>OZ012741.1:593363213-593675713 GCA_963859935.3 Lathyrus sativus | reverse complement strand
AGGGAAGTGGCTCCCCGACGCCATCGTCGGCCTCCAAGAGGCGACAAGAGGTCGAGGTACCTTCTATTGATTTAACGGATGGGTCCCCGGAGCGGAGTTTCGTTCTTCCCCCTGTTGTCTCCAGCCGAATTACTTTTCGGGGGGAATGCTCCCGTGGTGGCTCCGGAGAAAACGGGGAACATCTTGGCCGCGGGCAAGGAGGCCTGTAGGAAGATGTTGTCCGCGGATCTGGCCACGGTGGTAAGGGCTTTTGAGATGGCCCTTGTGTTGAATGAGGAGGGGTGCTCCTCGGAGGTTTGGCTACCATCAGGAGCGAGCTCGCGGTATTCGAGGAGGTCCGGTCTAAGCTGGCGGCCGACCAAAAGGAGTACCAAAAACAGGACAAGCTCCACCGGGAGTGTATTGAGGAGCTGGAGAAGGTGCTTAAGCAAAGGGAGGATGAGCTGACGGGGGTTAGAAGTCGTGCTACTGAGCTCGAGGATATGGTCACCCCTGCCGAGGAGGAGTCTGCAGAGGAACAGTTAATGGTGTCTCGGCGGAAGCTTATGGATAAGATCCGTCAGCTGGAGGAGGATTGCTTGGGAGCCGTCGAGGTGGGCTTCAAGAGTGCTGTCGACCAACTTCGGCTTGTCAACTCGGGTTTCGACTTGGTGACCGACGGGGTTGGTCCCTACCATCAGATCCAGGATGGCCGTATCATTGCGCCCGGCGGCTCGGAGGACGAGGGAGAGGACCACACTGTCAGAGATGAGGAGGACCACCTAGACTAGGGATGACGGCCTGCGTGCCCCTTTTTATTTTGTCGGCCTGCGTGCCAAACATTCTTCGGCATGCGTGCCTTACTTTTGTAATTTTGGTTGTTGTTCGATCTGTGTGCCCTTTATTGTAATCTTTGACAGTTGAGCTTGTGCCCGTTTTATGGAAGTCATTTTTCTTCCAAGTGTTATTGTGTGCTCGGTTATTTAGTCATGTATGCATACTTTACACACTTGTTTGCTTTATATGCTTGTTCCTACGTTTATTACGCTCGTTTTATATGTTTACTATGTTGTTGGGAGTGGTAGCTCGACATTTGTTGTGCCCGGTAGTGTAGGGAACTGGCCGGTTGACCGGCGTGGTTACCTAGTCGGTTACGGCGATGGACCACGGTTGGGGACCTATCCCCGTGGCGTGTACGTCCCATCACGAGCTGGGTGTTCTGCCAATCTCGGTACTGTGGCGGTGACTCTCGGTTGAGTGGTCGCTGTCGAACAGAGCGTTCTGCCCCCGCACACAAAGGGCAGATGCTTTCTATCTCATTGATTTCGGGGAGACTCGTTTGTACCCTGTCGCACTCCCGTGGTCGCGAGGCGTTTCATCGCGGGCAGTGTTTAAATGTAATATTTTTTTAGCTTCTCAGCGTCCACGGTCGAGCTATCTTGTCCCCGTGTAATTTCTCGAGGTAGTAGGCCTCGTGCGCCGTCTTGTCTCGGACACGGTAGGGGCCTTCCTAGTTGGCTGCGAGCTTGCCCTCGCGCGAGTCCTTGGGGTTTCTCCGTAAGACCAGATCAACGATCTGGAATCCGCGCTTTATGACCCTGCAGTCATAGAGGAGGGTAGTTTTCTGCTTCAATGCGGCTTCCCGGAGGAAGGCCCCCGGGCGTATTTCCTAGACTAAGTCGAGCTCTTCTCGGAGGGCCTAGTCGTTGGCCTCCTCTTCGAGGGGGGATTCCATTCTTCTGGACGGTTCCCTTATTTTGGTCGGGATTACTGCCTCGGTTCCGTATGTTATCCGGAAGGGTGTTTCCCCGATGGTCGAGTAGGGTGTTGTTCTATATACCTAGAGCACGCTGTGGAGCTCCTCGACCCACCTCTTCTTGGCGTCCCCGAGTAGACATTTCAGGCCTTGCAGAATGACTCTGTTCGCGGCCTCCGCCTGGCCGTTCGTTTGAGGGTGTTCGACTGACGTGAAGTGTTGCTTTGTCCCGAGCCTGGTCACAAAGTCTTAAAAGTTTATGTCAGTGAATTGCGTGCCGTTTTCGGTCACAATGGCCATGGGCACGCCGAACCTGGCGAGGATGTTCCTCTTGTAGAAGTGGAGTATGTTATGCGTCGTGATTTTGGCGAGGGCCTCGGCCTCGATCCATTTTTGTGAAGTAGTTTACGCCGACTATCAGGTATTTGTTCTAATAGGAGCCTAAGGTGAACGGGTCAAGGATATCCATCCCCCACCAGGCGAACGGCCAGGGGAAGGAGAGGGACTTGAGCTCGTTTGGGGGGCGAGGTGCATGTCCCCGTGCCGCTGGCACCTGTCACACTTTTTTACGTGTTCCTTCGTATTCTCTTGTATCGTCGGTCAGTAGTATCCAGCTCGTAAGGCTTTCCTCACCAAGGACCATCCTCCGAGGTGTTGCGCATTGATGCCCTCGTGGACCTCCTGCAGGATGGTCGAGGCTTGGATTTTTTCGACGCATTTAAGGAGAGAGAAGCCTCTTTGGTATAGTCTGTTCTCGAGTAACACGTACGAGCAGGCTCAACGTTTGACCGTACTGGCCTCCTTAGCGTCGTCGGGGAGGCGCCCTGTGCTGAGGTAAACGTGTATTGGGGTCATCCAACAGTCGGCGTCACCAATGACGTTGACGTCGAGCAGTGTTTTCGCCCTCTCAGTGCTCGGTTTTCCGAGGATCTCCTGAGCGATGGATTTGTTCCCGCCTTTCTTTTTGGTGCTCGCCAACTTTGAGAGGATGTCTGCCCGCGTGTTCTGCTCTCGGGGGACGTGTTATACCTCGGCAAATTCAAAACTTTTCATGCATTCTCTTATAAGGGCTAAGTATTCGTCCAGGTTGTCATTTTTTGCTTGGTACTCGCCTCGTACTTCGAAGGTGACCAACTGGGAGTCCGTGAAGATTCTTATCTCCTTGGCACCGAGGTCTTCTGCCAGACGGAGCCCGGCCAAGAAGGATTCGTATTCGGCCTGATTGTTCGTCGTCGGGAATGCTAGGGTCAGGGAGACCTCCACGATCGTGCCTTCCTCGTTTTCCAGGATGATGCTCGCGCCGCTCCTCGAGGGGCTTGAAGCGCCATCTACGAAGATGGTCCACTTGTTGGCCCCGGGAGTGGGTTCCGCGACGGGGTTCATCTCGGCGACGAAATCGGCCAGCACTTAGGCCTTGAATGCTTTCCTGCCTTCGTAGATGATGTCGAACTCAGAGAACTCTATAGACCATTTCAGCATGCGTCCCGCCATGTCGGGCCTGCCGACCAGCTGTTTAATCGGCTGCTCTGTTTTGACCACGACGGTATGGGCCAGGAAGTAGTGTCGGAGTCTCCTGACTGCATTGATGAGGGCCAGGGCGACTTTCTCGATCTCCTGATATCTCACTTCTGGGCCGTAGAGGGCCTTGCTCGTGAAGTAGATCGGTTTCTGCCTGTCGGGGGTTTCCCATATTAGTACGGCGCTCACGACCTCAATTAAGACGGCCAGGTATAGGTAGAGGGTTTCCCCGATGTCGGGTCTCGTTAAGACAGGTGGTTCTGATAGGACATGTTTGAGATGGAAGAGGGCTTACTCGCATTCCTCCGTCCATTCGAACGCGACTTCCTTTCTTAACAGTTTGAAGAAGGGAAGAGCGTGCTGCACGGATTTGGCGACGAAGCAAGATAAGGACGCGAGAGTCCCGTTGAGGGACTATATCGACTTCTTCGTGCTCAGTATCCCAATCTCGAAGAAGGCTCGACATTTTTCTGGGTTCGCCTCAATTCCCTGTTCGGTTAGGTAGAATCCGAGGAATTTCCTCGCTCGTACGCCGAAGGTACATTTCTCCGGGTTGAACTGCCTCTGGCATTTCCTCGCCGTCTCAAGACTTTTTTTAGATGTGTCATGTGGTCTACCTTGGCGTGAGACTTGACGATCCTGTCGTCCATGTAGACTTCGAGCATTTCGCCTATCTCTCCCCGGAAGACTCTGTTAATCATCCGCTGGTAGGTGGCGCTGACGTTCTTTAGGCCGAAGGGCATTACGTTGTAGTAATAGTTGCCCGACTCGTCCATGAACGTTGTGCTCTGTTTATCGCTCTCGGCCATGGGGATTTGGTTGTATCCCGAGTAGGCGTCCATGAAGGACAATAGTTTGAAACCCGCCGAGTTGTCGACGAGTTTGTCGATGTTGGGGAGGGTATAGACGTCCTTAGGACATGCCCGGTTGAGATCTGTGTAATCAACGCACATCCTCCATTTTCCATTAGATTTCTTTACAAGTACAACGTTAGACAGCCAGGTTGAATACCGGGCTTCCGAAATAAAATTTGCCTCTAGGAGGTCTTTTACAGCTTTCTCAGCCGCTGTCGATTTTTCGAGGCACTGCCTACGTCTACGTTGTACTACGGCCTTAGAGGCTGGGTTGATGGAGAGTTGGTGGCAGATAACCTCAGGTTCGAGTCCGGGCATCTCCGCAGCACTCCAGGCGAAGAGGTCGGCGTTCTCACGGAGGCAGGTCTTCAACTGCTTCCTCGCCAGGTCGGGAAGCCCCGCTCCAATCTTCACCGTCCTCGTCGTGTCTGCACCGAGGGTTACTATCTCAAAGTCCCTGTCTGGAATGGGACGCGTTGGGTGGATAGGCTGCCCATTAGTGGTTGGAGGAATGTCTTCGGCTTTGTCCTCGTGATCTAGCTCTCCGGCGAAACGGCAGTCGAGGTTTACAATGTCGACGTGGTAGTTCGGTCTGTTCTCCTAGACGGGGGGAGGCTTAGTTGCTTTGGTCGGGGGACTGATCATACAAAGGCCCTTCATTGCTGCTTCAAAACACCGAAGGACTGCTTCTATGTCCCCGTTGAGGGTGACGACGACCCCTGGCCTGGTATAGTACTTCATCTTAAGATGGACGGTTGATGGTACTGCGGTGAGCTTGGCCAGCGTCATTCTGCCTAGGATGCAGTTGTACAAGGATGAGCATTCGATGACCAGGAATCAGACATTAATTTCCCTGACCGTTACTTGTACCCCAAAGGTAACTTTGAGCTCTACGTATCCCCATGGTCTTGTCGTCGTCCCATTGAAGCCATGGAGGTCAGAGCCCAGGTAGGGAGTTAGGTTGGTCTCGTCGAGCTGTAGCGTCGAGAAGAGGCGGGTATACATGATATCCACCGAGCTTCCTCCGTCGACCAGGATGCAGCGGACATCAAAGTTGACCATTTGTGCCTATATCAGTAGGGGGATGGCTGAGTTTGGGGCTCCCCCGGGGAGCTCTTCGAGATAGTACGTGATCGGGTTTGATCGACTGTGGAATTTGTCGAGCGTGCTCATTTTTCCAGAGTTGTTGTTCATCAGTTCGTTGAACTTCCTTTTCACCGACCCGATCGTGAGCTTGCTCGGGGTCCCGCCCGAGATGACCATCGCCTTGGGAAAGTATTCCCACGGGCTGATTGGGCGTACTGGCTCCTCGGGTAGATCATGCCTAGTAAGGAGACCGTGTTCTCTCAGTGAGAACCAGTCTTCGGGTCGATCAACGCATAGGGCCACCTGTAGTCCGGACTCGTTGGTGGGAGGAGGGATGTCGTCGACTCTCTTGGCTTCCAGAGCCTCCTGTCGGAGGGCATCTCCTCCCCTGGTGTACCTCTTCAAGTGTCCATCCTTGATGAGTATTTCGATCATGTACTTAAGGTAGATGCAGTCCTCCGTAATGTGCTTGTGCCCCCGGTGGAAGCGGAAGTATTTAGATTTATCCATGTTGGCTTTGGGGGTGCCGATTTGGGAAAACGAACACCTCCCTGGACAAACTCCGAGTTGGCACACTCCGCCAGTATGCGCTCACGGGAAGCGACTAGGGCGGTGTTTTCGGTGAAGCGAACTGCTGGGCCCCTCTGCTCGGGGGGCTCCCTGGGGCGATCGTCTCGTCGACGATCTCCCCCGCACCGTGGGGATGATGTTCCTTCCTCTCGGGACCCGCGGGGGGTGTCGCGGTTGCGGGACTCGCGGGCAGCATTAGCGGCCTCGATTTCCTCGTATCGGATGTAGTGTCAGGCTTTCTTGAGGAAGCCTTGTAGGGTGGTCGGTCGGTGGATTGCCACGGCCTCGTAGAGTTTAGAGCCGCGGCGCAGACCTTGCTCCATAAGGTAGCGCTTCATATCGTCTGAGGTCGTCACCTGGACTACCTCCCTCGTGAACCTCTCAATGTAGTTTCTGAGTGGTTCATCCGGGGCCTGGATGATTGCGCCCAGGGCGGCCTCTGTTTTTGGATGTCGTCGCGATGTCGTAAAATGCTGCGAAAAAAGATCCTTCAGGAATCTCCACGACGTGACAGACTCAGGTTCCAAGCTTTTGTACCAAGCCATGACCCCATTCCTCACCGTCGTCAGGAAGAGCTTGCACTTGATGGATCCCCGGACGTTCCTGTAGTCGAGCATGGCCTCGATGTCCTCTAGAAGATCGTTTGGATCCGAGGTACCGTCGTATGTGGAGAGTACGGGTGGCTTCTCCATCCCGTGGGGGATGGGGGCTGCCGTGATCTCCCGCGATATGGGGTCCTGTAGTCGTCTTCGTCACTGTGGACAGGGGAGTGCGGAGGCGACGACTCGTGTCGAGGAGGATGGTTACATCCCCTTGGTCTTCTGGCTGGAGCTTCAGGCTTGTCCGCTCTTGGTTCCGGGGAGCGCCTCTGCATCCGGGGGGTGACCTGGCGCGTTTCTTGGAGGCCACAGTTTGGGACCTCTCCAGGAGCGGTCGGCGCCCCGTGGACGGGGAGAGGGACTCCGAGAGTTCCCGCGCTGATTTCTCTGCAGGGGAGAGCGGGACGAAGTATCCTGTTTCAGTGCGCCGATGCGCTCATTCTGTTGGAACAGTATCAGGTTTGTTTGGTTGATGGCTGCGAAGAGGGCAGTTGTAACGCCCATTTTCATTATTCGAGTTTTTCGATGTATTTATTTATTTTCGGCATGCTTGCGTGGAATTTGTTTGAGAAATTAAGATCCATAATATTAGAAAAATATGATTAATAATAATGATAATATGATGATTAATAGTGTTGTTACTATTATTATTAATATTATTGTATTTAAAAATATTATTGGAATTAATTTTGGATTAAAAGAAAATAAGAATATTAGTTTTGGAATTAAAAAGAGGATTATTTGGGATGAAGGGCATGTTTGGCATTAGGAGAAAAGGGAAAGAGGAGAACACGATAGAAGTGGAACAAGAGGAACGGTAGAAGAGAAGAGCGATCAAGAGTGATCAAGAGGAAGCTTGACTGTGGGAATTTCGTGTGGATTCTTGAAGTTCTCCATCATCATCAAACTGCATTTTGAGGTAAAGGGGGGGGGGGGGGGAATGATCGGTTAATTTCGATAGTTGCATGAAATATGTAGTAGAAAAGGGAAATCTCTAACCCCATGATTGATGATGAATTGCATGATAAATTGTGTTGTTGATTCTGTTGTTAATTGATGTTTGAGTGTTGAAAATCCTTGCATGCAATGGTTGATGATGATTTGAGGAAATGAGGGTTTCGGAGTAGGATTTCCGTTTAAGCCAGAAGTGGATTAATCGACAGAATTTGATGTTTTATTGGATGATGTAAGATTTAGTCGGGTAGATTATGTGTAGAATATCAAACTGATGTTGCCGGTGGTGTTTTGGCGAGAATTGGTGAGCGTGGGGGCTGCTGAATTCTGAACAGCAGAATTATTTTTCTGAAATCGCAGGTATTCGCTGGGCGAATGAGGGGGCGAGCCTTCGCCAGGCGAACTGGGCAGCGAGTGCTGCCAGTAGCCACTGTCTGGCTTTGCCAGGGGTTTCGCTGGGCGAGTTCTAGCGAGTATTCGCTGCGGGGTTTCGCCAGGCGAATGTGCCAGCAAGCCCGACAGCAGTTTGTGTTTTGCTGCTGTTCTGTTTTGATTCCTTTGTGGTTTTGGGACCCTTGTTGGTCATGTTTGATGATGAGCTTGTTAGTGAGCTGAGGTGAGCGTATGTGTGGTGTCGGAACGTGAATTCCGTGACATTCGTGTGAATATGATATTTGAATTGGTGTATGTTATGGTACATGTATGTGGTGATGTGTGGAACATATGCATATAAATATATATGTATATGTGATATATGATGAAATGGATCAGTAGGATCATATGCACCTTGTGTGCTTGATGTGTATGTGACATATGATGAAATGGATCAGTAGGATCGTATGCACCTTGTGTGCTTGATGTGTATGTGATATATGATGAAATGGATCAGTATGATCGTGTGCACCGTGAGTGCTTGTGTTGTTGTGCATGGTGTCTGCATAGCATGTGGACGGGATTGAATCATGGCTCAGATGGGGCGTATGTGATTCACCCGTGCTCCAAATGGGGAGCGTGGACGGGAGTTGAGTCGTTGTTCAGATGGAGTGTAGGCGATTCACCCGTGCTCCAAGTGGGGAGCGTTGGTAGGGATAGATCGTTGCTCAGATGAAGTGTATGTGATCTATCCTGAGATTTGATTATATGCGCTCAGGAGAAGCGTGGTAGGGATAGATCGTTGCTCAGATGGAGTGTATGCGATCTATCCTGAGTTGAGTCGGTACCGCATATTATTGTGTCGAGTTGCATGTGTTGCATTGTGATGTGTGCAGTGTTGGCATGGGACAGTAGGTCCGGATTTGATGTATATGAAATGATGTTTATATGTTTCTGCCTTTTATTTCATGTACATTATTACAGTTATATTTGATCGTGATTTCTCACCCCTCGTTGTGGTTGTTGTGGCCTGTGCTTCTTCGGAAGTACAGACAATCCAGGTGTGTAGCTAGCTTGGATTTATGGCGAGTCGAGTCATAGGGATGCTCTGATACGTAACACGGGGCTTTTGGGAGTTGTTTGGTTATTTGGTGATTTTTGTTGACTCCGTGTCGTATTTTTGAGCAGTATGGCAGGGAGGAACGATGTTGCGTTGACTGAAGCTATGCAAGCAATGGCACAGGTGGTCGCCAATCAGAATTTGGCTGCGGGCGCGCAATTTAGAGACTTGACGCAGTTCCAGAGTAACAAGCCACCAAAGTATGAAGGTGGGATTTTGGATCCGGAAGCTGCACAAAAGTGGCTGAAGGCGATAGAGAAGATCTTCAAAATCATGGGGTGCAGTGATGAGTAGAAGGTGAGGTTCGGTACTCACATGTTGGAGGGTAAAGCTGAGGCTTGGTGGGACAACTGTCGCCAGAGGTTGGAGGCTTCGGGGACTCCGATTACTTGGGAGGTGGTTCGAACGGGTTTTCTAGAAAAGTATTTTCCGGAGGATATCAGGAATGCTAAAGAGGTTGAATTTCTAGAGCTGAAGCAGGGCAATATGTCGGTGGCCGAGTATGCGGCTAAGTTTGAAGAGTTGGCACATTATTGTCCCCATTACAATACTGAAGAGGCCATGACTTCTAAGTGTCTGAAGTTTGAGAATGGGTTGCGACCGGAGATCAAGATGGGAATAGCTTGTCAGAAGATCAGGAGTTATCCTGAGTTGGTGAGTAGAAGCCGAATTTATGATAATGACAACCGAGCAAGGATTGCACATTATAAGGTGGTGAATGACCGTAAGGGTAAGCAAAGATTTGGTGGTACACCTTACAGCGTGCCGACCCGATAAGGGAAAACAGAAGGTTGTGGCTGATAAGAAGTTCAGAGAGAGGAAAGCATCGATGGATTTGAAATGTTATCAGTGTGGTGTTGTGGGGCATTGTGTTAGCGATTGTCCTCATGAAGCGAAGAAGTGCTTTAAGTGTGGGAAGTTGGGCCATGTGATGGCGGATTGCAGGACTAATATGTCTACTTGCTATAACTGCGGTGAGAAAGTCCATATTAGTACTCATTGTGAGAAACCGAGGAGGGCTCAAGCGCCTCAGGTCAGTGGTAAAGTGTTTGCTGTGGTGGGGACTCAGTCGGCGGACGAGGAGCATTCGATCAAAGGTACTTGTTTTATCAATAATGTTCCTTTGAATGCTATGATTGATACGGGTGCGACCCACTCGTTTATCTCTATTGATTGTGTGAAGAGGTTAGGTTTGGTGCCGTATACTCTTGAGCGGCGGATGACTATTGAAACTCCCTCGATTGGTTCAGTGGCTACTTCATTAGTGTGTTTGATGTGTCCACTGACTATTTTTGGCCGAGATTTCGGAGTGGATATGATTTGTTTACCACTTGGTGGTTTAGATTTTATTTTGGGTATGAACTGGTTGGAGTTCAACCGAGTCTACATTGATTGTTATCGGAAGGTGTTATTGTTTCTGACTCCAGAAGAGGAAGCTTTGGCAGATTCCTTATCTAGTAAGGAATTGAGAACTTTGTTGGAAGATGAAGCTAAGGTGTTTGCTTTATTTGCATCGTTGTAGGTTGACAGCAAGGCGTTGTTGGATGAGTTAGTCGTGGTGAATGAGTTTCCGGAGGTGTTCCCTGATGATATTACAGAGTTGCCTCCGAAGAGAGAAATTGAGTTTAGCATTGACCTTGTTCTGGGTACGAGGCCTATTTCTATGGCGTTGTACAGGATGTCGGCAACGAAATTAGCCGAGTTGAAGTCTCAGATTGGAGAGTTTTTGGATAGAAAGTTTATCAGGCCAAGTGTGTCGCCGTGGGGAGCTCCAGTGTTGTTAGTGAAGAAGAAGGATGGTAGCATGCGGTTGTGCATCGATTACCGTCAGTTGAATAAAGTGACCATCAAGAACAAATATCCTCTTCCAAGGATTGATGATTTGATGGATCAGTTTGTGGGAGCTCGTGTGTTTAGTAAGATTGACTTGAGGTCGGGTTATCATCAGATCAGAGTGAGAGAAGGTGATATTCAGAAGACGGCGTTTAGGACTCGATATGGACATTAGAGTATGCAGTAATGCCTTTCGGAGTGTCTAATGCGCCGGGAGTGTTCATGGAGTATATGAACCGTATCTTCCATTCTTATTTGGACCAGTTTATTGTCGTGTTCTCTGATGATATACTGATTTATTCTAAGTCTGAGGAAGAGCATGCAGAACATTTGAGGATTGCTTTGCAAGTGTTAAAGGATAAAAAGTTGTTTGCTAAGTTATGGAAGTGTGAGTTCTGGTTGAAGACGGTGAGTTTCTTGGGGCATGTTATTTCTGATGATGGTGTTTCGGTAGACCCATCAAAGGTGAGTGCGGTGTTACAGTGGGAACCGCCGAAGACGATAACTGAAGTTAGAAGCTTTTTGGGTTTGGCAGGGTATTACCGAAGATTTATTGAAGGATTTTCTAGATTGGCGTTACCATTGACTCAGTTGACGAGGAAAGACCAAGTGTTTGTGTGGGATGCTGCTTGTGAAGAGAGTTTCGAAGAGCTGAAAAAGAGATTGACTTCAGCACCGATGTTAATGTTACCGAATCCGAGTGAGCCTTTTGTGGTGTATTGTGATGTGTCTAAGATGGGATTAGGCGGAGTTCTTATGCAGAATGGGAAGGTGGTAGCTTATGCTTCGCGGCAATTGAGGATACATGAGCGAAATTATCCTACTCATGACCTTGAATTGGCTGCGGTGGTTTTTGTGTTGAAGATCTGGAGACACTATTTGTATGGTTCGAGGTTTGAGGTGTTCAGTGATCACAAGAGCTTGAGGTATCTGTTTTATCATAAAGAATTGAATATGAGGTAGAGAAGGTGGTTGGAATTCCTGAAAGATTATGATTTTAGTTTGAGTTATCACCCAGGAAAAACGAATGTTGTTGCGGATGCCTTGAGCAAGAAAGCGATTCATATGTCAGCTTTGATGGTGAAAGAGATAGAGCTTATTGAGCAGTTCCGAGATTCGAGCATGGTTTGTGAGTTTACGGCAGATGGTGTGATGTTGGGTAAATTGCAAGTGAAGAATGATTTCTTGGATATGATTAGAGAACACCAGAAGTTGGATGTGAAACTTGTGGATTTGATGCGAGGAGCCGAAGGTGACTCCGGTAGTGATTTCAAGTTGGATGGTGCTGGTGTGTTGAGGTTTCGGGGCATAAGTTGTGTGCCGGATAATGATGGGCTGAAGAGGTCAATTTTGGATGAAGGACATTGTCGCTTGCGCGAAAATAAGGTGTCGGCATGACAGAAGAGTCGCCACCTTTCGTTATTTATCCCTCAGAGCGGGAAAGGAAACGATCGGAAAAACCTGACGAAAAAAGGGTAAGACAAGATCATCGCAACCATTGTCTGGGTTCGGGAGTCGGTTACGCAAGGGGAAGGTATTAGCACCCCTCACGTCCGTCGTACTCGACGGGATCCTCGCTTGTTGGTTTACTTGGACGGGTTGGTTTTATTCTATCTACCTATCAAGGCTGGCTGAAAAAGAAAAGAAGAATGACTCGGCAAAGCGTCACGCTTTATGCCTACGTATTCTCATCAGAGAATGAGAAATCAGAGTCAACGTAGTTCGGCCTACGAAGGGTTATGGGGGAAGGTAGCTCGCCAAGACTTCGCCATCTTGTGCCTACGTACTCTCAACAGGTATGAGAGATCAGAGCTCACGTAGTTCGGGAAATTACGGGTTATCTCCTAAAAGAAGTGTTTTTTAATTGTGTTTGCGATTTCAACCGCACTAGAGACTATGACCTGAGAGTGAATGCGTCGCATGTCACCCAAAGGGTACCATACTAAACATCCAGACTGTGGAAAAGAAGCTCTCCCACAATCCTTTCTCAGATAGCTTAAGGCTCGTAACGTACGAAAGAAATCATTCATGATTACTGTATCTTAAACTGTTTTGAGATGAGAAGAGAACAGGCCCAACTAGGAGGGAGACTATCAAGTCCTACTGTTATCATGCCATGGATTCATCCTATGGTTGAGGTTTGAACATGGAACTCCTAGATGTTGTCATGCATAGGTTTCAACCTAAAAGTCTATCATCAAGTCCTCATCAGAGGAAATGAGAGTCCTAAGGGATCATGTCAATGATACGCCAAAACAGACAAAAGCATCAGCTTAATAGTAAAATGCATACAATGCAAGTGAGGGAGGAAATGTGTGTGGGGCTTCAGCCTCCACAAGCTCGTCTCAACCTCAAGCCAGTCATGAGATAACAGTAATCATACAAGCAATAAACAGCATGCTATCAGGCAATAAACAGTAAACTGCAATCATACAGACAAAAGAAATGAAATGCTATCAAGCAAAATAAACACATGGGCAAGGGAGCTGGGCTCTACCGAATACCCGCAAGCAAAGCCACGCAATAACAATACAAGCAGAGGGAGCAACTCAACCTCTAATGCAATCATGCTCTTAAACTGAACTTATTCTAAATGAGCTTAGTCTAATGCAACAGACAAATCAGACAAAACACACAATACAGAAAAGAAAAACAGAAGGAAAGCCTCAGCTCCTCCAGCAGCAACTCAGTCTCCAGACTTCAGAGATCACTTGCTTTCCAGGTATCAACCCTACAATATGAGTATCAACTCATCTTCTCCCTTAAGCTTCAGCTTCTTTGATCAGCTCCACCTTCAGGCTTCACTATCTTCAAGGAATCATCCTCTTCAAAGCTTCAGCTTCTATCTTCAATGGCTCAAATGCTCCAGCAAACAAGATTCAGTCAACAAGATGAGGTGAGGATGTTACAGTGCTCACTGACTTCCAAAGGATGCCATTGAGGACTTCACATCAAAGGGAAAGACTCTCTCAAAGTTCTACCTTATAGGGTAAGGTCACTAATCCCTCCAAAGGAGAGAGGTGAATACCCTTAAGGGACTTTATGTCACAGAGAAGGAAGGAGGTGAACAAAACACTCCTTGTTTATTGAATAGAAGTATCCTATCTAGGGCTCTGCCTGTGCACCTATAAACCTATAAACAAAACAACAAAACCTAAGCTAAACTCCTCTGCAAGGTCTTCAAAGCTCCAATGATGATCCACAAGGTCTTCAACTCAATCTTCAAAGCTCACACACTCAAGGGAGAAGAAAAACAAGCACAACAATACAAACTATGCCTTTAAGCAACACACATACTAACCATACATTCAAAAATCAATTAAAAATACTAAAACACCATACAATATTCTAGCAAAATTCTAGGGGACTCTATACATACTTACCCTTAACCCATATATTCCCCATACACTAATTTGGCCTATAAACCCCAAAACAAAATTGTTCAAGTTTACTTATACAACCTAAAACCCTAATTTGAGCACCTAAATGTCAAACAATCAAACTACATCAAATTTTAATCTAAAAATTGAGAATTAAATCCTACATGAACTAGGGTTCAATGCCTAACTATGCCAAAAAGAATGGCTCAAAAATCCTAAGGGAAAGTCCTAAAACAAATTGTACAAAATCAAGTGTCAACTAAAACCATTAAAAATACCATTTACAAGAATAATATGCTAAAAAAATATTAAAAGAAAAATAAAATGGAATTTTATTTTTTATTAATTTTCTGGACAAAATCATGAATATGTGAAAAAAAGAAGAAATGAAAAATATTAATTTTTGGATTTTTTATGAATTTTGTAAAATGCAAGAAATATAAAAGGAATGGAAATAAAAGAATATAAGAAATAAAGGGGAGGGGGTGTCATGAGCAATGCGCCCCAGTTTATTTTGATCACTGGGCCAAATCAGGGGGTGGGAATAGAAACAATCTGCTGAAGCCCAGGTCTATCACTCAATCAAAACGGCGCGTTTGGATTAGTGGAACGCAGCGTTTTGTGCGCTTCAGACTCCCTCCACTTACCAGTTTGAATCGTGGCCGCTGGATCAACTGAATTAGTCAAATATGAGGGACAATCCAACGGTGGAGAGATCGTCTTCTCCAACTCGACCTAGGGTTTCAGAGAACCCTCCCTCCATGCAAGGATCTTCTTCAAGCTCGTGCTCCCTCATTACCCAATGAAACCACAAACTTCCAACGGCAAAAATGTTCTATTAATCACCAAGAACATGATGCTACCCATAATATTCCCTGAAACCTCTTGGATTGCTCTAACAGAATGCATGAATGTTAGGGTTCCACCATGGTTCTCTGCTATCAACCTTAACCAACCTTCAATCTAATGATGTAAATATGTTCCACATGTTATCCTAGCCATTCTAAACCACATCATAGCCATTAATACACACTAACCAGCTTGCTATCAATCTTGCAAAAAATGGTACCCTGCCACGAAACCTCATGAATCTTCCCCTAATTCTCAGAAAATCTTCCTCTAACCTAGCATGTTGATCTTACACCCTAGATTCTAACAGAATGTGCATAATTAAGGACCTACAGATCAAGATACCAACCTGTTAAGCTTCAATGGTGAGGGGTGTTAGGACTTGATTCAGCACTTGAAACCTTCTCCAAATCTTCCTCCAATAATGAACACCTTTCTGTTTGCAAGAGTTGAGGTGGATGAAGCTTGTAGAAGAAGGAATTGAATCTTGCTTGATCTTGAAGAAATCCAACAATGGCACTTTCTCTCTCACTCTCTCCAATGAACACAACAACTTTCACCAACCCTGGCCAACTTGTGATTCACTCTTCTTATAGCAATCCATGGAAACTCCTAGAATCATCTAGAAACTCATGGAAAGTGCTAGAAAGTTGTAGAATTTCTCCTTTAATGACATGTTGATCATACCATATCTCATGAGTTAGGCTTGTCAAATTGGATTCAAAATCTCCTTACAAGAGATATTGAGAAAGAATGAGTGGAAAACATGCACTTCCTTACCTTTTGTGAAGTTTTGTTTAGTTACCTTATGATTCAAGTAACAATTTTCCAAAGCAACCTTCATTTTTGAGCTTCAAATCAAAATTCTATTTAAACCAAAGTTTTTAGAATGTCATTTACATTCAAAATGGTATATTGGATGACCTATTTTGGACTCATAGATCTCCCAAACCAAATTTCAATTTCAACTTTTTAACTTATAAGCCCTTTTTAGGTCATTTTTACCCAATCATGAAAATCCTTGCTACAAGCTTTTTCAATAACTCATGACCACTTTTATAGACTTAAAACCCCATTTTGAACAACTTTCATGTTTTGAGTTTTTCCATTTGAGGCTTGGAAATAGGAGATATGGCCTTTGCTTAAAATGACCTATAACTGCCAAATGACCAAAATACCCCTGTCTTGTTCAACCCATAAATTGAGTTCTACAAATCCTATCAAGTACTTCTAGTACTCTCTAGAAAGCTAAGAAGATGCTCTTCAACATTCATGTTGACCAAGAGATCATAGGAATCATCCTACTAGGGCAAAAGTTGTCTGCAAGTTGGGTGACTTTCAAGGACCCAGATTCACACACCTCTGCTGACCTGTAATTTGTCAAAACCATAACTTGAGCTCTGCAACTCCTATCAAGGACTTCCACCACTCAAATTAAAGCTATGAACAAGCTATACAACATTCATGTTGTGGGGAAGATGAGATATCAATCACAGCTTGAGCTAAAACTGCCTGGAAGATAGGGATCAAATTAGGGTTTTTTCACTGACAATCCTCAGAAACCCTAACTTGAAACTTCTCAAACTCCTCAATCATGATGAGTTGGTCTAGGAATCATCTTTATAACATGTCCATGCATCATTCCATGATCTCATGGCCCTTGGATTAGGTCTCAACCTTCTCCAAATCTTCAGTTATCCTAGGGTCGACCCAGTTAAAACCCTAGTTCTACCATTCATGGTTGAATCTTCTGAATTCTTGCACAATGACTTCTCTGGGCTTCATGATGGCTATCAAGACATCTCATAGGCTTTCTCAAAACATCAAGTTCATTCTCACAGTCTCAGAATCATCTGAGGAGCACCCACAACTCTCAAGCTATGAGACACACAACCTTGGCTTCACCCAATTCCTCTGAGGATCTCTTGAGCTTTCTGATGAAGATATCAACTTTCAAACACTTGATAGATAAATAATTGTTGGTCAAATTTTGGGGTGCAAAAGCTGCCCCTATTCAAACGGCTTGAACCTGACTGGGTGAGAAGCGAACGACTCTCAGCCAATCAAGGTGCGAGACGGTTGAATACCGGTAAACCCGAAGATTTGCCAACTGCTCAACTCGTTGAACACTGGAGTAATAGCTGCACGGCAACTATCTAGAGAAATACTGATCTGACATCGTCGTCGGGAACAATACATCCAACATCGCCGTTGGAGAACTAAAGAACCTGAATCACCAAAATGCCCAACATCGCCGCTGGAGCACGAAACATCCAACATCACCGCTGGAGAACTGAATTAACTGACACGCCCAACATCGCCGCTGGAAAACTGAATCTGGCATCGCCGTCGATCAACCAAAATACCCTGCATCGCCGCTGGAGAACTTAAATCTGACATCGCCGTCGGACAATCAAAATACCCCGCATCGCCGCTGGAGAAAATACAACACTGAACAAAATACCCCGCATCGCCGCTGGAGAACTACATCTGACCTCGCCGTCGGACAATCAAAATACCCCGCATCGCCGCTGGAGAACTAAATCTGTCAAAATACCCCGCATCGCCGCTGGAAAACTGAATCTGACATCGCCGTCGGAAACAAACATCATCTCTACTGGGGATTTACAGAGTCTGACCTCGCCGTCAAACAAACGTCCAACCTCGCCGTCGAACAAACATAATCTGACCTTGCCGTCAAACAAACATTCAACCTCGCCGCCGAACAAATCCTAATCTGACCTCGCCGTCAAACAAACATTCAACCTCGCCGTCGAACACCTCATGATCTGTCCTCGCCGTCAAACAAACATTCAACCTCGCCGTCGAACACCTCATGATCTGACCTCACCGTCAAACAAACATTCAACCTCGCCGTCGAACACCTCATGATCTGACCTCGCCGTCAAACAAACATTCAACCTCGCCGTCGAACACCTCATGATCTGACCTCGCCGTCAAACAAACATTCAACCTCGCCGTCGAACACCTCATGATCTGACCTCGCCGTCAAACAAACATTCAACCTCGCCGTCAAACACCTCATGATCTGACCTCGCCGTCAAACAAACATTCAACCTCGCCGTCGAACACCTCATAATCTGACCTCGCCGTCAAACAAACATTCAACCTCGCCGTCGAACACCTCATGATCTGACCTCGCCGTCAAACAAACATTCAACCTCGCCGTCGAACACCTCATAATCTGACCTGGGGTTCACCCCTGGTAAATGGAACGAAAGGTACACTTGCGTATTTGAAACTACTCCGCTGGGAATGAGAGGCTTAACCGAGCACACTCTGATCTGGGGTTCACCCTCAGAACCATAATGAACATCCGAATACTACTGCATACTGAGTTCACCGTAGAACTTCAACATTAAAGATATATGAAACTCTGGCCCCTGGCCGCTTCCAGCTTCAGCTAGAAAAGATCTTCAAGTACTTCCGAAGATAAGCATCCTTGGCCTTCAAGGATGGCAACTCTGCAGGAGGTATCTTCGACTTCGGTCTGAAGAACTGATCCTTGGCCTTCAAGGATGCATGAATCTGCCTTCAGGCAACTCCGCCTCTGCTATAGAGTATCCGAGACTTCAGTCAGGGATATACTTCGGCCTTCAGTCCGAAAAAATGAATCCTAGGTCATTCACGACCTTGGGGATAACCTTGCCCTTAGGCACCTTTGCTTCAGCTGGAGAAACATCTTCGACTTCAGTCAGAAGAAACACTATTCACTTGATCGCAATCAATCATCACCTCAGGACAACTGATTTGGTCTTCAGGCCAACACGGATCATCTTGTCATATCTACAAACTTTGGAACCCTGTCTTCAGACAAGCGCTGATTCATCAGCACGGAAACCTGAATCCACAGGAACATTCTGGTATCGCCTTCAGGCGTTTACGAAGTCAATCTTCAGATTAGACATCACTGTTGGAGCAGACATATCATGCTGCTAATGACTTCAAGAATCATCTTGACCAAACAACTCCGTCGGGCACCTCCAAGAATCATCCTGACCCGATAACCATTCTGGAGACTTTATTCTGCTGGGTATTCCTGGAATCTTCCTGGGCAAACCTTGCTGGGGACGCTACCGGGGAGCTCAAGAATCATCCTAAGCAAACAACTCGGGAAACTGCGCTGAGGTCTTTAAGAATCATCTTAAGCCAACGGCCCTGCTGAGGAATTCAAGAATCGTCTTAAACTGAAGACTTCGCTGTGGATCTCAAAAATCATCTTGAGCGAGCGACCGTGGGGATTACACCGGGGTCTTTAAGAATCATCTTAAGGAAGCGACCTTGTTGGAGAGAACATCAGGAATCGTCCTGAGCAACTGGTCTCTTGGTGGAACACCTGTAAGACAAGAATGATAATAACCTAGATCATGCTTATGATGCGTATGCTTCTGCGCCGTGCCCCACACGGTGGGAATGCTATGCGTTTATGCTAAATGCTATGCAATGTTAAATGCTATGCAGTGTTAAATGCTATGCAGTGATGCAATCCCGTCAGCAAAATAAATGCCGAGGGGGAAATTCTCCTGTCAAGGAGAAAACACTACTCAGATAGAGGAATCATCCTGCTGAGGAGAGAACTGCATGCCAATATCAATTGGACTCCGCTTGGGGGAATGATCTTCCGCGGCCTGCTGCAGGGAAAACAACTTCCGCTGATGACTGCAGGGGAACAGAGCTCTACGAGAACCTGGACCTGCTGATATCAATCGCGAGAATGGACCGCGCGGCCGTCTCGGCTACTCTTCTGGGGATAACCACTCTGTGGGGAAACAACTTCAGCTGTTCAATGTTGCACCCTAAAATTTGCCCAACCTTATTCACTAGGTTTATGTTTCAATTGCATTAGCATTTGCATATAGGGCCATGTACATAGGTTATTCATCTGCATAGCATAAGCATAGCAAGTCATTCAACAGGGGACCAATCATTATTCTCATCTCTAGAGGCCTATTAAGAGGTTATTATCCAAATTCAATCTCATTCAAGTCATCAGAAAAGAATTTGAAAGTTGGAGAAGTCAGTAGATCAAGCATTGAGTCCATCTCCTATCTGAGGGTATCTGGGGATCATCAAAGAAGGTATGGGTTGTGAATTGAGAGCATGGGGAGTATCTAGACATCTTGGAGGACTTAGAAAGTCATTTGGATAAGGAAACAAGTTGTTGATGTGATCACAAGAATTGCAGTTGAAGACAGTCAATTAGGGTTTCATCTGGGTCAACCCTAGGTCAAAGGATTGTTTGAGAGGCATTGAGGGCTATTGAAGAGATGTGGGGTTTATCATTTGACATGAAGAATAAGGATATGTTGTTATGCTAAGAAGAAATCAAGAGAAATCAAGGAGAAGAGGAGTTTCTAAATTAGGGTTTTTATGTAAAATCCCCTAGTTTAGGTCAAATTTCCAAGCAAGATAAGTCAAAATGCAAGCTTCAAATGGATCCTTGGCCCACATAAAACTTGTAGAGGATCTCAAGACCTTTAATTTGAGTGGTGGAAGACATCAAGGAGATTTATAGAACTCAAGTTATGGTCCTTGCAAGTTACAGGTCATCTGAGGTGTCTGAAATTTTGTCTGTGAAAGTGACTTGACTTCCAAGCAAATTTTACCCCTTAAAGAGATTTCAAATGAATTTCTGGTCAACATAAGAGTTGTTCCTCATTGTCTTAGCTTTCTATAATGGTATAGTATGCCTTCATATGATTTGTGGAACTCTACTTATGGTCTTGGCAAGCAAAGGGTATTTTGGTCATTTGAGAATTATAGGTCATTTTAACCTATGCCCAAAACTCATACAAGGAAGCTTCAAATGGAAAACTTTACAACATCAAACTTGTTCCAAATGACATTTTGAGTCTAGAAAGTGACCATGAGAGATTGGAAAGATTCATAGCACAAGGTTTCAAAATTGTTGGATTTAATGAATAAAAATGGACTTAAAAATGAGATTTTTTATATCTTGGCCAAATGAAGCAAAATTATAGGTCATTTTGAATGGAAAGATCATTTTAAAGACATTGGCTAAAGTGGAATTTTGATCTTAGTTCACATTTTGGGAGTTATCCATGGTTGCTTGTAATGGAAGGTACATAAACCAAATCCAAGGGAATTTGTGCAAGGGAAGCTTCTCCAAGTTTCTAGGAGGTTCTAACCTCACCTATATATTGTCGCTACTCGAAAAAATGCGTCGCGCAACGACGGGGAGGCGAAAAGAAAGGACAGAAGAGTCGCCACCGAACTTTATTTATCCCATGAGGGGAAGGGAAAATATCGAGAAAACCTTAAGAAAAGAAAGGATAAGATGGTCTCGCAACCATGAACGGGTTCGGAAGCCGGTTATGCGAGGGGAAGGTATTAGCACCCCTCGCATCCATCGTACTCGATGGGAACCTTTTGTTTGTCGATGTGTGAATTTATCTGCTTAAATATTATGCTATAAAGAGAGTGTTCTAAAAGATAGAGAGAAGGGTTTAGAAACGGGGAAAGAGAAGTAACGGGGGGAAGAAGGGAGAGAACGGACTCGGTAGGACTTCGCGGTCCTAGGCCTACGTATTCTCAACAGATATGAGAAAATCAGAGTCGACGTAGTTCGGGAAACTACAGATAGGGGGGGTTGTGCTCGCCAAGACATCGCCGTCTTGTGCCTACGTATTCTCATCTGGTATGAGAAATCAGAGCAGCCGTAGTTCGGCCAACGGTGTGTTGATGTTTTTTATGGATGATGCTATCGTGCACATTCTAGAAGTTAGGTGTTTTGCTGCTCGCTCGTTGGAGACTTAGGCGTTACCTGTTTGCGGTAGAACGGACGTAACATATCCTTTTTGAAAGATTGATTAATTTTCGCCACGCGGGGCAAGAAGTCACGTTTGATTGATTGGATTGTTTTTTAGGGAGCGAGACAGGTCCTCGGATAGTAACCCCTACGGGTAGTACCCAATTCTTTATCTCAAAGTTTTTGTTATAAAAGGGTGTGGCGAACGAGGCATCTTCGTATTGAAAGACGAGCGTCGAAACCACCCTCACTACAGTGGGCATCCCTACGCTCGGAGAAGAAGAGGTCTACACCCAATCCTCTCTCTTTAATTCAATGCAAAGAGAACTTCGTTCTCTTATTAAAGATGTTTTTTGGTTTTGAATGGTAAGTGCTTTGCGACAGAGAACCCTACGGTAAACGTCAGCACTCGGGATAGGAGAAGGCCTACGCCTAACCACTCCGCGACCATTCGAGTTTTGTTATGAAAAGAAGTTTGAAAGTGCACTCGGTACGAGACCGAGGTTTTAGGTGACAAGGGTTGCGGGATAAAGTTGAGGTGGTGGACAAAGTTGCGTCTTCGTATCGAAAGACGAGTATCGAGACCACCCTCACTACAGTGGGCATCCCAACACTTGGAGAAGAAGAGGTCTACACCCAATCTTCTCTCTTTAATTCGATACAAAGAGAAATCAATTTATTATGGAAAGTATACTCAGTACGAGACCGAGGTTTTATGAGGAAACGTTGGAAGCGTCTTTGCATTGACAGACGAGCATTGAGACCACCCTCACTACAGTGGGCATCCCTATGCTTGAAGAAGAAGAGGTCTACACCCAATCCTCTCTTTAGCTCAACACAAAGAAATGATTTTAAGGAGATGAGATTTGAAAATGGACGGGAAGCGTCTTTGTATTGAAAGACGAGTGTCGGAACCACCCTCACTACAGTGGGTATCCCAACACTCGGAGAGGAAGAAAGTCTACACTTAATCCCCTCTTTTTAATTCAATACAAAGATAATTTGATTTTGAAAATTGTTTGACAAAGTTTTGAAATCGAGTCGGGACAAGTAATGAAGAGAGAAAAGAGGTGGTCTCAGATCCAACATTACTTATCAATAATTTGACTGGTAATGAATTACGGAGGTCTCGTCATCGACCAAAACGGAAAATGGGACAAAAATGTCCAATAACAAGAGGGAACTGGGATTCAATTTTAAAAATAAAAGGCATAAACTTCTAAAAGAAAATTAATAAAAACTAATATAGAAAATAATATAAAACTCTAAAAAAAATAATATACTAACATAATATATTCTAAAAGAAAATAAAAAGGAAATAATAATATAGACATACAAACTATTTTTTTTTTAAAACTAAAACAAAATATAATATATACAAAATTAATATACACAGTATAATTAATTAGTAATATATTTATATACTAAATAAAATAATAGAAAGGGGGGTGTATGTCAATGCAACACGGTGGGTGTATGAGTGATGGGCCTAAGCCTGTGTTATGGGCCGGTCGGGTCAGGTTGAGTGAAAAAAAAAAAACACAGGTCACGAAAATCCCAAACCAATTCGCCACCTCTCACGATTAGGATACGTACGAAGGAAACGAAAAGGTAGAAAGCAATCAACAACCAAGTTTAATCCACGATTCAACAAAACCACATGCTCAGAAGAAAGATCCTCCATCATCGCGTATGCTTATTCTTTCTTCATTCAATTTCTGAATCCCTTTCAGCATCTTCTTTCTAGTTCCGTTTTCTGTGAGTTTCAGATCTAGGATTTTGAGAAGGAATGTTGGGGGTTTTGATGAAGGGTATTTTGAGGTGGAAAGGGGTTCGAGGAATCTGGAGATTTGCGGATGGGTGGGTTTGTGTTTGACGATGAAGTTAGTAAAGGTTCTGTTTGTGGGTTGTTGAGGATGGTGAAAACGGTTGTTGGTCAGATGGCTTACGGTTGTGGAAACGAAGGTGGTTAGGGTTCGAAGTGATTTCAGATAAAAAAAAATGGGTGTTTCAACGGGTTGAATCATGGAGTTTGAGTTGATTGCAGAATGAGTATTCTGGGTGAGGAGAGTGTTTCGAAGGCTGTCACGGTGCTTGTTTGTTGGCGAACGAGGATTTTGTTTTTGAAACTTGATGATGAAGATATTTTTTTAGAGGAGAAAGTTGGTTTGGTCGGAAAATGGTGAGTGAAAGGGAGTTTGACGGTGGTTTTTGGATTTCTGGGTATGTTTGTTGTTTGTGTGGTTGATGAAGGAGCTTCGCGGTGGCAGTTTCGATTAACAGAAGTGAAAGTTCGATAAAGGGTGAGGTGGATTTTGGTTTAGGGTTATGGAGGGATTATTTGAGGAGGAAATGTTGATGATTGTTGGTCAGTTCTGGGTGAAGGTGATTGAGCTTTGTCGAAGGAGGATGATGTTCGTGAGAGATGAAAGTTGAGAAGTGATTTGGGTTGTTGTTTGGTCGTGTTGGGTTGTGTTCATGGAGTTGAGAGTTTAAAGTTTACTTGAATATGAGTTGGAGGAAGGCTAATGGCTCGTTTAATGTGGAAGTTTGAGGGTTTTCTCGCAAGATTATGAAGACTATGAAGACAGGAAACAGGACAGTCCAAACAATGCAGACCAAAACTATGAAGACAGGAAGAGTAACAGAATACTTACAGTGTAAGAGCAATACCACCAGATTGTCGATACAGAGCACAGGTGAGCTCCTTCTTCAATCTCCTTTTTTTTCAGTTCTTTGTGATGGAGGTGAGTTGTGAAAGAAAAGCAGCTGTTTTTCTGTTAGGGTTTTTTTTTTCCGTTCTGAATGAGCAGTAACCAATATATATGATGTGAGATTAGGGTTTAACTTAGAGAAATTGTGGGAACTTTGGGTCTGTTCCTCTTTGGGAAAGAAAGTGAGATACTTTTTGCAATGGGAGCAAAGGCTGAAATTGTGGGATTGAAAACAGCATAATCTTTGTCTGTTTGTAGCTTTTGAATTTGTCTGTTTTTACTCATGATTTTCACTGTGGTAACACAACAATTTTACTGATATATTAAAACAAAAATTTTTTTGCAGGTTTATCATGATCCAGAGTTTAGTGACTTTGACAAAGACAAGAAAGAGGGATGTTTCACTCCCAGGCCTAAGAGAGACCCAATCCTCTGTATATACACCATTTGACACACCATTGTTATCTCTTAATTCATGCTGCACAGATGATTCTGCTGGTCTTGTAGGGAGAAAAATCTGAAGTGAGGTATCCTCTCCACCAAATGCCAATGGATTGTCAACTAGACCACCATTTAAATCAGTGTCAGATGGATCAGTGGATGAATTTGGTATTAGAGTACAATTTCCTTTGAAACTTGTAAATCATGAGACTGTGATGCACTATGGAAATCATACAAACTTTTGTTCCAAAGGCATAGCCTTCAGTTCAATATTTCCTTGTAAAAAGTTTCAGCTTTAACTCCCTTTTAATACTGTTTATGAAACTGGGGCTGGATTGCTTTTATTCTCAGTTTTGTTTGAATTTTTGATGCAGAAACATCCGACAATGCTGGCTGTAGCAAGAGAACTTCCCAGGGTGACGCTGCCAAAATGCTTGGCAAGGATGAACCCTCGCCGAACAAAGAACTCAGCGACCTTGTTGTGGAATTTACTGTTGTTTCTTCACCACTGAAGGAGAATCACAACCCAGATGAAGGGAGCAGCCTCTGTACAGGTCTGACTAAAACACCAGAAAAAAAAAACAAGGAGAAAAAAGCACCGCCCCAAGGTCATTAGAGAAGGTAAACCCAAAAGAACCCCGAAGCCAGCTACCCCGAAGCCTGAAGCTGCCGAAATGTCATGTAGAAGGTCCATAAATTTTGAAATAGGTGCAAAAGATGAGAGTTCTGCAGGCAGAGAAAATACAACTGCACTTCTGAACAAAGAAAATGGTGTAGCCGTACAAGAAACAAATGTTGGCTTCTTATCTTTTATGTACTGCTTTGGTCTTTGCTCTCAAACATTTGTATCTCAGTCATC
Organism: Lathyrus sativus; assembly: GCA_963859935.3. Classification (NCBI taxonomy): domain Eukaryota; kingdom Viridiplantae; phylum Streptophyta; class Magnoliopsida; order Fabales; family Fabaceae; genus Lathyrus; species Lathyrus sativus. The sequence goes on along the minus strand of OZ012741.1, from coordinate 593,650,039 downwards.
TGTTTATTGTTCTCAGGTAGGGCTGTACTGTGAAGAAGAAATCTTAAGCTGTTTTTATTTAGTGCGTTGGCACCACCTTCTGGCTGATCAAACAAATCATTATTTTGATGAGATGAAGAATTGACTTTTTCATTAGCTTCACCTTCAACTTTCGCAACAACCACGTAACCACAACATCTTACATAAACTACACCTAGAGTGGTAATATCATGGGCAACAGTATTTTCATCTGCAGTGATCCCTTTCAGTAAATTCCATTCGACTAGATCCTTTTGATTTACTCCTGTAGCTTCAACTCCGTCAATCTGGAATCAATCCTACAGCTTGCAACAGAACCATCTTTCAAGACTCTAATCCTCAAGTTACCTGCTATCTCACTGTAAGTATCATTTTCTGCTGCTGAGCAGCTAAAACTGGGATCTTCCAAAACATGTTTAACAGTCCTAATTGCTCTGAAAATGGCAACATCAACAAAGAGGCCGCGCAGAAGAAATGCTTTTCTATCACGAACTTGTCTTTCTTCGGCAGTCTTGAGGTTGTCCAAATATGCTCACAGTTTTATCTCCGTTTTTCTTAACAGGGTTGAACTGTCGAATGATGTTTTGCAAATTGGACATGGCTTATGAATTGTGCGGGTTGCAGTCTGATAGCCACAGGTTCCGTGTTGCGGTTATGCATCATGACACCGCCTCCCTTGCGCATGACACGTCGTGACATTGGTGTTGCGTTGGTTTTATTTTCTTAGCTGTTTTCCTACCAAGAGAGGGACAATGACGGCCTCTCCTTAGCCACGGTATGCTTCTTGTAGTTCAGAATCTATTTCATTGGACTTTAAAGCTTTCTCAACTGATTTTTCTTGTTTCTTTTTCATGTGCGACTTATAAATTTGGAGTGAGACTTGAGCAGCTTGCCGGATACATTTTTGTGTATGTGCAGGTAGTAGCATATCTCTTTTTGTGAAAGATATCGTAAGTAGCATAAGTGGCACCGGCGGTCAAAAATTGCGATGTAGTCTCTATGTAATTTTCAGCCCTTTCCTTCTGGTCTGGAAGTCCAATTTCAATGGCTTGAGGAAAACGCCTAAGTATTGCTTCATCAAGTTCTGAAGGACGATTAGTTGCTGCAAGTACCATAATTCGGGCATTCTGGTTGGTAGTGAATCCATCCCATAGAGCCATGAACTCAGTTTTCATGTTTAACAAAGCCTCGTGATCTGATTGACGACGCTGACCCAAAAAACTGTCTACTTCATCAATGAATATGATGGCAGGCTGAAGCTTATAAGCCACACTAAATACAGCAGCCACAAGCTTTGAGGCATCTCCAAACCATTTGCTCATCAAGTTGGATATCCTCACATTAATAAAAACCGCTCCAGACTCCCTGGCAATAGCTTTGGCAAGCATGGTTTTCCCAGTGCCATGGGGTCCATACAACAGGACTCCCCTTTAATGGTCCAAGGAGCTTGCCATGCGAAAACAACTCGGGCCGTTTCAAGGGTAGAATAACAAGCTCAAACAAAGTTTCTTTAATCGATTCCAGTCCCCCAATGGAGTCAAACTCTATATCAATGTGGTCAGGACTTATAACATCACCTGCTATTATATCCTCATATTGATCTGTATGAATGAGGGGACGACCTAGACGTTTTGCAATGGTTTTGTAACACTTTTGACAAATGTTAAACATTGTAAAAAAAAACAAAAAGGATGGTTGTATTTAATGAAAAGGTGGTTAATGGACAGGAACTTGAAATGATAAAAAAATGAATTATTTTTGGATTTGAATTGAATTATAACTGGTGGGCTTGTGAAATAAAATGAATTAGAAATATGAATATCGGAAACAGATATTTACGGATAAGTGAATTAAGACAGTGTGTATTTGGATCAAATGACAGATAAAATAGATGAGAAATGGATATGGAATAAAATGAACAAATGAAATGGATAAATTGTTTAAAATGAACAAAATGGCTTCGACAACGGGTTAGGAAAATGGATATGGATTGTGCAATATCTCCTCCACAACACTTAACCATTTCACAAATGCACTTCACCGCCACAAATCCTGAACAGCACAAACTTGAATCCAAATTGAAATAATCTCGACTGGACAATAACTCTGGTGAAGTCCAGATCACAGACAAGAACCACAGAATCAAAACTCGCACACAAAACAACTGCTTTGACCTCTGATGAGTTTGCAACCTGGCTAAAATCAGATCACATTCAACTAACATCCTACCGTGCACACATGCTTAACCCACTAGCTCCGGTGAAAACTCGGTTGAAACGACAGTTGCTTGACTTAAACCCAAAAGGTGAGAAACCCTAATCTTCGCCCTGAATGCAAACTGCCATAAAGATTTGAGGAGAACCAACATTAAGATTCAAAGTCCTTCCAGCCAAACTACTGATGAAACCCTAAACAAATGGCTCCTTCGGCCACATAACCGAAAGGAATATCCTCTGAATGATGGAACCTTAACTCAAAAGAAAACCTACTGTCCTAAGATCACATCCAAACACTTTTGAAGCTTCTGAAGTCCAACACCTTATTCATAAAAAAAAACGAAGCGAAAGCCAGTCAAAGTTGGAAAGTCGGTGGGCAAATTTTAGGGTGCAACAGCTGCCCCTATTCAATCGACTTGGACCAGTAGGGATGAAAAGCAACCGCTTTCAGACATTCATGGTAGAAGGTGATTGAATACGAAAGAAACCGAAAATTTGCCGACCGTATAATGAAACCTCTGACATCGCCGCCAGGCACCTATATCAAGCAGAACATCTGACCTCGCCGTCAGTCATCAATCAAGTACAAACGTCTGACCTCGCCGTCAGCTCTTAATAGTATCTAACATCGCCGTCAGAACTCAACGTCTAAATTGTAAACCACCTGACTTCGCCGTCGGTCTTCAATATTCTCTGACTTCGCCGTCAGTCCTCAAAATAATCGGTAAAAGCATCTGACCTCACGGTCAGGCCTCGACATTAAGTCGGTAAAAAGATCTAACCTCGCCGTCGGAAGAACCAAACTACCTGACATCGCCGTCAAACCTTCGCTAAATACAAGCGAAGCATCTGTCATCGCTGTTAAAGAATCAAACCACTCGACCTCGCCGCCGAAAATAAACACCCAACCTCGCCGCTGAATAAACAAATTATTCCGACATCGCCGCCAGAAACAATCATCCAACCTCGCCGCTGAATAAACACATTACTCCGACATCGCCGTCAAAACTAAATCATCTGACATCGCCGTCAGAACTAACTTCTCAACATCGTCGTTGAAGAATCAAATCACTTGACATCGCCGTCAAAACAAACTTCTCAACATCGCCGTTGAAGAACATAAATACTTGACATCACCGTCAAAACAGACTTCTCAACATCGCCGTTGAAACACTAAATCATCTAACATCGCCGTCAGAACAAACTTCTCAACATCGCCGTTGAAGAACATAAATACTTGACATCGCCGTCAAAACAGACTTCTCAACATCGCCGTTGAAACACTAAATCATCTAACATCGCCGTCAGAACAAACTTCTCAACATCGCTGTTGAAGAATTAAATTATCTGACATCGCCGTCAGAACAAACTTCTCAACATCGCCGTTGAAGAATATAAATACTTGACATCGCCGCCAAGCCTTCGCTAAATATAAGCGAGCAACAAGATTCAAACGAAGTTAAGACCATCCATTGGTGATAGTCGCAAAATAACTCTGCTGGGGAAATAGCATGAGCTGGGGTCAAACCGACATACGGGCAAAGATACTAATCATCTGCGAGATTCATTTGAAACAAAAGGGTAACGACCTGGCTTGTGTCTCATATGCATATGTTTGAATATGACGAAATGCTCCATTCAATTATGGAAATGCTTCGCGTTTGGGTGGATGCTATGCATGTATGTAAATGCAAATGAACCACTTTAGCAAAATAAATGCTAAAGAGAAAGAGCCAACTCCGTTGAGTCAGAGCTAGATACGCCTAGCGCAAATAAACTCATGCTGGGGAATACAAGCCCTGGATGGCCTCCGAGAAAAACTTCTGGGTAAAACTGCTTTGCTAAGAATAAATCCATTCCGCTGGGGATCCAAATCAAACTCTGCTGCGGAAGACGTCCCGGATGGCCTATCAACCCACAACTTTTCTGGGGATCAAGCAACTTGGCTGGAGGCAACAACTCCGCTCTACCGGGGAAATCGGCTATGAATGATTAGCCAGAATAGCTCTACTGGGGAGACACAGCAGATTGCTGAGGAATAGCTCCATTCTGTCGGAGATTGAATCCGCTATTTGCTAGGGATTTTGAATAAGATTTACCGGGAGATTATCCCACACTCTCTCTGCTGAGGATGGAAATGAACGATCTTTGAGTCAGCCCTATTCTGCGGGGAGGAAAAATTAACTCCGCTGGTTTGGCTGGAGATTAGATAAGGAGGGAATCAACATCAATCTCTGCTTGGGGAAAATGACAACAGCTAGACAAATGTGTTATACAGCTGACACCAAGTTTTCAATTATGACTTTATTTAAAACAAATGTCCTGATTAACAGTTAGCAAAGCTCATAAGTTCATGTATGCAAAGTTTTTTCATCAACAAAAATCAAGCGTCTTTTGCAAACAAAATGGTAAAAATTTAAAACCAAAACAAAAGCTTTTTCCGAATAGTATATTTTATTGATAAAAGGCCTGAAAATAGGCAACTTTACATTGGATGCGACTCCTTAAAAGAGAAAGTCGCGCAAAGAGACAATCACAAGGAAAATATACAAAAATGTCGGCAACGTGGTACAGACAAACACCATGTGACGACTCATCCATGACTCGCGTGGCTTTGACGCTTTCCGACACTTTAACTTCCGAAGAGATTGATTTGAATGGTCGATCTTCGAGTTCTCCCTAGAATCCATTAGGCTTGCGATAACCAATGCACAGGCCGCAGTCATTTGCTTTAAAATCCCTATTTTTTGCCTGAATCGCCCTTGCGGGTTTTCGATTCACCAGGATACCCATTTTTGCCAAAGTTACCCTTTCAGGTTTTCAACTTCGCGGGTTCACATTTTTCTTATATCCCTAATTTTTGCCCGAACCTATCTTTTTATGGTTCGCCGGGATGCCTCATTCTTGCCTGGATACTCTTTTTCTTTCCAGCGAGCTTTCTTAAGCAAAATATTTTTTGACCGCGTCTGCGTTCACCGGGGATGTAAAATCTTCACCATCCATAGTTGAAAGCAGCAAGGCTCCTCCTGAGAAAACCTTTCTTACAACATAAGGACCCTCGTAGTTGGGAGTCCATTTGCCTCTGTGATCGTTCTGCGGTGGGAGAATTCGCTTCAACACCAAGTCGCCTGCCTGAAAGTTCCGAGGACGTATCTTTTTATCATAGGCGCTCTTCATCCTCTTCTGATACAAATGACCGTACGCGAGAGACGCCAATCTTTTCTCATCCATCAAACTGAGTTGATTCAACCTGTTCTTTACCCATTCTGCTTCATCTAGTTTGACATCTGCCAGTACTCTTAGAGAAGGGATCTCGACCTCTAATGGCAGAACAGCTTCCATGCCATACACCAACGAGAAGGGAGTTGCCCCAGTTGAAGTACGCACCGAAGTGCGATATCCATGTAAGGCAAAGGGCAACATCTCGTGCCAATCCTTATAAGTTATCACCATCTTCTGTACTATCTTCTTAATGTTCTTGTTGGCTGCTTCCACGGCGCCATTCATTTTCGGGCGATAGGGAGAAGAATTGTGATGCTCAATTTTGAAACTCTGGCATAGTTCCTTCACCATCTTGTTATTCAAATTAGAACCATTGTCAGTAATGATCCTTTCGGGTATCCCATATCGACAGATGATATCTCTTTTAATGAATCGGGCCACTACCTGCTTTGTGACATTGGCATAAGAGGCCGCTTCGACCCATTTGGTGAAATAATCAATAGCCACTAAGATGAAACGGTGTCCATTGGACGCGGTCGGCTCGATTTTTCCAATCATATCAATGCCCCACATGGAAAAAGGCCACGGCGACGACATGACGTTCAAAGGACACGGCGGCACATGAATCTTGTCGGCATAAATTTGACATTTGTGGCATTTCTTGGCGTACTTGAAGCAATCTGACTCCATAGTTAACCAATAATATCCTGCCCTCAACAATTTCCGAGACATGGCATGCCCACCTGCATGTGTTCCGAAAGCACCTTCGTGGACCTCTTCCATAAGCAAATTTGCCTCTTTTTCGTCCACGCATCTTAGTAGCACTAAGTCATGGTTTCTCCGATAGAGCGCACCGTCTGGATTCAGATAGAAATTGCCGGACAATCTCCTCAAAGTCTTCTTATCTTGGGTAGATTCCCCAGGCGGGTACTCTTGGTTTTTAAGAAAGTTCCGGATGTCATAAAACCATGGTTTACCGTCAGGAGCTTCATCTATTGCGAACACAAATGCTGGTCTATCGAGCCGCGAAATGACAATTATTGGAGCATCGTTCCAGAAGTTAACTTTGTACATCGAGGATAGAGTAGCCAAAGCACCGGCCATCTGATTCTCTGCCCTCGGCACATGGTGAAGCTCTACTCGATCGAAAAAAGGTAGCAACCTCCTTGCGTAGTTCATGTATGGGATCAGATTTGGCTGGCGCGTTTCCCACTCCCCCTTGATTTGGTTGACCACTAAGGCTGAATCTCCATAGATATCAAGGTTCTTGATTCTTAAGTCGATTGCTTCTTCAATACCCATGATACACGCTTCGTACTCGGCCTCGTTATTGGTGCATGGGAATGTTAACCTTGCGGTGAATGGTATATGGGACCCATGGGGAGTTGTAATGATTGCCCCAATCCCACTACCGTATGAGTTAACAGCGCCGTCAAAGATTAACTTCCACTGGGAACCCAATTCCGGTCCCTCGCCCGGCAATGGTTCATCGCAATCTTTCATTTTCAAGTACATAATGTCTTCGTCAGGGAAGTCAAACTTCATTGGCTGATAATCATCGACTGGCTGCTCTGCAAGGTATTCTGACAGAACACTACCTTTAATAGCTTTTTGAGATACATATTGAATATCATATTCTGTCAGAATCATCTGCCACCTAGCGATCCTTCCTGATAGCGCCTGCTTTTCGAACACGTACTTAATTGGGTCCATCTTTGAAATCAACATGGTTGTGTGGTTTAGCATATACTGCCTTAGGCGCTTGGCGGCCCAAGCAAGCGCGCAACATGTCTTTTCTAACATTGAATATCTGGATTCACAGTCTGTGAACTTTTTACTCAAGTAATAAATTGCGTGCTCCTTTCTTCCAGTCTCGTCGTGCTGACCGAGAACACAACCCATAGAATTTTCAAGAACTGTTAAGTACATTATCAACGGTCTCCCAGCCACCGGGGGCATCAGTATTGGGGGTTCTTGTAGGTATTCTTTTATTTTCTCAAACGCCTTCTGGCAATTCTCGTTCCAAACGACCGCCTGATCCTTCTTTAGAAGTTTAAACAATGGCTCACAAGTGGCGGTGAGATGAGATATGAACCTTGCAATATAGTTCAACCTACCTAAGAAACCACGAACCTGCTTCTCAGTCTTTGGTGCTGGCATTTCTTGAATCGCCCTGATCTTCGCGGGATCAACCTCAATACCTTTCTCACTAACGATGAACCCCAACAGCTTTCCTGACCGTACGCCGAAAGTACATTTGCTTGGATTCAACCTCAATTTGAACTTCCTCAACCTCTCAAACAACTTCAGAAGATTCACCAAGTGCCCCTCTTCCGTTTGGGACTTTGCAATCATATCGTCGACATAAACTTCGATTTCGTGATGTATCATGTCGTGAAAGAGTGTGACCATTGCTCGTTGATAAGTTGCCCCTGCGTTCTTCAACCCGAAAGGCATTACTTTATAGCAAAAGGTCCCCCAAGGTGTGATAAAAGTCGTTTTCTCCATATCTTCCGGCGCCATCTTAATTTGATTGTATCCGGAAAAACCGTCCATGAAGGAAAACACCGAGAATTGCACGGTGTTATCAACAAGCACGTCAATATGGGGAAGCGGGAAATCATCCTTTGGGCTTGCTCTATTCAAGTCCCTATAATCAACACACATCCTAACTTTGCCGTCCTTTTTAGGCACGGGCACGATGTTAGCGACCCAAGGAGGGTAGTTGGCCACAGCAAGAAATCTGGCATCTAACTGTTTCTGAACTTCTTCCTTGATCTTCACTGCCATATCTGGCCTTGTTCTTCTCAATTTCTGTTTGACAGGAGGACATTCCTCACGAAGAGGCAGACGATGAACCACGATGTCCGTGTCGAGTCCTGGCATATCCTCATATGACCAAGCAAAAACATCCTTGTACTTTTGGAGTAACTCTACCAAACATTGCTTGACATTACTTTGCAGTGTAGCCCCTATTCTGACCTCCTTCTTGTCTTCTTCTGTTCCCAGGTTGATAACTTCAACTTCCTCCTGATGAGGCAGGATGACCTTCTCCTCTTGTCTTAACAATCTGGCAAGCTCCTCAGGCAGGTCTTCGTCTTCTTCGATCTCTTCTTCGGCTTGAAAGATCGGATTGTCAAAGTCATACCGAGTCATAGACGAGTCTGAGTCGGTGGCATCTGAAATGTGCAACCTGCGATGATGATGATTTTATGCTTTTAAATGATATGCAAACAAAAACACAAACCACATTGCCATTTTATTGTTAAAGATAAAAATAAGAACAACAAGGATCACAAAATTCTGAATGAAAAGACGCCTTTTAATTGATGATAAAAAGATTGTTCACATGCATAAAGATAGGGCCCTACAAATAAAGTCCATTATGCCTTGGGCAGAGCATATGGAAATACATTAATCAAGACAAATCAATTACTCTTCATAAGTCACTGTGATAACTTCCTCCATGCTCCAATTCTTCAAGCCCTGGCCGGGGATGCATGGCTGGATCCACGCATCCATATCACAGTCGCTGTCTCCTTCTTCGTCTGATATGGCATTAATTTGATCGAAAATGACTCCACCGCTAGTAAATTGGACAGAACCTTTGTAACGTGGAGTGCTTTGTGAAGATGATCCATGTGGGCTATATCCCAATCCGAACTTATCTTGTTTGTTTGGGACGCTCACCACTTGTCCCCATCCTTGTGTTGACCCGGATTCCACCACGGCCCGTGCTTCCTTGTATGATGACATGGCAACTTCTGGAGCTTTGACCTCGACCGGTGCCTTCTCCTTGATTTGGACAGTCTCAAAAGCCTGGCACAACGTTTCTTGAATTTCGCCGTCGACTTCCACATATTTGAATGAAGACAGATGGCTCACCATGATGTCTTCTTCCCCGCAAACGGTCACAATATTCCCATCCACCATATATTTCAATTTCTGGTGTAAAGTCGATGTCACAGCGCCTGCTAGGTGTATCCAAGGCCGACCCAAAAGACAACTATAAGCAGGCTGGATATCCATGATGTAGAAAACTGTTTCAAACACCTCTGGGCCTACTTGGATAGGCAGAGTTATTTCCCCAAAGACAGATCTTCGGGTTCCATCGAAAGCCCGCACAACCAAATCACTGGGCGTACAATATAGACCCTGGTGATCGATCTTCATCAATGCCTTTTTTGGCAACACATTCAAAGACGACCCTGTATCAACAAGTACATGTGACATCATTGTTCCTCGGCATTCAAGTGAAATGTGCAGAGCCAAGTTGTGGTTCCTCCCTTTTGGTGTCAAGTCACGGTCTGTGAACCCTAACCCGTTACCTGCATTGACATGGGCCACCACGCCTTCCAACTGATTCACAGATATCTCTTGAGGTACATAAGCATTATTCAAAACTCTGAGCAAAGCATTCCGGTGAGCCTCAGAACATAGCAGCAGTGACAAGATAGAAATCTTTGAAGGAGTTTGTTGTAAATGATCCACAATTTTATAGTCACTTTTTCTTATTAAGCGCATGAATTCCTCCGCATCCTTCAGCAACGCTTCCTCTCCTCTGGCCTGAGAATTCTCTTCCGCTATGACCTTACCCTTACCTTTATCAGCCCTTTCTGTGCTTACTTCGGGAGGTGCAAATACTCTCCCGCTCCGTGTCATTCCTCCAGTTCCTACCAAATTATCAACAGAATCCAACGGTGAACCTCTCAGTTCCTGCTTTTGGCCATTGCAGTAGACCTCGGCCCCATAGTTCCAAGGAATTGCTTTAGAACTTTCATAGGGTACGGGCCCTGCCTTTGTGAATATAATAGTGGGCCTCGCCGGAGGCGCAGAAATTGTAATTGTTTTGTATGGGATGGATATGGTGGCCACCTCATCCTTATCCTCGATGATTACCTCTTCAGCATTTTTCTCACAGATTCTATCAAATTGTAACAAACCGTCATCCATCATGTGCTGTATGTGGTTCCTTAGGTTCCGACATCCTACCGGACAGATCATACAGTCTTCGCAATCCTCTCCGCAGCCTGGGAATACCCCTCCTTCTAACAACTTGCTCTTCACGAAACTTAACGGCGTCTTCAAATCCTCTACTCTGGACACCAAGTTCAGGCCTTCCTCACTGTCAATAGCATTCACACCGCCACCCTTACCATGGTTAGGCATGGGATTTCGATCCACGCTTGGCGCATCTTGATTGAAATTGATAGCTTTACTATCGATAAGGTCTTGTACCTTATGTTTGAAGGCTTTACAGTTGTCAATACTGTGGCCGGGGGCGCCAGAGTGGAATTCACACCTAGCGTTGGCGTCATATCCAGGAGGTGGTTGGCCAGTTAGAGGTTCCATTGTCCTTTTCTGGACCAACTGCAGTTGAATTAAGTGTTGTAGCAACTAAGCGTATGGCATTGGCGGTGTGTCAAAGTGTCTATCCGCCACCCTTCTCCTGTCCTGGAACTGTCTTGGTGCATAATTCTGTTGTTGAGGTCGCTGCTCCTGTTGTTGACGCGGCTGTTGCTGTGGAGGCTGTGTCGCCGGGATGGCAATACTCGCTACTTGTGACGGTTGCTGGTAATACGGTCGCTGCTGACGCTGATCCAAGTATCTCTTTCGGTTGTTAAAGCCGTACACTGCATTTGTTTCATTATACTTTTTCTTCGCACCAAAAAACTTTCTCCCACCTCCAGATGAGGTCCCTTCCGCTGCTTGAATTTTCCCCAATTTTATACCGTTTTCAACTCTTTCGCCCGTGATAATTAAGTCCGAGAAGCTTCCTGACATGTTACTCACCAACTTCTCGTAGTAGATTCCGGGCAACGTGGCCACGAATAGATCGATCAGTTCTCTTTCCACCATGGGAGGTTGAACCCTAGCGGCAAGCTCTCGCCACCTTTGGGCGTATTCTTTAAAACACTCATTGCTTCTTTGGGATAGATTCTGCAACTGCACGCGATTTGGTGCCAGGTCACTATTATACTGGTAATGCTGGACAAAGGCCTCTGCTAAATTCTTCCAACTCCGAATATTGGCAGGTTCCAAACCCATGTACCACTCCAGAGAAGGCCCTGACAGACTATCTTGGAAGAAGTGCATAAGCAACTTCTCGTCATCAGAGTATGCCGACATCCTTCGAAAATAGGAGCGGATATGCACCTTTGGACATGTCGTTCCTTTGTATTTATCGAAATCTGGCACCTTGAACTTTGGAGGAATCCTAAGTCCCGGAATTAGTCCCAGATTGGACATGTCAAGTCCCATAGTGTTTTGGCTTTCCAGAATGCTCTTCATCTTTTCTTCTATTTCGTCAAACCTTCTATTGGTGTCGGATCGTAGCCCTCCCCCAAGGTCTCTCATGGAGAAGATGTCATCCTGTTCATCCTGGTCCCATTGAGGATTCACGCTAGTAGGTATGGCGCCTGCCACAACCGGGATGGGGATTCCAGTTTGTTCTCTTCCGCACGGAAGGTTGACTACGGTTGGGCCACCGTTGACTTGCGAGGTTCCACCATTAGCAGGAGGGGGAACAGCAGCAGCCCCGCCGTGCAAGACGCCACTTCCATCCACTTGAGCTATTAAGGGTTGAACCAATGTCCTTAACTGGTCCTGTCCATTGGCCACCCCCTGCATCATCTCCATGAATTGCGCCATCTTCTCACGAAATTCCAAAAGCTCGGCTTGAACCTGATCCATAATTCTCTGCTGATTTCCCCGCGTGTTGTAGGAGTGTTGAGAAGTCAGCTTGCTCTTCCTCTTTCCCTCTCTTTCTCTCTGAAATGGCAAGCGGTGTGAGGTCGAGTTTCAGGGAATGCAAAATGATGCGCCAGTTTATGCGAATGCTCAAGAGACTTTCGAAACCTATGACTATAACCGGTATTATAGAATTGCGAATGAACAAATAATAAAGAAAACACAATTAGACCAAAAGCAAATTCTCATTAATTTGGGAAGATTCAATACAAACATTTGCTGACTATGTCGAATAACAATTCTCATTACAAGGAAAACACTAAATGACCGAAAATCAAGAGTACTAAAAACTAGAATTTCTCCTTTTGGAGACGCTCTTCAAGCTTCCTCGTCTCGAACATGAACCTCCTGACCATTTGGTCACAGAGCTGGATAAAGTGGTGAACAGAAGGGGGGATATCATTTCCTTCCAAATCCTGAATGGCGCTCTCCAACCTCCATGGGATATCTCGGATCATGAGGTTGCAGTGCTCCACCAAATTGTTGTACCTAGCACGACACGTATCTAGAGTCGACTGGTAATAACAAATAGAATCCACATGGGTGTCCAGCAACTCATTGAGCTGAGCCTCTTTCTCGAGCCACTGCGCACCATCTCTTTGCAAAGCCTCAAAACGATTTCTCCACAAAAGGGCTGTCTCTTGGGCGGTCTCTAATTCTTGACACTTGTTACTCCACATGTCAGACGTGACATATGAACCTCTCAAGGCCTCCTCTTTGAGTCTTCGTTCATTTTCCGCTAGGGTTAAGGCACTTCTTAGTTGTTCCTCAAGATTCCCAACATCAGCTTCAAGATTCTCTCGTATTTCCTTTTTCTCGGCAGAGGCAATCTCAAAGAAGTGCCATGCCCTATCACAAGAAGCCTTGGTGTCCTTCAGGCGCTGCCGGAGAGTTGTTAATGATGCGTCTGCCCCTTCGTAACCCTGTTGGTACCTGACTCTCAGATCCGTTTCTAATTTTAGCTTCTTGCTACTCTCAGCCGCTTGATCCTGTTCAAACTCCACCTTTCTTTTGTACTGACCACTCTCCACCTTTGCTTGGTGGACTTCATTCTGAAGGTCCTGATTCTCCTTAGTCAATCTCTCCACTGTTAGCTTCAGTTTTTCATATTCCTCTATGGGTACATGAGTGGGAGCAGGAGGTGCTTCTCGCATAGAGGGCTCTAAGGGAAATGGCAACGACCTTTCAGCTACTCTGGCTAGTAACCACCGGTTGTATGGCTCCTTTGCCACACAATTCTTTGCTTTTAACTCCTTCCTTCCCTTTGTATGAATCTTGCCCCAAGCCTTAGCAATCTTCCTGACAAACGCAGGGTCCTCTGATGTGGCTAGCAAAAAGAAACTCTGAACCTTCTCTGCCTCGGGCTCGCCCTCCATAGCATAGCCCAACTGACGTAATGCCATGACTGGGTTATAGTTAATACAACCGGCCCTACCGATCAAAGGTACATTACTGAATTCTCCACAACTGAAGATGATTTCCACATCATAGTACTCATGAGAGTACCAAGCAATATCACTAGCTTCTAGGGACATGAGGCGCTGAGACCATTTTAATTCCTTCTTGTTTTCCACGAACGGTCCTTTTTTGGGCAAATGAGAAGCATACCACTTGTATAGTAGGTGAGAGCAGCATTGGATCATTCCCGCCTTCTTTTCACTCCTCCAATGAATAGAGTGATAAACATCAGCGAGGAGTGTGGGGATGGGATTCTTCTGCATAAAGAGAACAATGGCAGTGATGTCTATGAAATTGTCCACATTTGGAAAGAGGACAATCCCGTAAATCATCAGAGCAACACTTATACCGAATTTTTCCCAATCTTCATCAACCTTGTACTGAGCGGCCTTTTCTAGCAAAAACTTCAATGGAAAACCCTGAACACCCCCTTTACTGGTTAGACCCTTCTTGACTTCTTCTTTGGTCATATGAAGAGCAAGAGCAATGACAGCAGGTTTTGGTTCTTCTTCCAAACCTGTATAGACAGGTTGGTCCTTAATCTTAATGTTCAAAATGTGAGAATATTCTTCCAAGGTGGGAGCCAACTGGTAGTCTTGAAAAGTGAAGCACCGGAGAGGCGCATCATAAAATTGAGCCATAGCGTACAGGGCCCAGGTATCAACTCTGGAGTGGAGAAGATCAAGCAGTTTCCCATATTCCCCTTGAAAGTTGATCTTGATAACTTTCGGCACGTCAATCAGAAGGTCTTGAATTGATTCCAATTTTGGTTCCCTAAACTTTATGGAATTTGTGCTTCTCTTTCTTATATCAGCCATTGAGTTCACCAATACCTGAGATAATCATAGCTTCTTAAGTCTCTTGATATGCAAAATGATATGTAATGCGATGTTTTATGAATGCATATGACAATGGAACAACAACAAGATCAATGTCACAAATCCTGCAAGACAAGAACACAAGGTATCTTTCCATCGGGTGAGCAATCTACTGGTTCGAGAAGGCGTTCCAAAAGGCTTTTCAAACAAAGTCCTATGCACTAACCCTCAAAAGTTTCCCATCATAACGACTACTCGTAAGACGGTACTCCTTTCAAAAAGGATGAACACAACGTCATGTTTTAGTGACCTTTGGAATAAGGTTCTACAAAGGTCCTCAGAATCGCGGACTCCCAAGTTGAAGATAAGAACGTCATTACGACTACACGTAAGACATAATTATTCCAACGGGGTCTCATCTGAGCGGTGGAATTCGATCCAACTCAACGAGTCCTAAGTCTTGCAAATCAGAAAGAAACCACCTCCTAACTTAGTGCATACTTGAAAGCTCGGGTAGAAAGCTTTATCCTCACAACCCAAACCAAATGAACCCAACAAGTTAGAAAGAAACATAACCATAAAATAAATAGCAAAACAAATAAAGCACAAATGCGACAAACAAAATAGGCGTGGCTTGCTAGGTAGTTCCCCAGCAGAGTCGCCAGCTGTCGCTACTCGAAAAAATGCGTCGCGCAACGACGGGGAGGCGAAAAGAAAGGACAGAAGAGTCGCCACCGAACTTTATTTATCCCATGAGGGGAAGGGAAAATATCGAGAAAACCTTAAGAAAAGAAAGGATAAGATGGTCTCGCAACCATGAACGGGTTCGGAAGCCGGTTATGCGAGGGGAAGGTATTAGCACCCCTCGCATCCATCGTACTCGATGGGAACCTTTTGTTTGTCGATGTGTGAATTTATCTGCTTAAATATTATGCTATAAAGAGAGTGTTCTAAAAGATAGAGAGAAGGGTTTAGAAACGGGGAAAGAGAAGTAACGGGGGGAAGAAGGGAGAGAACGGACTCGGTAGGACTTCGCGGTCCTAGGCCTACGTATTCTCAACAGATATGAGAAAATCAGAGTCGACGTAGTTCGGGAAACTACAGATAGGGGGGGTTGTGCTCGCCAAGACATCGCCGTCTTGTGCCTACGTATTCTCATCTGGTATGAGAAATCAGAGCAGCCGTAGTTCGGCCAACGGTGTGTTGATGTTTTTTATGGATGATGCTATCGTGCACATTCTAGCAGTTAGGTGTTTTGCTGCTCGCTCGTTGGAGACTTAGGCGTTACCTGTTTGCGGTAGAACGGACGTAACATATCCTTTTTGAAAGATTGATTAATTTTCGCCACGCGGGGCAAGAAGTCACGTTTGATTGATTGGATTGTTTTTTAGGGAGCGAGACAGGTCCTCGGATAGTAACCCCTACGGGTAGTACCCAATTCTTTATCTCAAAGTTTTTGTTATAAAAGGGTGTGGCGAACGAGGCATCTTCGTATTGAAAGACGAGCGTCGAAACCACCCTCACTACAGTGGGCATCCCTACGCTCGGAGAAGAAGAGGTCTACACCCAATCCTCTCTCTTTAATTCAATGCAAAGAGAACTTCGTTCTCTTATTAAAGATGTTTTTTGGTTTTGAATGGTAAGTGCTTTGCGACAGAGAACCCTACGGTAAACGTCAGCACTCGGGATAGGAGAAGGCCTACGCCTAACCACTCCGCGACCATTCGAGTTTTGTTATGAAAAGAAGTTTGAAAGTGCACTCGGTACGAGACCGAGGTTTTAGGTGACAAGGGTTGCGGGATAAAGTTGAGGTGGTGGACAAAGTTGCGTCTTCGTATCAAAAGACGAGTATCGAGACCACCCTCACTACAGTGGGCATCCCAACACTTGGAGAAGAAGAGGTCTACACCCAATCTTCTCTCTTTAATTCGATACAAAGAGAAATCAATTTATTATGGAAAGTATACTCAGTACGAGACCGAGGTTTTATGAGGAAACGTTGGAAGCGTCTTTGCATTGACAGACGAGCATTGAGACCACCCTCACTACAGTGGGCATCCCTATGCTTGAAGAAGAAGAGGTCTACACCCAATCCTCTCTTTAGCTCAACACAAAGAAATGATTTTAAGGAGATGAGATTTGAAAATGGACGGGAAGCGTCTTTGTATTGAAAGACGAGTGTCGGAACCACCCTCACTACAGTGGGTATCCCAACACTCGGAGAGGAAGAAAGTCTACACTTAATCCCCTCTTTTTAATTCAATACAAAGATAATTTGATTTTGAAAATTGTTTGACAAAGTTTTGAAATCGAGTCGGGACAAGTAATAAAGAGAGAAAAGAGGTGGTCTCAGATCCAACATTACTTATCAATAATTTGACTGGTAATGAATTACGGAGGTCTCGTCATCGACCAAAACGGAAAATGGGACAAAAATGTCCAATAACAAGAGGGAACTGGGATTCAATTTTAAAAATAAAAGGCATAAACTTCTAAAAGAAAATTAATAAAAACTAATATAGAAAATAATATAAAACTCTAAAAAAAATAATATACTAACATAATATATTCTAAAAGAAAATAAAAAGGAAATAATAATATAGACATACAAACTATTTTTTTTTTAAAACTAAAACAAAATATAATATATACAAAATTAATATACACAGTATAATTAATTAGTAATATATTTATATACTAAATAAAATAATAGAAAGGGGGGTGTATGTCAATGCAACACGGTGGGTGTATGAGTGATGGGCCTAAGCCTGTGTTATGGGCCGGTCGGGTCAGGTTGAGTGAAAAAAAAAAAACACAGGTCACGAAAATCCCAAACCAATTCGCCACCTCTCACGATTAGGATACGTACGAAGGAAACGAAAAGGTAGAAAGCAATCAACAACCAAGTTTAATCCACGATTCAACAAAACCACATGCTCAGAAGAAAGATCCTCCATCATCGCGTATGCTTATTCTTTCTTCATTCAATTTCTGAATCCCTTTCAGCATCTTCTTTCTAGTTCCGTTTTCTGTGAGTTTCAGATCTAGGATTTTGAGAAGGAATGTTGGGGGTTTTGATGAAGGGTATTTTGAGGTGGAAAGGGGTTCGAGGAATCTGGAGATTTGCGGATGGGTGGGTTTGTGTTTGACGATGAAGTTAGTAAAGGTTCTGTTTGTGGGTTGTTGAGGATGGTGAAAACGGTTGTTGGTCAGATGGCTTACGGTTGTGGAAACGAAGGTGGTTAGGGTTCGAAGTGATTTCAGATAAAAAAAAATGGGTGTTTCAACGGGTTGAATCATGGAGTTTGAGTTGATTGCAGAATGAGTATTCTGGGTGAGGAGAGTGTTTCGAAGGCTGTCACGGTGCTTGTTTGTTGGCGAACGAGGATTTTGTTTTTGAAACTTGATGATGAAGATATTTTTTTAGAGGAGAAAGTTGGTTTGGTCGGAAAATGGTGAGTGAAAGGGAGTTTGACGGTGGTTTTTGGATTTCTGGGTATGTTTGTTGTTTGTGTGGTTGATGAAGGAGCTTCGCGGTGGCAGTTTCGATTAACAGAAGTGAAAGTTCGATAAAGGGTGAGGTGGATTTTGGTTTAGGGTTATGGAGGGATTATTTGAGGAGGAAATGTTGATGATTGTTAGTCAGTTCTGGGTGAAGGTGATTGAGCTTTGTCGAAGGAGGATGATGTTCGTGAGAGATGAAAGTTGAGAAGTGATTTGGGTTGTTGTTTGGTCGTGTTGGGTTGTGTTCATGGAGTTGAGAGTTTAAAGTTTACTTGAATATGAGTTGGAGGAAGGCTAATGGCTCGTTTAATGTGGAAGTTTGAGGGTTTTCTAGCAAGATTATGAAGACTATGAAGACAGGAAACATGACAGTCCAAACAATGCAGACCAAAACTATGAAGACAGGAAGAGTAACAGAATACTTACAGTGTAGGAGCAATACCACCAGATTGTCGATACAGAGCACAGGTGAGCTCCTTCTTCAATCTCCTTTTTTTTCAGTTCTTTGTGATGGAGGTGAGTTGTGAAAGAAAAGCAGCTGTTTTTCTGTTAGGGTTTTTTTTTTTTCGTTCTGAATGAGCAGTAACCAATATATATGATGTGAGATTAGGGTTTAACTTAGAGAAATTGTGGGAACTTTGGGTCTGTTCCTCTTTGGGAAAGAAAGTGAGATACTTTTTGCAATGGGAGCAAAGGCTGAAATTGTGGGATTGAAAACAGCATAATCTTTGTCTGTTTGTAGCTTTTGAATTTGTCTGTTTTTACTCATGATTTTCACTGTGGTAACACAACAATTTTACTGATATATTAAAACAAAAATTTTTTTGCAGGTTTATCATGATCCAGAGTTTAGTGACTTTGACAAAGACAAGAAAGAGGGATGTTTCACTCCCAGGCCTAAGAGAGACCCAATCCTCTGTATATACACCATTTGACACACCATTGTTATCTCTTAATTCATGCTGCACAGATGATTCTGCTGGTCTTGTAGGGAGAAAAATCTGAAGTGAGGGATCCTCTCCACCAAATGCCAATGGATTGTCAACTAGACCACCATTTAAATCAGTGTCAGATGGATCAGTGGATGAATTTGGTATTAGAGTACAATTTCCTTTGAAACTTGTAAATCATGATACTGTGATGCACTATGGAAATCATACAAACTTTTGTTCCAAAGGCATAGCCTTCAGTTCAATATTTCCTTGTAAAAAGTTTCAGCTTTAACTCCCTTTTAATACTGTTTATGAAACTGGGGCTGGATTGCTTTTATTCTCAGTTTTGTTTGAATTTTTGATGCAGAAACATCCGACAATGCTGGCTGTAGCAAGAGAACTTCCCAGGGTGACGCTGCCAAAATGCTTGGCAAGGATGAACCCTCGCCGAACAAAGAACTCAGCGAACTTGTTGTGGAATTTACTGTTGTTTCTTCACCACTGAAGGAGAATCACAACCCAGATGAAGGGAGCAGCCTCTGTACAGGTCTGACTAAAACACCAGAAAAAAAAAACAAGGAGAAAAAAGCACCGCCCCAAGGTCATTAGAGAAGGTAAACCCAAAAGAACCCCGAAGCCAGCTACCCCGAAGCCTGAAGCTGCCGAAATGTCATGTAGAAGGTCCATAAATTTTGAAATAGGTGCAAAAGATGAGAGTTCTGCAGGCAGAGAAAATACAACTGCACTTCTGAACAAAGAAAATGGTGTAGCCGTACAAGAAACAAATGTTGGCTTCTTATCTTTTATGTACTGCTTTGGTCTTTGCTCTCAAACATTTGTATCTCAGTCATCTGTTTATTGTTCTCAGGTAGGGCTGTACTGTGAAGAAGAAATCTTAAGCTGTTTTTATTTAGTGCGTTGGCACCACCTTCTGGCTGATCAAACAAATCATTATTTTGATGAGATGAAGAATTGACTTTTTCATTAGCTTCACCTTCAACTTTCGCAACAACCACGTAACCACAACATCTTACATAAACTACACCTAGAGTGGTAATATCATGGGCAGCAGTATTTTCATCTGCAGTGATCCCTTTCAGTAAATTCCATTCGACTAGATCCTTTTGATTTACTCCTGTAGCTTCAACTTCGTCAATCTGGAATCAATCCTACAGCTTGCAACAGAACCATCTTTCAAGACTCTAATCCTCAAGTTACCTGCTATCTCACTGTAAGTATCATTTTCTGCTGCTGAGCAGCTAAAACTGGGATCTTCCAAAACATGTTTAACAGTCCTAATTGCTCTGAAAATGGCAACATCAACAAAGAGGCCGCGCAGAAGAAATGCTTTTCTATCACGAACTTGTCTTTCTTCGGCAGTCTTGAGGTTGTCCAAATATGCTCACAGTTTTATCTCCGTTTTTCTTAACAGGGTTGAACTGTCGAATGATGTTTTGCAAATTGGACATGGCTTATGAATTGTGCGGGTTGCAGTCTGATAGCCACAGGTTCCGTGTTGCGGTTATGCATCATGACACCGCCTCCCTTGCGCATGACACGTCGTGACATTGGTGTTGCGTTGGTTTTATTTTCTTAGCTGTTTTCCTACCAAGAGAGGGACAATGACGGCCTCTCCTTAGCCACGGTATGCTTCTTGTAGTTCAGAATCTATTTCATTGGACTTTAAAGCTTTCTCAACTGATTTTTCTTGTTTCTTTTTCATGTGCGACTTATAAATTTGGAGCGAGACTTGAGCAGCTTGCCGGATACATTTTTGTGTATGTGCAGGTAGTAGCATATCTCTTTTTGTGAAAGATATCGTAAGTAGCATAAGTGGCACCGGCGGTCAAAAATTGCGATGTAGTCTCTATGTAATTTTCAGCCCTTTCCTTCTGGTCTGGAAGTCCAATTTCAATGGCTTGAGGAAAACGCCTAAGTATTGCTTCATCAAGTTCTGAAGGACGATTAGTTGCTGCAAGTACCATAATTCGGGCATTCTGGTTGGTAGTGAATCCATCCCATAGAGCCATGAACTCAGTTTTCATGTTTAACAAAGCCTCGTGATCTGATTGACGACGCTGACCCAAAAAACTGTCTACTTCATCAATGAATATGATGGCAGGCTGAAGCTTATAAGCCACACTAAATACAGCAGCCACAAGCTTTGAGGCATCTCCAAACCATTTGCTCATCAAGTTGGATATCCTCACATTAATAAAAACCGCTCCAGACTCCCTGGCAATAGCTTTGGCAAGCATGGTTTTCCCAGTGCCATGGGGTCCATATAACAGGACTCCCCTTTAATGGTCCAAGGAGCTTGCCATGCGAAAACAACTCGGGCCGTTTCAAGGGTAGAATAACAAGCTCAAACAAAGTTTCTTTAATCGATTCCAGTCCCCCAATGGAGTCAAACTCTATATCAATGTGGTCAGGACTTATAACATCACCTGCTATTATATCCTCATATTGATCTGTATGAATGAGGGGACGACCTAGACGTTTTGCAATGGTTTTGTAACACTTTTGACAAATGTTAAACATTGTAAAAAAAAACAAAAAGGATGGTTGTATTTAATGAAAAGGTGGTTAATGGACAGGAACTTGAAATGATAAACAAATGAATTATTTTTGGATTTGAATTGAATTATAACTGGTGGGCTTGTGAAATAAAATGAATTAGAAATATGAATATCGGAAACAGATATTTACGGATAAGTGAATTAAGACAGTGTGTATTTGGATCAAATGACAGATAAAATAGATGAGAAATGGATATGGAATAAAATGAACAAATGAAATGGATAAATTGTTTAAAATGAACAAAATGGCTTCGACAACGGGTTAGGAAAATGGATATGGATTGTGCAATATCTCCTCCACAACACTTAACCATTTCACAAATGCACTTCACCGCCACAAATCCTGAACAGCACAAACTTGAATCCAAATTGAAATAATCTCGACTGGACAATAACTCTGGTGAAGTCCAGATCACAGACAAGAACCACAGAATCAAAACTCGCACACAAAACAACTGCTTTGACCTCTGATGAGTTTGCAACCTGGCTAAAATCAGATCACATTCAACTAACATCCTACCGTGCACACATGCTTAACCCACTAGCTCCGGTGAAAACTCGGTTGAAACGACAGTTGCTTGACTTAAACCCAAAAGGTGAGAAACCCTAATCTTCGCCCTGAATGCAAACTGCCATAAAGATTTGAGGAGAACCAACATTAAGATTCAAAGTCCTTCCAGCCAAACTACTGATGAAACCCTAAACAAATGGCTCCTTCGGCCACATAACCGAAAGGAATATCCTCTGAATGATGGAACCTTAACTCAAAAGAAAACCTACTGTCCTAAGATCACATCCAAACACTTTTGAAGCTTCTGAAGTCCAACACCTTATTCATAAAAAAAAACGAAGCGAAAGCCAGTCAAAGTTGGAAAGTCGGTGGGCAAATTTTAGGGTGCAACATATATTGATAAGAGATGGTTCATGCCATGGTTGGTGATTGCATTTTCTCAAAACCTCAAGTTTCATTCACTTTCTCCATTTTGCAAAAGTATCTCAAACTCTCTCAAATCTCTATCAATCTTCATATTTTTTCATTGAATCTTCATCATCATCATCCAAGCATCATAATTCACATCAAGATTGGTAGAATTGGAGGAAGGATCGTGCTATTCAAGATAACCATCCAAGGAGCAAGAATTTCTCAAATACAAGATTCAAGAAGTTTGAGCCTAAATCTTTGCATACAGAATCAAAGTGGTGGTGTGTGGATCAGTTTCAAGTCCCTGCAAGCATTGATTCAAGGATTTCCATAGCTGTATCTCAATTTTAAACCAGGTTGGATTTCTATTCGAATTGCATGTTTTTATTTAGCATGATTGGGTTTTGATAGCTTAGACTGGTTAAGTTAGGTTAGATGATGATTTCCACAGAGTTTGGAGAGGTTTTGTGAGGTTTGGCTATGGAGTGCATAATCTGTTAGAGCCTATAACTACTAAGATGAGGCACGAAAATCTTGTTGGATTAGCATGTTAAGATCAGCTTGGAATGTAGTTGAACTTAGGACAAGAATTGGTGAGTTTTGGTTGAGTTGATCACAGGTGTTCATGGTGGATCCTACATGTTACCTCTATCGGGTTGGCATTTTGAGGGGGTTTCAGAAAGAGATGATGGCATGGTTGTATAGAGGAGAGTTGATAGAGCATCTTTGCTCTTTGAATCGTGCGAATACATGGAGGTATGAGGGAGAACAGAGGAGAGTAAGGTTCGTGCATGGTTAGGGTTTTTTGAAACCCTAGGGTTGCTCAAGGTTGAAGATGATGCCTAAGCCACACGATGGGGCATTTGACCTTGACTGGGGATCGAATCAAACGGCCACGATTTAATTTGGAAACGGAGGGAAATTCAAAGAGTGAAACGCCCCGTTTCACTAAAACCCTCAGAGTGGGCTCAGACTTCACTTGCTAATACCACCCCTCCCAGCGCAGGCCCAATAATTCTAACTGGAAATGTTGCTATCCACACCGTTCTCACTTTTTTATTTTTTGGTTGATTTCTGATTGCTGCATGGGCCTATGGTTTTGTTCTATTCGCACCTCCCAGCTGGTGGCCCACATGGAGAATCAACTGAGCGCGTTTGCTCTTCATACCCCCTCCCTTTATTTTCCTTTATTTTATTTTTAATTTCTTTTCATTTTTCATGCATTTTCCAAAAATCATAATAAATCATAAAAACCTTATTTTTCAATAATTCTTTTTGCATAATTTTCTTTAAAGAGTCTAGAAAATTATAAAAAATAAAAATTGCATTTTATTTTTTATTTGATATTTTTCCCATATTTTCCAAATAAATAGCATTTTAAATAGTTTAATTTCATGCATGATCTTGATGAATTTTGTTCTCATGGTTGCTACAATATTTTTTGCCCATTCTTTTAGGTTGATTAATAGACATTGTTATCTTGTAGATGCAATTTAGTTCATATTTTTAGGAGTTCATTTGAGATGATTAGTTTAGGTGAAAACAACATAAACAAAATTAGGGTTTTAAATCAACTTAGGTGAGATAGTTTAATTCTTTTAGGAATTTTCATTGGACTTTTGGGGTATGGAATATAGGGGCTATGAGTATAGGATAGATCCCCTTAGAAATCACTAGGATTCCCCTACTGCTATTAGTATATTACTGTCTATATTTGATTGATTGGTGTGGTGTGCCCTCTGGGGATTACTGCTTGTCTGTGTGGGTATTGGGATTGTCTGGGGATTGGGGAAGCTGAAGACTTGTGATGTTGAAGCCATTGGAGATCCAGAGCTTGAAGATCAACTTCCAGAGATTGAAGAAGAGACTCCTGCTAGCAGCTGTTGAGGAGATTAGGGTTTAGGAGCTAGGCAGAGCTCTAGAGTAGAAAGCTTGTTTCTCAAACATGGAATGCCTTGTCTGCATCCATCCTTTCTCTATGATTCAAAGTCTCTTTCAAATATCCACCTCCTTCCTTTGGAAGGATCAGTGAATGTATTTGAAAGATAGAACTTTTGAGAGGAAACTGTCTGTTTAATGTTAACAGTTGATGAACCACCCTTGGTAGGTAATTAACTGTCTAACATTCATTCATTTCATTTGGTTGACTGATGTTTCTCCTGAAGATTGAGACTTGAAGAAAAGCCATTGTAGATGGAAGACTGGTGATCAAGACCTTGCTTGAAGGCTGTGGAGATGGAGATTGATGCTTGCTGAAGCTTGAAGATGGATATTGATGCTGAGCTGCTGTAGCTGTTTATTATTGCTGCATTTCATTTCTGATGTATTGATTGGTTTTCCTGACTGTATTGTTTGCTGTTAGCCTGTTGGGTTGAAAGTGAAGCTTGTTCACTTTTGCCTATTGTTTTCTAGGTTCGAGGTTGAGTGGGACTCCCTTGCCTCGCTTGTATTGCTGCATTCATGCATTTTACTGCTTTACTGTATATATCTGGTATTGTTTCTGTTTCCATCTATTCCCTTAGGATCTCTGTTTCTCTCTGCGCAAGAGAGGAGCATGATAGACACTAGGTCTTAACCCATGCATGATAACATTAGGATAGTTTGATTCCCTTCGCAACCGTAGGTTAGAGTTCTGTCTCTTTCTTTCTCAAAACAAACAGAAAAACACCATAAAGATTTCAAACACAATAAAAGACACTTCTTCCGTGAAAGAACGTGAACTCATCAAGACGTCATTTTTGTCCGCTTGGACTGCTAATCAGAAACCCTTTTTCAGAAGGAATAAAATCAATCAAGACAGACTTGTGTCTTCCGTGGCCCGAACTACGTTTGCTCTGATCTTTCATGCTGTATGAAAGTACGTAGGCATAGGATGCGATATCCTAGCGAGCAACCTTCCCCTCCTTTCCCGTAGGTAGGTGAACTACGTTGACTCTGATTTCTCGTTCCAGACGGGAATACGTAGGCATAAAGTGCGATACTTTGCCGAGTCATTTCATTTTCCTTTTATTTTCCTTTTAACCCTTAACCTGTAGTTTAGATAGAATAACAATCCATACCCGAAAACAAGCGTGGATCCCGTCGAGTACGACGGACGTGAGGGGTGCTAATACCTTTCCCTTGCGTAACCGACTCCCGAATCCAGGTTTTGGTTGCGACGACCATACCTTTCCCATGTTGTGCGAGGTTTACTCTGAGCGTTTCCTTTCCCTCCCGTGGGATAAATAACGCACGGTGGCGACTCTTCTGTTCAGCCGGCGCCGATTTTCGCAGTAGCGACACTCAACACTCCACTGGGGAAACAACAATCATGATCAACTTCCAAGGACTCGGCTCTCTTGCGGACTCAGCCGGGGAGAGAGATCATTCTACTTCATTGGAGAGTACGACCCTGGCGAGGAATTTCAATTTCGTTGGGGACTTCGGTCTGGCACCATCAGTTGCTGCATACTTCGGCGTACGAACGACTTCCTACAAGACTTGCACTTGTGACCCGGCCCTGGAGGGACACCTGCTTCGGCGACTTTACTAGGGAAAACACGAGCTTCGGCACCCGAACATTTCTATGAGACCTGCATTTGTGACCCGGTGCTGGGGGCATATGAGCTTCGGCGCGCGACTCAGCTGGGAAAATGACGTTCCTTCAGGATGCGTCTGCTTGGGGAAGAGAATCATCTCTACCTGGGGAAGACATATTAATGCTCACCATCTTGCGTTCAGATTCTGCGGAGGAGAGACTACTGAACTCTGCTGGAGAGGGAGGGCTCGCCCTGCTTCGGGGATGCGCACGGCACACTGCCTACACCTGCAACAACACAAACAAACAGACAAGATACCCTACTCAAAGGGGCCTATCAAGGTCATTATCTCGTGACAACACTTAAGTAATTAATTGTTTCAACAACCAATGGGCTTAGGCCCGTAAGTTTATGTATGCGCATTTTATCAAAAAAAACATCGGCGTTTTCATTCGCAAACAAAACAGAATTGCTGAATAATGTGCATTTTATTGATGGTGAACCCCTGAATGGGCAAAAAATGTTTTACAACAGAGGCAAGCTCCTGGAATGAGGAAGCCGCGCAAAAAGGAAAACATAAATATACATCAGTATATACAAATGTCGGCAACGAGGCGTAGACGAACACCATGAGTTGATCCCTCTAAGACCCACTCGACTTCGATACTTCTCCGATGTTTCAGCTTCGGAAGAGACTGATTCAGATAGACGGCCCTCAGGTCCTCCACACCACTAAATAATGAAAGTCCATACGCGGAACGCAGTCATTTGCTTATTCAAATCCCTAACTTTTGCGTGAACCACCCTTTACGGGTTTTCAGTTCACCGGGATACCCTTTTTTGCCGAAGCCGCCCAGTGTAGGTTTTCGACTTCGTGGGTGTACATTTTTTCAATATATCCCTACTTTTTTCCCGAACCTTTTATTCTGTTTTTGGTTCGCCGGGATGCCCTTTTTTGCCTGGACTCTTTCTTTTTTGTCCAGCGAGTCTCTTTCAAGCAAAGTATTTTTTAACTGCGTCCGCGTTCACCGGGGATGCAAAATCTTCACCATCCATCGTGGATAACAACAAAGCTCCTCCCGAGAAGACCTTGCTGACGATATACGGCCCTTCGTAATTCGGAGTCCACTTGCCCCGGTGATCGGAGTGTGGCGGAAGAATCTTCTTCAGGACGAGATCACCCGTCTGAAAGCTTCTAGGACGCACCTTCTTATCATAAGCTTTCTTCATCCGGCTTTGGTACAGACGACCAAATGCAATCGATGCTAACCTCTTCTCGTCCATCAGGCTGAGTTGGTTCAAGCGATTCGTAATCCATTCTGCCTCGTCGAGTTTCACATCAACCAAAACTCGCAAAGAAGGAATCTCCACTTCTAACGGTAGGACAGCTTCCATACCGTACACCAAGGAGAAAGGAGTTGCCCCGGTCGACGTACGCACCGTCGTACGATAACCGTGCAAGGCGAACGGCAGCATCTCGTGCCAATCTTTATACGTTACAACCATCTTCTGAACAATCTTCTTGATGTTCTTGTTGGCCGCCTCAACAGCGCCATTCATCTTTGGCCGGTAAGGAGATGAGTTGTGGTGTTCAATCTTGAAGCTCTGGCACAGCTCCTTCATCATCTTGTTATTCAAATTTGAACCATTATCAGTAATGATCCGCTCGGGAATTCCATAGCGACAGATGATGTCCTTCTTTATGAATTTAGCTACCACCTGCTTGGTCACATTAGCGTACGAGGCTGCCTCCACCCATTTGGTGAAGTAGTCGATAGCTACCAGAATGAAACGATGACCATTGGATGCAGTGGGCTCGATCTTGCCGATCATGTCGATGCCCCACATGGAGAACGGCCAAGGGGAGGACATGACATTCAATGGGCACGGCGGCACATGAACTTTATCAGCATAAATCTGGCATTTGTGACATCTCTTCGCGAATCTGAAGCAATCCGATTCCATAGTCAGCCAGTAATACCCTGCTCTCAGGATCTTTCTCGTCATGGCATGCCCGCCGGCGTGCGTACCAAACGTGCCCTCATGGACTTCTTCCATGAGCATACTCGCCTCTTTTTCATCTACACATCTGAGTAGCACGAGATCGTGGTTTCTCTTATACAACACTCCATCAGGATTGAGATAAAAGTTTCCAGATAGCCTCCTCAGAGTCTTCTTATCCTGGGTTGGCGCACCCGCCGGATACTCCTTAGTCATAAGGAAGGTCTGGATGTCGTGGAACCATGGCTTGCCGTCGGTGGCATCTTCGATTGCAAAGACAAACGCCGGTCTATCAAGACGCGAAAGTACAATTCTTGGAGCCTCATTCCAATAATTGACCTTATACATTGAAGCCAACGTGGCTAAGGCATCAGCCATCTAATTTTCAGCCCTGGGTACATGATGAAGTTCCACTCGGTCGAAGAAAGGAAGCAGCCTCCTGGCATAATTCATGTACGGCACTAAATTCGCTTGACGAGTTTCCCACTCCCCTTTAATCTGATTGATTACAAGTGCTGAGTCACCATATATGTCTAGATTCTTGATTCTCAAATCGATTGCCTCTTCTAGACCCATAATACATGCTTCATACTCGGCTTCATTGTTGGTAACTGGAAACGTCAGTCTCGCAGTAAACGGGATGTGGGATCCGTGAGGAGTCGTGATGATAGCCCCGATACCACTTCCATAGGAATTAACCGCTCCGTCGAATATCAACTTCCACTGAGACTTCCTATCTGGCCCCTCATCGGGCAATGGCTCATCGCAATCCTTCGCTTTGAGAAACATAATATCCTCGTCGGGGAATTCGAACTTCATCGGCTGATAGTCTTCGATTGGCTGTTCGGCAAGGTAGTCAGACAATACGCTTCCCTTAATGGCCTTCTGGGAGACGTACTGAATATCATATTCTGTTAACACCATTTGCCATCTGGCAATCCTGCCCGAAAGAGCCTGCTTCTCGAAGACGTACTTGATCGGATCCATCTTCGAAATTAGCATAGTGGTGTGGTTGAGCATATATTGTCGTAGACGTTTGGCGGCCCAAGCTAATGCACAACACGTCTTCTCCAGCATCGAGTATCGAGATTCACACTCAGTGAACTTTTTACTCAAATAATAAATGGCATGCTCCTTTCTGCCCGTCTCGTCGTGCTGACCGAGAACACACCCCATACTATTCTCCAGAACCGTCAGGTACATGATTAATGGCCGTCCAGCCACTGGGGGTATCAAGATTGGAGGTTCTTGAAGATACTGCTTTATTTTGTCGAATGCCTTTTGGCAATCCTCATTCCAAGTAATCGCCTGATCTTTCTTTAAAAGCTTGAACATCGGTTCACAAGTGGCCGTGAGCTGAGAGATAAACCTTGTAATGTAGTTTATTCGGCCCAAGAAACCACGAACTTCTTTTTCTGTTTTCGGCGCTGGCATTTCTTGGATAGCTTTTATTTTCGCAGGATCAACTTCAATCCCTCGTTCACTAACGATAAACCCCAATAACTTTCCGGACCGCACTCCGAAAGTGCACTTGTTAGGATTCAGCCTCAGCCTGAACTTCCTAAGCCTCTCAAACAGCTTCAATAAGTTGACCAGATGCTCTTCCTCCGTTTGGGACTTTGCAATCATGTCATCAACATAGACCTCGATCTCATGATGAATCATATCATGAAACAAAGTTACCATTGCTCGCTGGTAAGTGGCCCCTGCGTTCTTCAGACCGAAGGGCATTACCTTATAGCAGAATGTTCCCCAGGGGGTGATGAACGTCGTTTTCTCCATGTCCTCCGGTGCCATCTTAATCTGATTGTAACCGGAGAAGCCATCCATGAATGAAAACACAGAAAACTGGGTTGTGTTGTCGACCAACACATCGATGTGAGGCAACGGGAAATCATCCTTAGGGCTCGCCCTGTTCAAATCCCGATAATCGACGCACATGCGTACCTTACCGTCCTTCTTTGGTACAGGCACTATGTTGGCGACCCACGGAGGGTAAGTGGTAACGGCTAGAAATCCTGCGTCCAACTGCTTCTGGACCTCCTCTTTGATTTTTACAGCCATGTCTGGTCTCGTCCTCCTAAGCTTCTGCTTGACTGGAGGGCAATCTTCTCGCAACGGCAAGCGATGAACCACGATATCTGTGTCAAGTCCGGGCATATCTTCGTATGACCAAGCAAAGATGTCACTATACTCTCGAAGCATCTCGACCAGTCTATGCTTGACATCCTTCTGCAGCGCAGCCCCTACTCTGACATTTCTGACGAGCTCCTCGGAGCCCAGATTTATGATCTCAATATCCTCTTCATGAGGCAGAATGACCTTTTCTTCTTGTCTCAACAAACGGGCCAACTCTTCCGGAAGGTCTTCGTCTTCATCAATCTCATCCTCGGCTTGATAGATCGGGCAATCAAAGTCGTAGTGAGCCGTAGAGGGTCCAGAGTCGATGTCATCTGTTATGTGGATCCTGCAATAACAAGGGTTAAGTTTAAAGCAAGAATATGCAGGTTAGTACAAACCTCGTTGCCATTTTGCTGTTTTTCGAAATAAACATAAAACAGGAATAACCGAGAACACAATATTTGATTACGAAGAAAACGCCTTTTATTTATTAACAAAATGCATGTACATAATCCAACAAGGCCCTGACAATAAAACCACTATGCCCCGGGCAGGACATAGGGTTGTACAAAGATTGTAAAAAGCAAATCATTACTCTTCACTTGTCAGCTTGATAATCTCCTTGATGGTCCAATTGCTGAGGCGCTCGCCCGGCTTGCTCGGTTGAATCCAGGCGTCAAGATCACAATCACTATCCCCGCTGTCCTCAGACGCTGCGTTGATGCTTTCGAAAATTACTCCCCCTTTGGTGAATAGGATCGGCCCTTTCCCACGAGACGAACTGCCAGAAGAAGATGAAGCTTCAGCTTCAAGAGAATATCCCAATCCAAACTTATCCTGCTTGATTGGTATATCCAACACATGCCCCCAGCCTGGGGTGGAACCGGCTTCGACGACGGCCCGAGCTTCTTTAAACGAGGAGAGATTCATCTCTTGCTTCTCTACGACGACAGGAGCTACCTCTTTTACCCTGACGGTTTCAAATGCTTGACAGAGAGTTTCATGGATCTCGCCATCCATTTCAACATATTTAAAGGACGACAAGTGGCTCACCATAATGTCCTCCTCACCACAGACGGTTACTATGCTGCCCCCGACAACATATTTAAGCTTTTGATGCAGCGTAGACGTCACGACACCAGCAGCATGGATCCATGGCCGACCTAAAAGGCAACTGTAGGCAGGCATGATATCCATGATATAGAAAACCGTATTGAACGTCTCTGGACCGACTTGAATTGGCAGGGTCAACTCTCCGAAGACGTGGCGCTTGGTTCCGTCAAAGGCTTTCACTACCAGATCACTGGGCGTGCAAAGCAATCCGCGGGTATCCAACTTCATCAGTGCCTTTTTCGGAAGCACATTAAGCGACGAACCCGTATCCACCAGGACATGTGACATAATAGTGCCCCTGCACTCTATCGAGACGTGCAAGGCGCTGTTGTGATCTCTTCCTTTAGGAGTCAGCTCCAGATCTGTAAATCCCAGCCCATTACCAGCATTAACATGGGCCACCACCTCTTCCACCTGATTTACTGATATCTCCTGCGGCACGTATGCATCATTCAATACCTTCAGTAATGCGTTGCGGTGCGCCTCAGAACACAGCAACAAGTTAAGAATAGAGATCTTTGACGGAGTCTGATGAAGATGATCTACAATCTTGTTGTCGCTCTTCTTGATTAGTCGCATGAATTCTTCAGCATCTTTAACTAGCAAATCTTTTTCTGCCCCAGAAGGGACCTCCTCAACAGCTTTACCTTTACCCTTATCAGCAGCCTCAGCCCTGACCACTTTCTCTGCTGCAACCTCTGCTGGCGCAAATACTCTACCGCTTCGAGTAATGCCACTGACTCCGGCGAAATTCTGCACAGTCGATCCGTATGGCTCAAGCTCTAACTTTTGACCATTGCAATAGACCTCGGCGCCGTAATGCCATGGGACGGCGTTAGTGCTTTCGAATGGGATTGGCCCGGCCCTGGTGATAGTAATAGTAGGCGGTCGGGGCGCAGAGATAGTAATAGGGTGACGAGGAATAGTAATGGTAGCAACTTCATCTGCCTGCTTCAGCACGACCTCCCCTGATGCACTTTCTATGCTCCGGCTGAATTGAAAAATACCCTCGGACATCAGACTTTGGATACCTTCGATCAGCTGCTCACACCCGTCAAGAAGTGTAGCACAAGCCATACATAACTCTCCACATCCAGGAAAGAAGCCCTTCTTCAACAGCTTAGCCTTGACAAAACTAAGCGGCGTCTTCAAATCTTTGACATCGGTCAGCAAGTCCGCACTTTCCTCAGTGATAACGGCATTCACTCCGCCTCCCTTATGATGAGGCATAGGGTTCTTGGTAACGTTGGGCACACTGTCAGAAAAGTTGATAACCTTGGCGTCCACCAAGTCCTGGACTTTGTGCTTAAAGGCTTTACAATTCTCAATCGTATGGCCCGGTGCCCCAGTATGGAAATCACAAGTAGCATTGGCATCATACCCCGGTGGTGGTGCCCCTGTTAGGGGAGCCATTGTCCTCTTTTGAACTAGCTGAAGCTGAAGCAATGTTTGCAAAAGCTGTGCATACGATATAGGTGGAGTTTCAAACTGACGATTTGTCATAGGAGCCCGATTCTGATATCTTCTATACCCCTGCTGATTCTGCTGCTGGGGCTGCTGCTGCTGCTGCGGCTGCTGCGGCTGCTGCGGCTGCGGTGGAGCAGCTGGGATATTTATGCTAGCAATCTGTTGCTGAGGGCCCTTGCCCTTTCTCCGAGCATTAGTGACAGCACTGGCATCTCCCTCTCGACGCTTGCCAGCGTAAGGTTTCTTGCTACCTCCTCCAGCTGAGGATGATTCGCCCTGAATTTTTCCAATCTTTATACCGTTCTCAACATGCTCACCCATGGTGATGAGAGCCGAGAATGTTCCAGACATGCCACTAACCAGCTTTTCATAGTAGATTCCAGGAAGGGTAGCCATGAACATTTGCACTAGCTCACGCTCAACCATCGGCGGTTGAACCCGAGCAGCCAATTCACGCCACCGCTGGGCGTACTCTTTAAAGCTTTCATTGTTCCGTTGTGCGAGATTCTGAAGCTGAACCCGGTTGGGGGCCAAGTCACTATTGTATTGATAGTGGAGGACGAACGCTTCTGCGAGGTCTTTCCAGGTGCGTACATTAGCGGGCTCCAAACCCATATACCATTCGAGTGATGGACCAGAAAGACTATCCTGGAAGAAGTGCATCAGCAACTTCTCATCGTCAGAATAGGCGGACATCTTTCTATAATAAGATCGGAGGTGAACACGAGGGCAAGTAGTACCCTTATACTTCTCAAAGACGGGCACCTTGAACTTGTGAGGTACCTTAAAGTCAGCAATCAACCCGAGCTTGGACATGTCAACGCCCAATGTGTTCTGGTTTTCAATGTCTCTCATCTTGTCTTCCAGCGCCTTGAACCTGAGTCGAGCTTCAGCATTCAACTCTGCAACTACACCTCTCTGAGAGAATATGTCATCCTGATGGTCCTCCAGCCACGGTTGAGGTACCAACAGATTTCCTGCACCAGCATTGCCGTTGACCGGCCCTATGTTTACGTTGGCTCCCAGACTACCATTGCCGACGCCTGCCGCATTGAGTCCGATATTAGTCATCAGATTGCCGTTAGCACTGCCGTTGCCCCCGGCAACAGGAACAACGTTTTGTGGAGCATCCACTGGAGGAGGAGTAGGCACAGCCCCTCCATGAAGTATGCCATTACTGTCAACCCTGGAGATCAGAGGTTGAACCAAAGTACGAAGCTGGTCTTGACCATTAGCGGCCACCAGCATCAGCTCCATAAAACGATCCATCCGTTCACGGAGCTCTTGAACATCTGACTGCACCTGGTCCATTATCCTTGTCTGATTAGCGCGAGTTGAGTAGCGGTGGATGAGTCTTTGATCAATCCTGGAGACCGGAGACAACTCGGAACCTGAAAAACCTGTTAACAATAAAGGTTAGGAAAAGCAATAAGATATACATCATGCAAATATGCTTCATGCAGATGCATGCGTGTGTCTGTGTGCGTGGGAGGTTTTCCCCCGATCCTAGTGCCTTAGTGACGGTGCTGACAATAATAAGAGGAAGAAGAAATCCGAGCCCAATCATGGAAACATCAATCTCATATATATATGGAAAGGCCTGTCAAGGCAGTACACAGTATCAGCGAATACAAACAGATCAACAGCATGACCCCAGCCAACAAGTCTGGTGATGGTCAGCATACATCAAAGATCAAAACAACAGGAATACAACTAGTCAAGTACGGCCACGGGCGCGATACTCTGCTAATAACTCCATCGTATCTGGATGATCTGGCAAAGTGAGCAACCCCTTGACGAGTAGTTCCTTCTGACTGATGGTATGCTGAAGCCCCTGAACTGAACTCTCCCAAGCTCCTTCGCCAAAGCAATCCTCTAGTTTCCGCTTCTTGGACTCAAACATCAGCTTATGCTCCTTCAGGTTAGCAAGAGCTTTGTTGAGACGGGCTTCAGCGGCGTATCTGCGGGCGGTCTCTTCATCAAACCTCCGCTCACTGTCCTTGACTTCGGCTTCCAGCTTAGAAATCTGCAGCATCAGCTTGTCCTCTCGCTCCTTCCTGGTAGCCATGGAGGTCTTCCAATGCTGGTCGAACTTAGATATCCTCCGGTATGCCTCCTCCAAATGCTGCTTCTTCGTAGCTAGTACATCATTAGCAGCTCTGAAGTCTTGCCCTAAGCATTCCCGATCAGCAATCTGCTTTGCCAAGTCTGCACCCAGTTGGTTCACCGACTCTGTTTGCTTTTTGAAAGCATGCACGGCTTCGTTCCGTTCACTTCGAAGCTGAGCTAACTCTTTCTCTAATTCTGCATTCGCCTTCTTCAGTTCATCACGCTCAGCTAGTATCTGATTGTGCTGATGAATGGACACAGTGGCAGGCTCTTCAACTGGTGGAGGATTCTCTAGTCTGACATGAGGGAATGGCATCCCTATAGCGATGGCTCTGGCTCTGATCCAAGCTGAATAAGGAGGGTAGGCTTGGCTGTTGCTCTTTCCCAACAAAGGCTTTCCTCTCGTGCTGATATTGTTCCACGCATACTGAAGCTTGAACAACAAATCCCCCTCTAGAGTACCCGTGAGGTACAGAGATTCCTGTACCTCTTCCTCCTTCGGTGGATTCCTCAAAGCATATGCGAACTGACGAACTAGCAATGATGGATTGTAGTTGATGCAACCCTTCCTACCTATCAGAGGTACATTAGGAAACCCACTACAACTGAAGATCAACTCGGTGCCTAGCCTGTCTCTGTCAACGAACCAATCAATATCTTCTGTCGACAAACTCATGAGACGCTCAGGCCACTCAGCTGTGGCTGCAGACAAGATGGAAGAACCCCTCTTGGGCAAATGACTATCAAACCACTTGTACAACAACGGTACGCAGCATGAGACATTTTTCCCTCTCCGGTTCTCATTCTTGTAATGCACTGAGTGATAGAAGTCTCCGATCAGAGTAGGGACTGGATTCCCTGAGGCAAAGATGTGGAATGCATCAAAGTCCACGAAATCAGGCATGCTGGGGAATAGGATAATGCCATATATGCATAAAGCAAGGATGGCGTTGAACGCGTCCCAACATTTGTCCTTAGCACACTGCTGAGCCTTAGCTATCAGAAACTGCAGAGAGAACCCTGGGACCTTGTTCCAGCTCGTCACCACTAACTCAGAAGCGCTCAAGTGGAGTGAGGAAGCTAAACCAACCAGATCAGGCTCAGCATCCATGTGGACAAAAGGCATCTGCCTTTTGATAGGCACACCCAGCATATCGGCATACTCTTCCAATGTCGGCGCGAGAACGAAGTCATGAAAGGTGAAGCACCTCAAGGGAGGGTCATAAAACTGCAGAAGAGCATGTAACCCATTCAACTCGGACGTGGAAGGTTTGCAAACCAGACTAAGCAACCTGCCATAAGACTTCCTGAACCTATCCTTCACAGAATCCCCTGCCAGGGCTATCAAACCAGTCAGCTTCGACACATCGGGGGTCGGGAACTTGTACGCAACAGTCTTCCTGAGGGAGGCCATAATAACAGCAGGAGGCGGGAAATCCTGGATCGGGGAAACGGTACCTGCAACACAGACACACGTTAATGGAATGCAGATGAATGCGCAAACTAATGCAAAATGCAGGCATGCAATAATACATCCAGGTAGCTGCTGTGGATATTCGGTATCAACAGTCACTGATGAGAAGAAAACCCCGGTGCAAAACCACTGATCTGATCTGCTGAGAGTGACCATCTGATAGGACCGAGATCAAAATTCTGCTCTGCCAAGAATAAGGGCCTGATAATAAGGACCCCCAGGTGCAAGATCAAGTAACATCTGTTGATGAAGTCTTCAGACCCCACTCAAAATCTGCCCTATCCTGAACAAACCACCGATGATAATACACTGATCAAAGCCTGCTCTATCAAGAACAGACAAACACCCGATGATAAGATCCTCTGATCAAACCCTTGCTCTATCAGGAACAAACATATCTGCAACTGAGAACCCAACATAATTGATTCACTGTCAAGAAAACCAGGTAGTCTGAAGGTCTAAGTTTCCTGCAATAAACCCAGTCCCGCTCACAGGTATGGACCTAGACTGACTCAAGGTACGGCATCCTATGCGTTCATCAGCGTCACAGACTTTCAAAACTGATGATACGATTCCCAGAAGGAGTGGCATCATCAAGTCCTGAAGAGGCCTCACTTAGCTGAATCACAAATGATCGGTCCCCAGAGTCGACAATCCACCAAACCAGCAACCGTCTCAACCCAAAGGGTTGAAAGTGAAGCCAACCGGATGAACCTCGTCTGAGCGTGGATTTCATGAGACACTAGTGCCTGCAAAGCAAGCACGCGCCCACTAATTTCCACTCTAATTCTATGGTACACTCAAGCCTGGGTCTGGCTTCTCACTCATCAGAACTCCCATCCCACAACAGCACAAATAATCATATTATACTGAAAATAAAATGCGGGAAATAAAGTGCGAGAAGTAAAAATGCGATAAATAAACGCAACCCAATAAGCAAACACACAAACGATAGGATTGACTCGCACAGGGAACCGTTGGATTCCCCAGCAGAGTCGCCAGTTGTCGCTTGCGCGAAAATAAGGTGCCGGCATGACAGAAGAGTCGCCACCTTTCGTTATTTATCCCTCAGAGCGGGAAAGGAAACGATCGGAAAAACCTGACGAAAAAAGGGTAAGACAAGATCATCGCAACCATTGTCTGGGTTCGGGAGTCGGTTACGCAAGGGGAAGGTATTAGCACCCCTCACGTCCGTCGTACTCGACGGGATCCTCGCTTGTTGGTTTACTTGGACGGGTTGGTTTTATTCTATCTACCTATCAAGGCTGGCTGAAAAAGAAAAGAAGAATGACTCGGCAAAGCGTCGCGCTTTATGCCTACGTATTCTCATCAAAGAATGAGAAATCAGAGTCAACGTAGTTCGGCCTACGAAGGGTTATGGGGGAAGGTAGCTCGCCAAGACTTCGCCATCTTGTGCCTACGTACTCTCAATAGGTATGAGAGATCAGAGCTCACGTAGTTCGGGAAATTACGGGTTATCTCCTAAAAGAAGTGTTTTTTAATTGTGTTTGCGATTTCAACCGCACTAGAGACTATGACCTGAGAGTGAATGCGTCGCATGTCACCCAAAGGGTACCATACTAAACATCCAGACTGTGGAAAAGAAGCTCTCCCACAATCCTTTCTCAGATAGCTTAAGGCTCGTAACGTACGAAAGAAATCATTCATGATTACTGTATCTTAAACTGTTTTGAGATGAGAAGAGAACAGACCCAACTAGGAGGGAGACTATCAAGTCCTACTGTTATCATGACATAGATTCATCCTATGGTTGAGGTTTAAACAGGGAACTCCTAGATGTTGTCATGCATAGGTTTCAACCTAAAAGTCTATCATCAAGTCCTCATCAGAGGAAATGAGAGTCCTAAGGGATCATGTCAATGATACGCCAAAACAAACAAAAGCATCAGCTTAATAATAAAATGCATGCAATGCAAGTGAGGGAGGAAATGTGTGTGGGGCTTCAGCCTCCACAAGCTCGTCTCAACCTCAAGCCAGTCATGAGATAACAGTAATCATACAAGCAATAAACAGCATGCTATCAGGCAATAAACAGTAAACTGCAATCATACAGACAAAAGAAATGAAATGCTATCAAGCAAAATAAACACATGGGCAAGGGAGCTGGGCTCTACCGAATACCCGCAAGCAAAGCCACGCAATAATAATACAAGCAGAGGGAGCAACTCAACCTCTAATGCAATCATGCTCTTAAACTGAACTTATTCTAAATGAGCTTAGTCTAATGCAACAGACAAATCAGACAAAACACACAATACAGAAAAGAAAAACAGAAGGAAAGCCTCAGCTCCTCCAGCAGCAACTCAGTCTCCAGACTTCAGAGATCACTTGCTTTCCAGGTATCAACCCTACAATATGAGTATCAACTCATCTTCTCCCTTAAGCTTCAGCTTCTTTGATCAGCTCCACCTTCAGGCTTCACTATCTTCAAGGAATCATCCTCTTCAAAGCTTCAGCTTCTATCTTCAATGGCTCAAATGCTCCAGCAAACAAGATTCAGTCAACAAGATGAGGTGAGGATGTTACAGTGCTCACTGACTTCCAAAGGATGCCATTGAGGACTTAACATCAAAGGGAAAGACTCTCTCAAAGTTCTACCTTATAGGGTAAGGTCACTAATCCCTCCAAAGGAGAGAGGTGAATACCCTTAAGGGACTTTATGTCACGGAGAAGGAAGGAGGTGAACAAAACACTCCTTGTTTATTGAATAGAAGTATCCTATCTAGGGCTCTGCCTGTGCACCTATAAACCTATAAACAAAACAACAAAACCTAAGCTAAACTCCTCTGCAAGGTCTTCAAAGCTCCAATGATGATCCACAAGGTCTTCAACTCAATCTTCAAAGCTCACACACTCAAGGGAGAAGAAAAACAAGCACAACAATACAAACTATGCCTTTAAGCAACACACATACTAACCATACATTCAAAAATCAATTAAAAATACTAAAACACCATACAATATTCTAGCAAAATTCTAGGGGACTCTATACATACTTACCCTTAACCCATATATTCCCCATACACTAATTTGGCCTATAAACCCCAAAACAAAATTGTTCAAGTTTACTTATACAACCTAAAACCCTAATTTGAGCACCTAAATGTCAAACAATCAAACTACATCAAATTTTAATCTAAAAATTGAGAATTAAATCCTACATGAACTAGGGTTCAATGCCTAACTATGCCAAAAAGAATGGCTCAAAAATCCTAAGGGAAAGTCCTAAAACAAATTGTACAAAATCAAGTGTCAACTAAAACCATTAAAAATACCATTTACAAGAATAATATGCTAAAAAAATATTAAAAGAAAAATAAAATGGAATTTTATTTTTTATTAATTTTCTGGACAAAATCATGAATATGTGAAAAAAAGAAGAAATGAAAAATATTAATTTTTGGATTTTTTATGAATTTTGTAAAATGCAAGAAATATAAAAGGAATGGAAATAAAAGAATATAAGAAATAAAGGGGAGGGGGTGTCATGAGCAATGCGCCCCAGTTTATTTTGATCATTGGGCCAAATCAGGGGGTGGGAATAGAAACAATCTGCTGAAGCCCAGGTCTATCACTCAATCAAAACGGCGCGTTTGGATTAGTGGAACGCAGCGTTTTGTGCGCTTCAGACTCCCTCCACTTACCAGTTTGAATCGTGGCCGCTGGATCAACTGAATTAGTCAAATATGAGGGACAATCCAACGGTGGAGAGATCGTCTTCTCCAACTCGACCTAGGGTTTCAGAGAACCCTCCCTCCATGCAGGGATCTTCTTCAAGCTCGTGCTCCCTCATTACCCAATGAAACCACAAACTTCCAACGGCAAAAATGTTCTATTAATCACCAAGAACATGATGCTACCCATAATATTCCCTGAAACCTCTTGGATTGCTCTAACAGAATGCATGAATGTTAGGGTTCCACCATGGTTCTCTTCTATCAACCTTAACCAACCTTCAATCTAATGATGTAAATATGTTCCACATGTTATCCTAGCCATTCTAAACCACATCATAGCCATTAATACACACTAACCAGCTTGCTATCAATCTTGCAAAAAATGGTACCCTGCCACGAAACCTCATGAATCTTCCCCTAATTCTCAGAAAATCTTCCTCTAACCTAGCATGTTGATCTTACACCCTAGATTCTAACAGAATGTGCATAATTAAGGACCTACAGATCAAGATACCAACCTGTTAAGCTTCAATGGTGAGGGGTGTTAGGACTTGATTCAGCACTTGAAACCTTCTCCAAATCTTCCTCCAATAATGAACACCTTTCTGTTTGCAAGAGTTGAGGTGGATGAAGCTTGTAGAAGAAGGAATTGAATCTTGCTTGATCTTGAAGAAATCCAACAATGGCACTTTCTCTCTCACTCTCTCCAATGAACACAGCAACTTTCACCAACCCTGGCCAACTTGTGATTCACTCTTCTTATAGCAATCCATGGAAACTCCTAGAATCATCTAGAAACTCATGGAAAGTGCTAGAAAGTTGTAGAATTTCTCCTTTAATGACATGTTGATCATACCATATCTCATGAGTTAGGCTTGTCAAATTGGATTCAAAATCTCCTTACAAGAGATATTGAGAAAGAATGAGTGGAAAACATGCACTTCCTTACCTTTTGTGAAGTTTTGTTTAGTTACCTTATGATTCAAGTAACAATTTTCCAAAGCAACCTTCATTTTTGAGCTTCAAATCAAAATTCTATTTAAACCAAAGTTTTTAGAATGTCATTTACATTCAAAATGGTATATTGGATGACCTATTTTGGACTCATAGATCTCCCAAACCAAATTTCAATTTCAACTTTTTAACTTATAAGCCCTTTTTAGGTCATTTTTACCCAATCATGAAAATCCTTGCTACAAGCTTTTTCAATAACTCATGACCACTTTTCTAGACTTAAAATCCCATTTTGAACAACTTTCATGTTTTGAGTTTTTCCATTTGAGGCTTGGAAATAGGAGATATGGCCTTTGCTTAAAATGACCTATAACTGCCAAATGACCAAAATACCCCTGTCTTGTTCAACCCATAAATTGAGTTCTACAAATCCTATCAAGGACTTCTAGTACTCTATAGAAAGCTAAGAAGATGCTCTTCAACATTAATGTTGACCAAGAGATCATAGGAATCATCCTACTAGGGCAAAAGTTGTCTGCAAGTTGGGTGACTTTCAAGGACCCAGATTCACACACCTCTGCTGACCTGTAATTTGTCAAAACCATAACTTGAGCTCTGCAACTCCTATCAAGGACTTACACCACTAAAATTAAAGCTATGAACAAGCTATACAACATTCATGTTGTGGGGAAGATGAGATATCAATCACATCTTGAGCTAAAACTGCCTGGAAGATAGGGATCAAATTAGGGTTTTTTCACTAACAATCCTCAGAAACCCTAACTTGAAACTTCTCAAACTCCTCAATCATGATGAGTTGGTCTAGGAATCATCTTTATAACATGTCCATGCATCA
This sequence comes from Lathyrus sativus, assembly GCA_963859935.3. Taxonomy (NCBI): domain Eukaryota; kingdom Viridiplantae; phylum Streptophyta; class Magnoliopsida; order Fabales; family Fabaceae; genus Lathyrus; species Lathyrus sativus. The sequence goes on along the minus strand of OZ012741.1, from coordinate 593,608,309 downwards.
TTCCATGATCTCATGGCCCTTGGATTAGGTCTCAACCTTCTCCAAATCTTCAGTTATCCTAGGGTCGACCCAGTCAAAACCCTAGTTCTACCATTCATGGTTGAATCTTCTGAATTCTTGCACAATGACTTCTCTGGGCTTCATGATGGCTATCAAGACATCTCATAGGCTTTCTCAAAACATCAAGTTCATTCTCACAGTCTCAGAATCATCTGAGGAGCACCCACAACTCTCAAGCTATGAGACACACAACCTTGGCTTCACCCAATTCCTCTGAGGATCTCTTGAGCTTTCTGATGAAGATATCAACTTTCAAACACTTGATAGATAAATAATTGTTGGTCAAATTTTGGGGTGCAACAGACATCGTAGTAGCCTGAGTATTCATCCAGGAGCTGCGAAGATGTACCAGGATTTGAAAAAGTTGTTTTGGTGGTCAGGAATGAAAAGAGATATCGCTCGTTTTGTTTATGCTTGTTTGATATGTCAGAAATCGAAAGTGGAGCATCAGAGACCTTCTAGGATGATGCAACCGTTAGAGATTCCGGTTTGGAAATGGGATTGTATCGCCATGGATTTTGTTACAGGATTGCCGAATACGGTGAGAGGATTTGATGCGATTTGGGTAATTATAGATCGGCTTACGAAGTCTGCACATTTTGTGCCGATTAGTATCATTTTTCCGTTGGAGAAGCTGACAAAGATCTATATTCGGGAGATTGTGAAGCTGTATGGTGTGCCGTTGAGTATTGTGTCGGATAGAGATTCGATCTTCACTTCAGAATTTTGGAAGAGTTTGCAAGAAGCTTTGGGTACCAAGTTGAAACTGAGTTCAGCCCATCATCCGCAGACGGATGGACAGTTAGAGAGGACTATTCAGACATTAGAGGATTTGCTAAGGGCTTGTGTTTTGGAGAAAGGTGGTACGTGGGATACTCATTTGCCATTGGTAGAGTTCACGTACAACAATAGTTACCATTCCAGTATCGGAATAGCACCGTTTGAGGCTCTTTATGGTCGGAGGTGCAGGACTCCTCTGCGTTTGTACGAGTCAGGTGAGAATGTTATTTTGGGGCCAGAGTTGGTGCAGCAGACTACTAAGACAGTGCAGATGATCCGTGAGAAGATGAAAGCATCGCAGGATAGGCAGAAGAGTTATTATGATAACCGAAGGAAAGAATTGGAATTCAGTGAAGGTGATCATGTATTTTTGAGGGTTAATCTAGTGACTGGTGTAGGACATGCATTGAAGTCCAAGAAGTTGGATCCGAAGTTTATCGGGCCGTATCAGATTTTGCAGAGGATTGGTGATGTGGCTTATAGGGTGGCATTGCCGCCGGAGCTTTTGAACTTGCATGACGTGTTTCATGTGTCGCAACTTCGGAAGTATGTACCAGATCCGTCTCATGTGATTTAGAGAGATGAAGTAGTTAGAGAGAATCTAACTGTGGAGACAATGCCGTTGAGAATCGAGGATCGCAAGATGAAGCAACTCAGAGGGAAAGAGATACCTTTAGTGAGAGTGGCTTGGGGAGGTGCTGCAGGAGGCAGCGTAACCTGGGAATTGGAAAGCAGAATGCGGGAAGCGTATCCAGAATTGTTTCCATCAGGTATTTTCGAGGACGAAAATAATTAAAGTGGGGGAGAATTGTAACGCCCATTTTAATTATTCGAGTTTTTCGATGTATTTATTTATTTTCGGCATGCTTGCGTGGAATTTGTTTGAGAAATTAAGATCCATAATATTAGAAAAATATGATTAATAATAATGATAATATGATGATTAGTAGTGTTGTTACTATTATTATTAATATTATTGTATTTAAAAATATTATTGGAATTAATTTTGGATTAAAAGAAAATAAGAATATTAGTTTTGGAATTAAAAAGAGGATTATTTGGGATGAAGGGCATGTTTGGCATTAGGAGAAAAGGGAAAGAGGAGAACACGATAGAAGTGGAACAAGAGGAACGGTAGAAGAGAAGAGCGATCAAGAGTGAGCAAGCAAGAGCAAGAGGAAGCTTGACTGTGGGAATTTCGTGTGGATTCTTGAAGTTCTTCATCATCATCAAACTGCATTTTGAGGTAAGGGGGGGGGGGGGGGGGGGGGGAATGATCAGTTAATTTCGGTAGTTGCATGAAATATGTAGTAGAAAGGGGAATTCCCTAACCCCATGATTGATGATGAATTGCATGATAAATTGTGTTGTTGATTTTGTTGATAAATTGTGTTGTTGATTCTGTTGTTAATTGATGTTTAAGTGTTGAAAATCCTTGCATGCAATGGTTGATGATGATTTGAGGAAATGAGGGTTTCGGAGTAGGATTGCCGTTTAAGCCGAAAGTGGATTAATCGGCATAATTTGATGTTTTATCGAATGATGTAGGATTTAGTCGGGTAGATTATGTGTAGAATATCAAGCCGATGTTGCCGGTAGTGTTTTGGCGAGAATTGGTGAGCGTGGGGGCTGCTGAATTCTGAACAACAGAATTATTTTTCTGAAATCGCAGGTATTTGCTGGGCGAATGAGGGGGCGAGCCTTCGCCATGCGAACTGGGCAGCGAGTGCTGCCAGTAGCCACTGTCTGGCTTTTCCAGGGGTTTCGCTGGGCGAGTTCTAGCGAGTATTCGCTGCGGGGTTTCTCCAGGCGAATGTGCCAGCGGGCCCGACAGCAGTTTGTGTTTTGCTGCTGTTCTGTTTTGATTCCTTTGTGGTTTTGGGACCCTTGTTGGTCATGTTTGATGATAAGCTTGTTAGTGAGCTGAGGTGAGCGTATGTGTGGTGTCGGAACGCGAATTCCGTGACATTCGTGTGAATATGATATTTGAATTAGTGTATGTTATGGTACATATATGTGGTGATGTGTGGAACATATGCATATAAATATATACGTATATGTGATATATGATGAAATGGATCGGTAGGATTGTATGCACCTTGTGTGCTTGATGTGTATGTGATATATGATGAAATGGATCAGTAGGATCGTATGCACCTTGTGTGCTTGATGTGTATGTGATATATGATAAAATGGATCAGTATGATCGTGTGCACCGTGAGTGCTTGTGTTGTTGTGCATGGTGTCTGCATAGCATGTGGACAGGATTGAATCATGGCTCAGATGGGGCGTATGTGATTCACCCGTGCTCCAAATGGGGAGCGTGGACGGGAGTTGAGTCGTTGTTCAGATGGAGTGTAGGCGATTCACCCGTGCTCCAAGTGGGGAGCGTTGGTAGGGATAGATCGTTGCTCAGATGAAGTGTATGCGATCTATCCTAAGATTTGATTATATGGGCTCAGGAGAAGCGTGGTAGGGATAGATTGTTGCTCAGATGGAGTGTATGCGATCTACCCTGAGTTGAGTCGGTACCGCATATCATTGTGTCGAGTTGCATGTGTTGCATTGTGATGTGTGCAGTGTTGGCATGGGACAGTAGGTCCGGATTTGATGTATATGAAATGATGTTTATATGTTTCTGCCTTTTATTTCATGTACATTATTACGGTTATATTTGATCGTGATTTCTCACCCCTCGTTGTGGTTGTTGTGGCCTGTGCTTCTTCGAAAGTACAGACAATCCAGGTGTGTAGCTAGCTTGGATTTGTGGCGAGTTGAGTCATAGGGATGCTCTGATACGTAACACGGGGCTTTGGGAAGTTGTTTGGTTATTTGGTGATTTTTGTTGACTCCGTGTCGTATCATGTTTTGTTGACCTTTGATGTGTGTATATATATATATATATATATATATATATATATATATATATATATATATATATATATATATATATATATATATATATATATATATATATATATATATATATATATATATATATATATATATATATATATATATATATATATATATATATATATATATATATATATATATATATATATATATATATATATATATATTGTGTATTTTAGGCAGATGGCCAAGTATGACGGTTACATGATTATGTATATGATGATGACGTGTATATATATATATATATATATATATATATATATATATATATATATATATATATATATATATATATATATATATATATATATATATATATATATATATATATATATATATATATATATATATATATATATATATATGTGTGTGTGTGTGTGTGTGTTTATGACAGATTCATTTTGCTGCAATTTTGTTGAAAATCATTTTTAAGAAATGTTTTGTGGAATTTTGGTGAAAATGTGACAACCCGTTTTTGGTGTGGAAACTCTGATAATTGTTTATTTAATTGTTTTATTTTATTTTGGGGAACGGGGTGTTACAGCAGTCATCGTCGGGTCTGCCCCAGCCGATGTGAGAACGGGCTGGAAGACCGGCGGGCTCCTCGCCCGAGGTGCGACGTGATGTGCAGCATCCTCGGACGAAGGAGAGGTAGTCTGGTCGTCCCTGATGTTGATCTCGCGGGCTTGAGATGTCCTCAGCTGGTCATCGTCGTTGGTGATCGGGGCAAAGGAGGAATTGTGGACAGCGTCGTCGTGACGTGGGCTAGTCATGATCTCGAAAGTTGATGTTGGAAGCTTTGGTTCTTCTGCTCGGAGGAACGGGGAAGCTTTAGGTTCCCACAGACGGTGCCATTGATCATATCTGATCAGAGAGATCGATGGGCTGCCACGCGTCTGAGCTGTCGAACTACTGACTTGATGGACAGAGGAGGGTGTACCTGAAACACACTCTGATGCCAAAGTAAGCGACAAGCAGAGTGATAACAAGTACAAAAAGAAGAGTGAGAGAGTTAAGTTACCTGACCCTCTAGTGGAAGAGGGTATTTATAATGAGCCTCCAGCGCAGGGCCAACGATTACTCTGCGTTGGGTTGGACTGCCAGGCCCAACGTAGGTAACTGCTAGGGCTGACGTGGCATCGTGAATTCCAACACGTGGTCTTCACCCTAGTGTAATTGTTTTGTGCTATCCGGGAGGTGGAGGACCAACTCATCAGGACACGGGTAGTTACTTGATGACGTGTCTCTGCATAGAGGACACGTAGAGAACGCGGGGGAGGTCTGAGGAGCTCCCCGGGCTGGCTGGGCTCTGCCCGGCCGAGAGGGAGAAGGAGGTCAGTCGGATAGCTACAAAGGTCCTGTCCGACGACTGTTGTCCTGTGTCCGACGGGAGTAGATGATGTGCCCGACAGATCTTCTGCCCGTCGATGAGGTCTTATTGGGCCAAAATCCAGTGAAATTTAGAGTTTGCCCAATTGTAGGCCAAGCTTCAGTTCAGTCCCGAACAAAAAAGAAAAAAAAATAGTAGTATTAATAATGGACTTTTCATTAACTTAGGATTTAATATTCATAAGTCAATGGTAAAAACATGACATGAATGGAATTAAACATATATAGCCATAATTCTGATAATGCTATCTTTTTTGGAAAGTAATGCTATTTAAGTTTTACCAAAAAAAAGGAAGAAAAGGATTCTTGAAAGACAAATGGTAATACTAATGATCATTTAGAATAAATTCATTTATAATATTTGAAAAGTATTGAGAGAAATTTGTTTTGATAGTTTAAAATGAGTTTATCTATTATTTAGTTTCTCTCGTTTAATGAGCTAAAAAATGGTTTTGACATGGAACAAATAAGCTATCGTATTGAGCATAAATCTTTTAAAATTTTTTTTTATAAGTTATAATATATTTTAAAATTTTTCTTATATTTAATCCACGTATTAAAAGTAAAAGCCATTCAATTTAATCACATTAATTAATGTATTAAGATTTTTTCTTATTGGCTTATTCTAAATTTTTATGTGATTAGTTTAAAAACTTACATTTACTGAAGTAATATTTGATATTGTTTCTCATTATGTGATTATTTCTTAGTGATATTTGCTTAACTTTATGTTAAGTGAACATCTTATTCGGTTTTTTTTTCCATTTTTATTAAGGCCGAAGTGTTTTTGTACGAGGAATGAGTTCATTAGTAGTTTTCCTTTCATACTATTCAGCATGTAACATCTCTCTCCTTCTTTTACTTGTTTTATTTATTAGTTGATAGTTGTGAGATGTTTGATCGAACTTTAGTATGATTGAAGTCTGTTCGCGAGTAATGCGTGTTGTAGTCGAAGTTTGTTCTAACATGCATTAGTCAATATTGTTAGGTTGTTAGCATGTTGAATTGAGCCTTACTTGTAAGCTCAATTGTTTAAGTTAGCTTGTACCCTAAGTTAGCCTGTAATGGGTAATTATTAAAAAGTTCATTAGGTTAGTGTGTTAGTTTTCTTATAAATAGCATGTTAGTCTCTCAACTTGTATAAAGAAAAATAGGAAGATAAAATCCTAATTCAAGTGAGAGAGGTTATTTGTTATTCTTGTATACTTGTAATCTTGTTCAAAGAGAAAGAAAAGAATAGCAGTTTGTAACCAATCCTTGTTGTTTTACCTTATTTTCTTTGTTAACCATAACCTTTGTGTGTTTCTTGTCTATAAAGAAACCGTTTATATTTTGTTTCAAGGCATCCTATTCACAAAAAATTGGTGTGGTGAGCGTGGAGAAGATGCCTTTAACAAAGTATGAGATTGAAAAGTTCACCGGAGTGAACGATTTCGGTCTGTGGCGCTTGAAGATGAAAGCCCTACTGGTTCAGCATGGTTGTTTGGAAGCGTTGAAGGGAGAGGCGGCCATGGACGGTTGCGTTAATGGAAAAAGAAAAGACGTCCATGATTGAGAAAGCCCACAACGCAATATTGTTAAGCCTTGGTGATAAGTTTCTTCGACAGGTATCAAAGGAGACTACAACATCGGGGTTATGGATAAAACTTGAAAGTTTGTACATGATCAAATCTTTGGTGAATCGATTCTACCTGAAGCAAGCTTTGTATTTATTCAAAATGAGTGAAGACAAAGTGTTGGCTGATCAGTTCAATATGTTCAACAAGTTGATTCTTGATCTTGAAAATATTAATGTGAAGATCAATGATGAAGATCAAACAATGTTATTATTGTGTGCTTTGCCCATAATACATGCTCACTTCAAAGAAATTCTCTTGTATGGAAGAGAGTCCCCGAGCTTTGAAGAAGTTCAATCAACCTTGTATTCTAAGGACTTGAACGAACGAAAAAAGCATAAACCTTCGACGATGGGCGAAAGTTTGGCCGTTAAGGGAAAATTCTTGTAAAAGGATGGTAAGTTTGACAAAAAGAAAGGTAAAAGTCAACAGAATTCTTATAGTGGCGAAACATTTGGTATTCGATGTTATCACTATAAGAAAGAGGGTCACACAAGAAAGGTGTGCCCTGAACGCCTGAGAGATCATGGATGTAAGGATAATGGCAATGCAACCATTGTTCAAGATAACTTCGACTCATCTGATGTTCTTGTGGTTTCAAGTGGTAACTCAAGAAAAGAGTGGATTACGAATTTAGGTTGTACTTGACACATGACTCCAAACAGAGAATTGTTCGAGGAGCTATGTGATCAAGATGGTGGATCGGTGCTGTTGGGAAACAACAAATCTTGAAAAATTGCAGGTATTGAATATGTGAGATTCAAGCTCCATGATGAGTCAATAAGGTTATTGACTGAAGTCAGGTATGTACCTGATTTAAAGAGAAATTTGATTTCTCTTGGTGAATTCGACGGGAAGGGATTTTTTTTCAAGGAGAGAAAAGTATCCTAAGAGTCATGAAGGGGTTGAAGGATGTCTTGAGAGGCGTGAAGAAACAAGGCTTGTATACCCTTGAGGCTGAGGTTGTAATTGGTTCGACAAATGTTGCATCCACGAAACCTGTGTCAAAGACAAAATTATGGCACATGAGATTGTGTCATGTCAGCGAAAGAGGCCTAGTTGAATTGCGGAAGCAGAACCTGCTAGGAGGTGACAAAGTCGAAAAGTTGAAATTTTTTGAATCTTGTGTAATTGGTAAATCCTGTAGGGCGAAGTTTAACCAAGGCAAGCAAAGAATACATGGATCTTTGGATTACATTCATGTTGATCTTTGGGGGCCTGCAAGGTATTTTCTATCCATCGTTGATGACTATTCCATAAAGCTATGGGTATTCATCCAGAAGACGAAGGATGAAACTTTTGAGAATTTCAAAAGTTGGAAGGTTCTGGTCTAAATTCAAACTCGCAGAAAGGTTAAGAGGTTGAAAACCGACAATGGCCTTGAGTTTTGTAACAAAGCATTCGACAGTTACTATGTTGAGTCTGAAATTGCAAGGTATAAGACTGTAGCAGGTACTCCTCAATAAAATGGCTTAACTGAGAGATTCAATCGAACAATCCCTGAAAGGGTTAGATGCATGTTGGTTAGTTCTGGATTGAAGAAGGTGTTTTTGGCGAAGGCTGTTTCGACAACAACTTATCTGACAAATAGATGTCCCTCAACTGCCTTGAGAATGAAGACACTTGAAGAAGTTTGGTCAGGACATCCACCTAGTCTCGACAGACTGGGAGTATTTGGTTGTGTGGCCTATGCTCATATTAAGCAAGATAAGGTCAAACCTAGAGCTATGAAATGCATGTTCATGGGATACCCTGAAGGAGTCAAAGCTTATAGGCTATGGTGCCTAGAGCCAGGCCACAGGAGGTTTATCACCAATCGAGATGTAGTTTTCAATGAAGCAAAGATGGCTTTCAAGAAAACTGATGATGTTGACGAAGAGCTGAAATAGGGAGAGATTCTTGTTGAGGTGGAGCATGTTGATGTTGAATTGCGTATCCCATATGAAGTCAAAGAAGACGCAGAAGATGTTGTCGAAGATGAGGAGAATGATAATGACTACCTGCCAGCAAGAGACAGGTTGAGGAGAGTCATCAAGCCACCTCAAAGACTTGGGTATGCAGATCTTATAGCTTATGCCTTAATCTCTACAAGTGAGGTTCTAGACGAAGAACCTAGAAACTATAAGGAAGTTATGAGGAGGCAAAAGCAGACTGAATGGCTGAAGGTCATGGATGATGAGATGAAATCTCTTCATGATAACAACACCTGGGAATTGATCAAGAAACCTGTTGGAGCCAGGTTAGTCAGTTGTAAATGGATTTTCAAAGTTAAGGAACGAATCGAAGGAGTATCGTCGAAGAGATACAAGGCAAGAGTGGTCGCTAAGGGGTTAACTCAGAAAAAAGGTGTCGACTTTAATAATGCGTTCTCTCCTGTTGTGAAGCACAAATCCATTTGAATGTTGCTTGCCACAGTGGTCCAGTTCGACCTTGAACTGGAACAGATGGATGTGAAGACTGCGTTCTTGTATGGTGATCTAGATGAAACAATCCTTATGAGGCAACCTGAAAGGTATGTCGAAAAAGGGAAGGAATATTATGTGTGCAAGCTGAATAGATCATTATATGGACTGAAACAATCTCCTCGACAGTGGAATAGAAGATTTGATAAGTTCATGGCATACAAAAGTTTCATTAGAAGTCAGTTTGAGCATTGTGTTTACTTCAGATTTTGACATGGTAATTCATTTATTATTTTGGTGCTTTATATGGATGATATTCTAATAGCAAGCAACAATGTCGAAGATGTAATGAGGGTGAAAGTTGAACTCAATAAGAAGTTTGACATGAAGGATCTGGGAGCTGCGTCCAGGATTCTTGGGATTGACACTCGAAGAGATAGAAAGCAGTCAAAATTATGCTTATCTCAAGAGGCATACCTACCAAATATTCTCGAAAAGTATGGTATGTTAAATTCAAAGCCTGTCGTGACTCCGACAAACCGCCAACTCAAGCTGAATATAGATTAGTGTCCCAACATTGATGTCGAAAGAGCCTATATGAATAGCATTTTATATGCTAGTATAGTGGGTTCTTTGATGTATGATATGGTTTGTACTAGACCCGACATAGCATATGCAGTAAGTCTTGTAAGCAGGTAGATGGTGAGTCCTGGAAAGGCTCACTGACAAGCATTGAAGTGGATTCTAAGGTACATAAATGGGTCTCTGAATAGAGTCTTAATTTATGGTGGAGCCTTGGGTGAAGATAGTAAAGCAACAATTGAAGGATATGTCAACTCTGATTATGCAGGTCGTATGGATTCCAGAAAATCTATTTCTGAATATGTGTTCACTATGTTTAGGACAACAATCAATTGGAAAGCAATACTTCAGAAGGTCGTTGCCTTATCAACCACTGAAGCAGAATATATTGCCCTAAGTGAAGCTGTGAAGGAAGCATTATGGCTTGAAGGTTTTGCAAAGGAGATGAAACTTCAAGGTCAAGTTATCACTGTTAAATGTGATAGTCAAAGTGAAATACACCTTTCGAAGAATTCATCCTATCATGAGAGAACCAAGCACATTGATGTGAGGCTGCATTTCATCAAAGAGGTAATCGAGTGTGGAAAAGTTCAAGTGCTGAAGGTTTCGACAGATCATAATGTTGTTGATATGATCACTAAGACATTGCCCAGTTGCAAGTTTTTCCAATGTATGCAGTTGATAAAGATGCACGAAGAAATCTAGTTTCTTGATGTTATAGAGTTAGATCCAAGGTGGAGATTTGTGAGATATTGGATCAAACTCTAGTATGATCGAAGTATGTTTGTGAGTAATGCGTGTTGTAGTCGAAGTTTGTTCTAACATGCATTAGTCAATATTGTTAGGTTGTTAGCATGTTGAATTGGGCCTTGCTTGTAAGCCTAATTGTTTAAGTTAGCTTGTACCCTAAGTTAGCTTGTAATGGGTAATTATTAAAGAGTCCATTAGGTTAGTGTGTTAGTATAAATAGCATGATAGCCTCTCAACTTGTATAAGGAAAAATAGGAAGATAAAGTCCTAATTCAAGTGAGAGAGGTTATTTGTTATTCTTGTATACTTATAATATTGTTCAAAGAGAAAGGAAATAATAACAGTTTGTAACCAATCCTTGTTGTTTTTTCTTGTTTTCTTTGTTAGCCCTAAACCATGTGTGTTTCTTATCTATAAAGAAACCGTTTATATTTTGTTTCAAGGCACCCTATTCACAACAGTAGTTTTATCTCAATCTCCATTAATTTACTAACCCTCTCTTAGTTAGTCAAGTCATTTGTGACGGTTTACAACTTCTAAAGCATGAAACATGTGAATGAAAATTGCTTAAGACAATTTGTCTTTATTTTATGTATTCGTTGTTTCTAACTTGTATGTTTTGTGATGGAGATTTGTAAATGTTTTGAGGAAAAATGATTTAGTTAATGATTTCTATTTTTTGGACCATTATGCTATGATAATCCAAGTCCACTTTTATATCATTTAATGTGGTTCACAAATGACTCATCTCGTAAAAAAAAAGACACATTTGCCACATCAATCGACATGATACTCATAAAGTGCTCCCCATCACCAATGAGACCACTTTGTATGAGGATGTACTTGTTGTGAGTACAATATATGTGATTCTACTTATGGTGGACAAACAAAGCATCAATATGTCTAATTTGTGAATAAGTGATGGATTGCTCTAGCATCTCATTCGTGTACTAATAGCCATTTTAGTTTTAATCAGCTGCCAACGACTTGGACCGTTATGTACGATATGTTGTTATTTCTCTTCACTACTTTGTTCCTCTTTTGTCTAGGACTTAAATGCACAATTGTTATAGGTGTTACATTCATTCATGTATCGTTATTTTGCTTGGATTTGTGTTATATTATTCCAGATCTCTTGCATGACTCAGAGTTTAGTTAACTTCTAGTTGGATGACCTTGCTCATACAACATACTATGGCGAGCTAATTGATATAACCTAGGGTGGATTTCACCTCGCTCGTACTTATAATCATCCTAGTTCTAATTAGATTTCCAAGACTTTGACCATTATGTACGTTATGGTATTATTGCTCTTCACTACTTTGTTATTCTTTTTATGGGAATTGAATGCATGATTGTTATGGGCGTTACACTCATTCATGTCTTATTATTTTTTCTAGATTTGTGTTCTCTTATTCTAGATCTCTTGCATGACTCAAAGTTGAGTAATCTTCTAGTTGGATGACCTCACCTATACAACATACTATGTTGAGATAATCAATATGACCCGAAGGTGGGTTTCACCTCACCATACCAGTTTAAGTACTCTTCGAGTGTTTAGTGTGCTCTAGATCCAATGAGTCAATGTCTCATTATGCTTAATAGTCTTAGGTCTTTATTGACTTATTGACTCATAGCCCCTCAAGCGCAATGCTTGTAAGGAAGAAGTGGTTTAGGACCTACCAGTTCATAGTCTCTCAAGCCCATGGCATGTAAGGGCAAAGTGATTTAAGGCATACAAGTTCATAATCACTAGGTATTTAAAGGTAAATTAATTTAAGGCATGTTAGTTCGTAGTTGTTGGAGCACAAGACGTGTAAAGCGAAGTGATTTAAGGCATGTTTAAAATGTCTAGTATCACACATTTTCATATGGTGTATACAACTGAGATCCTAGTATTATATGATTTATTAAACACCCATCATTAAATGGAATGACGATTAAAGACGTATTAGGAAAGACAAATTAATTTAGGTTTTTTTCTCTTTTGCATGTCTAAGAGTAAAGCTCTTCATATTTTTTTCTACCTCTTTTTGACCACTCTAGCTAAAGGGTTTTCCTATATTAGGCTTTTCACTTTTATTCCATAGTGGAACCAGAGTTGATCGGTAAACAAAGAGGCGGAGCTTACTGCGGTTTCCCTGAGCATTCGATGCGGTGGAGAGGGGGCTGACCTTCAAGGTTAGCACAACAACAGTAAATATTAGGTTTTTTATTTGAACCTTATAGGAAGCCTTAAATAGTTTCCCCCATGCCTCTAATTTTGCTTTGCAGGATGAGGGTTTGTGACGCATGTTCTTACTCGGGCATGGAATTCGGGGATGTGGAAGTCTTTTACGAGACCTCGTCGTCCTTAGGAACATGTGTTTTAAATGTCTTTCTTGTAAGTGGTAACATTTTGATGGGAGTGACTAACACGTCCCCTTATGCTAGTTAGTAATTATGTTTCCTCTTTCTTATAGCACTTGAGTGCTTTCAAACAGTTTTTTCAGATATCTCAGCTGTTGGTAGAACGCAGTGGAACATATGATCCTTAGTGGATGAATAGGCTCTAAAAGGCTTATGAAGCATCATTTTTACATTTTATGTTCTTGATTACCTGGAAAAAAGTTATTTGTTCTTCCTTTGCCATTTTTCTTTGCGAACTTTCTCGTTCCAGGATTTGGTCGAGTTCATACGATCTAATTCGTTGGTATTTTTTGTGCAATCTTGATCTATCCAACTTATAATAAAAAATTTAACTTTTCTCTTCTGCTTTTGTTCCCTTTTGGAGGGTTTTCAAAACAGTTAATCACTTGATCTGTCTATTCCCCCCCCCCCCCCCCCCCCCCCCCGAGAGTCTATTGTTGGCATTTTCTATTAGAAATGCTAGTGTTGGAAGTTACTTTCTTATTATATCCTTGTTAGATGGGATCTTCGACAAGGGCAAAAATCTCAATACAAGGAGAAGGTTTGAAGGATTTAAAGTTGAACTAGTAAATTACTGACGTGTTATCGTCGAGGTCTCAAGAGGAGAGAAAAATAGGACTTAGTATTTTTCAAGGAAAAATAGAATATTTTACTTGACATTTTGACGACATTATTTTTTACATCAATAAGGTTCGACGAATAAGCATTTATTTGGACGTGAAAAGACGTTTTATTCAAAATGAATAACTACTTTTCAGTCTCATCCCAAAAAACACATGGAGGAAATTCAAAAACGAAGTACATGCAAGAGTTTACGTGGAAAAGGCTAAAGAAATGAACGTTAGGAAGCGGTTATTTTACACGCGCATAAATATGGTTTCTAGTGTTAGGATTCAGGGGTGTTCATTTGATTTCACTATAAAATCACACAAATACTCAAAGTACCAGCGTTAGAGAAACGAGTTGCACTGAGAGAATGTATGAATCCTGAAACACCATTTTCATTTACATGCAATTTTTTTTCATTTCAACTTATGTTCTTTGCTAATTTACTTTCATCTCTTTTTTAATTGCATTGTTACTTTACAATTGTTTTACAAACCTCTAAGCCTTTGTTAACATTGTCGAACTTATATTTCACATTCCTTTTCTTAACAATTTTGAACAAGTTGAAAAATTTCATATTTCCACAAAACTATAAACATAAGTCTTTAGCATTATGTCCTAGGATTCTCTAGTTGATCCTGCAAGTAACCTTCAATAAGAGACTAACAATTGTTTACCAAATTTCATAGTAAACAATATTGTATGTGCTTAACTTTTCTTCCTATCATTCTTGATCATTGAGATTGCATCAACTTTGACTAGAAAGGCAAATAAGGAAATTTCAGGCGACAGGGTGGTTCGAGACATATTGGGGATTGTTTTTGCTTTTGTTCATGAGGCCATTTTCCCCCAAGCTTTGATTGACGTGGATCCTTCATTTGACTAAGGAGTATTTCCCCCAGACGGAATAAGAGCATTTGCAATCAATATGATGGGCGTATCGCCCCCTTTCATAAGTGTTTATCATCTCTCATAGGTTATCGCTTTCCTTTTAATAAGTTTGAAGTTAGTATTTTGAAACACTTTTTGATTTTCGCTTCGTAGTTGCATCCGGTAAGTTGGGAATTCATCAAGGATTTCTAGCATTGGTGTGAGTACAAATGGGGTAATTCAAACGTGATATTTTTCTTCCACCTCTTCAAACCTCAAAACAGTCCAAACTATATGCACAATTCAGACTTGGTTTCTTTGAGGTAGAGAACTAGATTCTTCAAACTTACTCTGACAGCTTAAAAAAATTTCAAAAATCACTTCTTCCTAATTACCCCTCTTACCGAGAAAGCTCGTGCAAAGATCTACAATCTAGAACTTGGTTCTCATTTGTGTGTACAAACTTATTCCTTAATTATTGGAGTCAGAGTCACTTTTTAACGTGAGAAGAATCCTATGTTTACAAGGATGAGAACTTGTCTTAGGAAGAGTTATACTTGAAGAACTTGCTAGTGACCTTCTATAATTATCTTGGCTATGTTGGTGGTGTCTTTCCACCTAACGCAAAATAAAATGGTGTCTTTTCACCTGACACGAAATAAAGAAAAGGATTGAAAAGGTTCATTCAACCCTTGGCTGACACAAAATAAAGAAAATGGTTGAAAAAGTTCAATTAGCCAGACCCTAGCTAATGGATGCTATTACTAGTACGCAGAATAAGAGCAAGACTATTTTTAATAAGTGATAAAAAGAAATAGAGAAACTTTTAAAAAAATTTAGATTTTTTTTAATAAAACGATAAAATAGTACTTATCATTAATATATTTTTAATTTTTAAAATACTATAATAACAAAAATTATATTGAAACAATTTATTTAAACTCTCCAAAACTTTCCTCCAATAAAAAATTTTAAGTTCCTCCAAATTAGATAATTTTTGATATTATAAATAAAAACAAATCTTTCAAAACTCTCTTAAACAAAATCCTTCTATTCTTTCTTTCAATCTTTCCTCTCTTTTTTCAAAACCCTCTCCTTCCTTCTCCTCTCTTCCCCTCCAAACTAAGAAGAAAAAAAAGTAAATTTTTTACTAAGTAAATTTACTACGGTACTTGGTCGAAATTATATATCACTCTATAATCAAGTTTTTTAGATTGAATTTCAAAAGCATTGTTATATAAACACATGAGAGGAGTAAAGTACACATTATAAATTGGTTGAAAGGTAAAGAAAGCGGTGAGTAAAAACAATATGAGAAAACCTCCACTTTTTTTTTCAGCTTCAACAATTCTCATAGCCATCATATCAACCTCGTACTGTTGTAACTCAATGCCACTCTCAACTCAAAAGAGATGGATCATAGACGATATAACAGTTAAAAGGGTGAAACTAACTTGTTCGCATTGGGTAGCTCATATGAAACCTATGCTTGTTGCAGGTCTTGACAAATTGCCAATACAAGACATAGCTACTCATGTTGGTAATTCAGGATTCAATAGTGTTCTTTTTGTTGGAAATTCACTTCACACCCTATGAAGAATTCCCTTCAATCTTGATCTCAAGATTGATGAATAAACTCACAATATGATAGTAATGGTAATAACAAGTAATTATCAAGAACAGAAAAAGAAAAGAAGAACAAACAAAAAAGAGAAGAAGTATTTGGAGAGAATGTGTTATCCACAACTGTGAGATTTCTTATTGAACTTTCACTTGCTAACTGCAACTGTGAAATCTGTTCTGTTGTGATATAGAATACAAAGTAAGGCACCCTATTTATAGTTTTATGTTTACACTAGCCCAAAACATAAAAGACCCAAAATATTAAAATCAAATCTAATCATATCAAATCAAATCTATTTACACAATGAATTATATTTAACACACCACCTAATTCATTGTGTCTAAACTGTCTACATTCATCATGGCTCTTAGTCTTCTGAAGGCTTCGACCTGCACTCCCTTCGTCATGATATCTGCAATCTGATTCTCAGTTCTGCAGTGTTCCAACTTCATCTTCCCTTCTGCTACCCGCTCTCGGAGATAATGGAACCTCATTTCGATGTGCTTGCTTCGACCATGAGCTATTGGATTATGTGCCAAGTTGATAGCTGACATGCTGTCTATCTTCATGGTAATTGCTCTATGGTTCTTCCCTGTGATTTCTTCGACCAAGTTCACCATCCAAGTTGCTTGACATGCACAAAGGGAAGCAGCTATATATTCTGCTTCGCATGATGATAATGTCACCACTGGTTCCTTTCTCGAATTCCAAGCAACTGGTGCACCACCTAACATAAACACATATCCAGCTATGGATTTTCGATCCTCAGCATCACTACACCAACTGGAGTCTGTGTATCCCACTAACTTGTATTCTTTTCCTTCATCAGCTGCTGGAAACAAAATGTCATAGTCGAGAGTTCCTTTCAGATACCTCAGTATCCTCTTCGCCGCTGCTAGGTGTGATACATTTGGCTTCTGCATGAATCTACTTGCCATACCAACACTGTATGCTAAGTCAGGCCTTGTGTGACAAAGGTATCTAAGTGACCCAATAAGTCTTCTGTATTGGGTTGGGTCGACATCATCTTCATCTGAATCCTTCGACAGTTGTAATCTGGGCTCAACTGCATTGACTGGTTCGATAGACTCCAACTCTTCAATCATTGCTTTCATCCTCTTCGAATCTTTCAATGCCTCAGATGCATTGACTGGTTCGACATCTGCTTAGAAAGCAAAATGTACCAACTCACCCTCTTCATCGACTACATCATCTGATGTAATTACACATTCTTGCAACCTTGCAGGCATGTGTCTTGTTCGTCGAGGTCGGCTTGAACCTGCTTCATCTGCAACTGGTTCTAGTCGAGCTTCTATTCCGACTTCAGTGGCTGGTTCTTCACAAGAGATTCTCACTGAATCCTTCTTGGCATTCTCAGTCCAATCCCATTCTTTAAGCTCATCTATGATCACATCCCTGCTGATCACTACCTGCTTATTCACTGGGTCGAACAACTTGTAACCTCCTGTCGAATGATATCCTATCAAGATCATCTGATTCGACTTATCATCAAGCTTCCTTCTCAACTGATCTGGCACATGTCTATGTGCTATAGATCCAAACATCTTCAAGTGACTGAGACTAGGCTTGACACCAGACCAACATTCTTCTGGTGTGATTCCTTCAAGCTTCTTCGTCGAACATCTGTTCAATATATATGTTGTTGTCGAAACTGCTTTCGTCGTCAGCGCTTCTCCACATAGTTTGATTTGATTCACCAACTTTGTAACTCTGGTGAAGAAATCTGTAATGCTTTCGTTGTCTTCCATCTGAAGCAACTCATAGGTTCTCTTGTGAGTTTGTAACCTCACCTCTTTCACCTTCTCTGCGCCTCCAAACGACTTTTCAAGAATCTCCCATGCTTCTTTTGCTGAATCAACATCACTAACCTTTTCAAAGTTATCAGGATCGACACACTGATGAATTATAAAGAGTGCTTTATAATCCTTCTTCTTCAATTCTTTGTGCGCAGCCTTTTCCGCCTCCGTTGCGTTCTCCCCAAGCGATGTTACTCCATCTTTCACAAGATCCCAAAGATCTTGATAACAGAAAATCACTTTAATCTGCTTGCACCAATTCTCATAATTGTCTTTCTTGAGAATTGGCAGGGTCGCCGAAAAGTTGTCGTTCAGATAGTTCATCGCCATCACTATTTTCCTTCCTTGAATCTCTCAACCGGAGCTCTAGATACCAGATGTTGGAAATTCACCTCACACCCTATGAATAATTCCCTTCAATCTTGATCTCAAGATTGATGAATAAACCCACAATATGATAGTAATGGTAATAATAAGTAATTATCAAGAACAGAAAAAGAAAAGAAGAACAAACAAGAAAGAGAAAAAGTATTTGGAGAGAATGTGTTACCCACAACTGTGGGATTTTTTATTGAACTTTCACTTGCTAACTGCAACTGTGAAATCTGTTCTGTTGTGATATAGAATACAAAGCAAGACACCCTATTTATAGTTTTAGGTTTACACTAGGCCAAAACATAAAAGACCCAAAATATTAAAATCAAATCTAATCATATCAAATCAAATCTATTTACACAATGAATTATATTTAACACTTTTATCTTATGCTACTTACGTGTTCATTGGATATGCAAATCACACCGTTCGTGCTTATGACACATGTTCAAGCTTATGAAACTGCTATTGATGCTCTTGGAGAAAAAGGCGTGATGGTACTTATAAATCATGGTAGCACGCCGATGTGGTGTTGTGATAATAATGATCAGAATGGACTCTTTGGTGATAGGCATTTTCATCCTTGTGAAATAGCTTCAAGGTTTAACTTTTATAGCTAAGCACTATAAGGGAAAACATAATGTAAGTAATCACATGATATTAAAAAACCATGATCAAGTTTACTTTAGCATGACCATACTTTATGCTTTACCACAAGGTCTGGTGTACAATGTATGAATGTTGTAAACATACCCCATGCTTTACCACAAAGCCATGGACTTGCGGAAAAAAAAAGGGGGGGACGACAAAATTTGCCTGAGTGGTACAAGTACGTAAGCCAAGGAGCAAAAACAATTCACAAACACAACCCATATTTATTAATCGTTAGTTCAGGGTTAAACTTTGACGGTGTCTTTTCATTCTTGAAGAAGAGGACCCTTGATCTAAACTTCACTAACAAATTGGTATACGAGGCACACATATATCCCTTGCCAGGAAATCAAAACAGGTGGAATTTGCTACCAGTGAATCGGGTATGTTCCTCTGTCGTTGAAACCTTAAATGACCAAGCAGGTTTTCTCATCAGTGGAAACAATTCAGTACCTTTATTCATA
Source organism: Lathyrus sativus (assembly GCA_963859935.3). Classification (NCBI taxonomy): domain Eukaryota; kingdom Viridiplantae; phylum Streptophyta; class Magnoliopsida; order Fabales; family Fabaceae; genus Lathyrus; species Lathyrus sativus. The sequence continues at coordinate 593,588,998 of OZ012741.1, read as the reverse complement.
AGTGAATTTGGATATGATATGACTGGTGTCAATTCTGTGGACAACAAATCCTGCCAGGTCTTGTGTCTTACGCTTCTTCTGTTGACTTGGGTTGGAACTTGTGAGTTTTTGGTGGAAGTTACTATTATAGAGAAGGCACTGTTGGGGCTGGTGAGCCATATGCTGTTATGGACTATGATCGGAAAAATTTCAGACACCCAAAATTCCCTGAGAAATTTGAGCTTATCCAAAAGAAGGTTCAAGGTACATATGATATCATATAAATACATACTTCACATTATCACATTCACATAACATTATTTGTACAAAGAAAATAATATTATATGCAGAACTTATTGCACGTATGTGTGTCACATAGTGTGTGTTTGACTTATCAGCCTAAATAGGTGCTCACTGAAACAAGATCAAAAACAACGTATGAACACATCAAAATCTATTTTCAACATCTACACACACACACACAAGTGGTTATATTCTACCATAAATCTAAGTTTAAATATGATTTTTCAAATGCACTAAGACTATATGCCTAAAAGTGTGTTTATGTGATTTACTTACACGTATCCAAGTTCAAACCTGTTGAATTCCTATATGATGTTCCATCCATTGACTGGTAAGTGCGCTCATGTGAATAAGAGCAACAATGAACTTGTGTTGGGTGATTGTAAGAGTCATAACCAATGGAGTTCTGACAGAAATGGTTCTCCAATATGGTTGATGGATTCTGCTGTGTGTAAAGGCAGAGGGTGAAGAACTTCCTGCAAGTCTCTCAGAACATTGCTTGTCGCAGCAAAGTTCATGGAAATCTGTTTCAAAGACTGGTCTTCACTTGGCCACCTTTGATGGGAATGGATCCGCTGTGTTTGGAAATGGATTCAGATTCTTCCAAGATAGTGACCAGAAAATGCATCTGCATAGATGATTATGATTCTTCATGTTTAGACACTCCCCAAAGCCAATGGTTCCAACTTATTTCTTCAACCAATGTTTAGTTATGAATTAGGATCATGCAAATTAGATTTTGAAGGAATCTGGAGTGTGTTGGTTTGCTTTGTATCTAGTTAGTACCTACATATTTTTCATATTTTTCAGTGGTAGTAATGTCATTTAGGTAATAGTGTTATTGTCTATGGCCCCAATTAGATGCAATATTGGTAGAAAATGAACATAAATACTTATTGTCTACAATACCTCATCCATGACAAATAATAATGCCATGCAGAAAAGTTAGAATATTAACACAGCTACTCAGAATATTTTAGAATCATGGGTCATATGAGACAAGTCCTAGAATACAGCCGTGACCTTTTTTATTTTTTGTTCAAATATTATTTTTCTTAGATTAAATCCTTTCAGACCAACAATTTTCAAACAAATTTTCTGTAACATACAATTATCATTGCCATACAAGATGGAGAAAAGTTTACAGTCAATGTTCATGGAACTCATAAAGTGGACTTTGAATTAAATCTGTGTTGCTTATCTTAGGATTGAACGGAATGATAAATAAAAAATTAAAACTTGCTTTACTTACAAGTTGGTGTTCAGTATCTCCAGCCTCACCAATATAAACTGCTACCGTATTAGTAATCAAGAAAATCATTCTTTTGGGGCAGCAAACTCGATATACTTCCTTGACCCCAGCCTTTTTCTACGCGCTTAAGAGTTTTCAATGCGATTCCACTGCCAACATCCCTGTCAAGTAATAGGTAACAGATCATTAGGAAATATTGAAGAATATGCGGCATAAAGAAATAGTAATTGCAATAATTAAAAAGCCACAGACAAAACTCATGACAATAAAAAATTCCAAGATCCAGATCCATGTTTGTATTTAGTTTGATAGAACTAATATATTTGATATGGAAGCAAACAATAATAAGAGATGATTTTTAGATGTCGCGCGGTAAAGCAACTCTTTCAAAGATGAAGACAATTCAAACAATATAATCATATATCTTCATGTGAGATTCTCAATCCGGTTGGGTTAGAAACTGACAAACAAATAAGGTATAGCAATGAATGCAAGCATTTTATCACATGGTAGTCTTCAACTCATCTAAACATGATTTTCTGAGAAAATTCAGTAATTGGAAACGTCAATACTCATAAGCTCAAGAAGTAATTACACAGAGCATGTTTAAGGAGAACTATCAGTCACATTTAGAAATTAATGGTGTGGAGTTTTGAATCAGCAGCCCTAACAGGTAAATAATTAATCCAAGACAACCCAAACAATCTAGCATAAAAGAAGAACAGAACCCCATAGTGGAATGAAAAGATTATCTTCACTACCATATGGTAATACCTGTTAATTATATCCTGCCAATCACTTCCACCATCCTTGTGTAAGTTTCGACGAAAGATGGTGTTTCCATTTCGGCAAGTCCTATCGTCATCTCTACCTTCTAAAGCCAATTCCATTATCCTTGCTAGCTCATCAACTTGTTGTTTATTTCCCCTTTTACTTAAGCCATCAATCACAGGTATGAATGATGAGTGGTCGAAGCCATATCCCTTATCAATCAACTTCTGAAGAAGGAAGTGGGCATCATCTAACCTTTCATTCTTGCAAAGTTTGTCAATCAAATCTTTATACATGAAATTCTTTGATAAGAGAGATCTTTCTAAAGAAGCTTCAAGTAGCTCCTTTGCGTCAGAGAGTTTTCCACCAGTAAGTAATTCGTTGAACATCAAACTGTACAAAGCTTCTTTATGGCCACATACACTCAAAGCTACGTCAAAAAGTTCACAGGCTACTTTAAAATCTCCAGTCTTGCAGAAGGCTTTAATCAATATTTTGAAGGAAGATACATTGGGAGATATGCCCTTATCTAGCAGTTCATGTAAAAGAGAAGTGGCATCCTTTGCTTTCCCTCCTTCACAGAGACAACTAATCATATTATTGTAAGTGCAAATATCTGGACGTATTCCTCTTTCTCTCATCTCATCCATCAATCCATATATTTCAAATATTTGCCCTTTACTTCCTAACCCCCATATTAGTGAATTATAAGTTTGAAGAGTCTTGCTGCAACCATTTCTTTCCATATCTTTCAATACACGTAATGCCGATGATATCTTCCCTTGCTTACAAAAACTCAGTACAAACGTATCGTAAGTCACAGAATCAGGGTGCAAGTTTTTCGCCATCATCTCAATAAATTTCTTTTTGGCTTCCTCCAGCCTCCCAACCTTGCAAAGTCCACTAATTAAGGTTGTGTAAGTGATCACATCAGGCATGCTGGTTGGTACATTGTGTACTGAATTAACTAGGCCAGCAAATGAGTTTTCTTTACCAATGGAATCTGTTCCATCAGTCCACATCTCACTTACAACTTCACTTGCTTTCTCCAATTCTCCGTTTCTACACAGACCATTGACCACAATATTGCAGGTCACAGTATCTAACTGATAATTCTTTTCATTCATCTTTTGCAGCATTTCCTCCGCCTCTACTTTTCTCCCTTCTTTCCACAGGCTATTCAGCAACGTGTTGCAAGTATAAGTATTAGGATGACAACCTTTCCTAATCATTTCATTAAGAACAGCTTTAGCTTCAAAAACCTTCCCTTTGCTACAATAGCCATGTAGGAGCGTAGTGTAAGTAACAGTATCCGGATAAACGCCATTACTTACCATCAAATCCATCAACCTTCTGGCATCCAACATCATATGATTCCTGCACAGTCCATCCATTACAATATTATACGAATAAATATTCGGTTCAATACCATTATCCACCATTTCATCAAGAACTGATCGAGCCTCCAACAACTTTCCATTTCTAAGCAAACCCAACAGCCATGTATTATAACTTTCCAAATTTACAAAATTTCCACCTTTCTTCATGGTTTCAACCAAAGACTTGGCTTCCTCCATCATCCCTTGCTGGCAAAACCCCTTAAGCATCAAATTAAAAGTTATAACATTAGGCCTAGGAAGTCCCAATTCTCCATCCATCTGCATATCCCTGAAAATCCTGGACGCCTCGAAAACCTTCCCGGCTCTACAAAGCGCAGATATCCTAGAATTAAAAGTAACAACATCAGGAAACATACCCTTCTCTCTCATCCTCTCAACCAATTTCTCAGCCTCATCATTCATATCCTGTTTACAAAAGCTAGACACAAGAGTGTTAAACACAACCCTATTAACATTAAAACACAACTTGTTATCAACAAAATCCAAAGCCTCTTTTGTTTTCCCTGCTCGACAAAACCCGCGAACAAGAATCCCAGCAGTAAACTCATTAGGGTAACATCCTTTTTCAGACATTTTATCAAACAGTTGGAGGGCATGGTCAAGAGCGTTAGACTCACAGAGGGATTGAAGCAAAAGATTAAAAGTGTAGGTTTGAGGATTAACTCCCGATTGAATCATGTCAGTGTATAAAGAAGTAACGAAATGTGGACGGTTATGTTGGAGGCTTGAACGGAGGAGGAGGTGGTAGAGTGGGAGAGGAAGAGGGGTTGATGGGAATTGGGTTCGGAGGGATTTGAAATGGGAGAAAGCGGAATCAATGTGGTGGGGTGATTGGGCCAATATATGGAGAATTGAAATGAAGGAATGATGAGCGGTATTGGGGTGATTGGAGGTGATGAGTTGGGTTAGATTGTCGATTTCGTGGTGCATATTGGCGGCGAGGAGAATGCGTGTGATGGTGGGGATGTGATGGTGAGTTGAAGGGGAAGTGGAAGGAGAAGAGAGGATTCGCTTGAAGAGATGCCATGCCAATTTGGGGTTGCTGCTGTTTTGATGAACAGCTTTCATTAGTTTTCTTGTTTCTTCCATGTTTCGGAGGGAATGAGAGAATCATAGTTCAGGTACTAGAGTTGACATGTTGTGAACGAAGATGATGATAGTAATGAGCACGGTATTCAGGAAAATTTTAAGATTGAATTTTTTTATTTTAACACCAAATTTTACACTTAATTTTAAATTTTTTATTCTTTCTTCTTTATATTTCAAACCATTTTAGTTAATGGTGTAAGAAAATTTGATTAACATTTAACACAGTATTTTGTTTGATTGAGAGATCTCGCGATGAAAAATGAAGTTTAGATGAGGGTGAAAGATAGAGTAGAAGAGAGAGAGAGAGAGAGAGAGAGAGAGAGAGAGAGATTGAATGGGGCAAGATACTCTTACTATCAAGTTTGTATTATCATCATCATGGCATTGTGAATCATTGCAATGTGAACTCATTCATGTTCTTATATAGACAATGTTAATTACAATCTATAACTAATTTAACTAACTTTTAACTATTATAACTAGTTTTCTCAACTAACTCTAGTTTAATACTCTAATACACTCCATCAAGCTACGGGTGGTTTGAAGGAAATGATTGAGAATATGGAGTAGTGCAATGGTTTAGAGGGGGATTAATAAACTCTTTAAAAATAATTATAAAATTTTACCGATTTACCAAAATGAATTATCAGACATTTTCCAAATATGCAGGCGAAATGTTTAAAGTGAAAATGTCAAGATTATATTTTTGTTGAAACTTGATCACGTTAACACTTAACCAATTCACAAATATTAAAGATGATTTTATGATGATACACAAATGATAATCAATTTATTTAAGTGTGTTTATATAACGATTCAATATCAATGAATTCTAACCTCAACAATTTTTTAGAATTTAATCACCACTAAAGCTCGATTAAGCACTAATTCTAACAAAACCTAACCTTACGTAATAAATCATTACCAATTGAATAAACGATAAACTAAGCTAAGAATTGAAAACTTAAGCATGCAATATCCTACGAAAACTAAATGAGAGAGAGGGGGTACATTGAAATATACAGTGGTTCGACATTCGTCATTGCTTTTTCTACTCCACTCTTCAATAATTTCCCATTGGAATATGTTGCGTTCCTTTTTATTTTGATAAATATTGTACGAGCTCATACAATCACTAATCCACAACAATGTTCAGAAAAATAAATCTCATATCTGAATCTTGACTTGTATATAACATAATGTAAAACTCTTCTGCATAATATTTACTCGATTCACGCTTCTTGAATCTTCCAGCTTCACCAATCTGCTCACAGTCTTTGTGTGTGGCAATCACCCCCTTGATCCCATCAATTTCTTGAGAGATGATCTGTCTGAAGATTTGAGAAGAACTCCACCTCGTTAGTAGCCTTACACACAGTCACTACCAAGGTAATCTAGAGAGAAGAACCTCCATTTTTTCACTAGAATTTGTCAGCATCAAAGACAACAACATCAATCTTACAAGCTACCTGAAAATTTCAATCAAATATTCAAGAACGATTAGTTTCAAGTCGACGTCTCCCTCAATCAATTACAAATATTTCATGATCAAAATCTAAAATCAAAACAAGAGGTTGAAAATGAAAGAAATTTGATTGTAAGAGTTTTTGAACTTTCAAAAAGAGAGGGTGTTGATTTCTCACAAAAACACAATGTAAAAATTGTGTAAATTGTAAAGGTATTTTATGATAAAAATAATGACAAATTGATTTTTATATGTGATTGAGATTAAGCACAAAAAAGGGTGGAAAAAGTTAGTTAGATTCGAGTCAAGAACATTTCATGATTTGAGTCAAATGAACAAGTAGTGTGAAACAAGATCTCATGAAGAAAAATGACCTATTTTTTTGTGATTCGGATTAGATTAAAAGTGTGATTCGAGTCACACAAGTTCATGATTTATATCATGTGTTAAGTCTAATTCGAATCAGACAAGTTATTGGTTGCCATTATGTTTTTTATTCAAGTCATGCACAAACTGTGGTTTGAGTCACAAAGTTACATAATTTGAATCAGGTATAAATTGTGGATCGAATCATAGATACCAAAAATTTTCCTTTTCACCTCTGTTTTGTTTGATTCGAGTCATGGGTTGTGAATTATTCAAATCACACACAAGAAATATCAAATTTTTAAGTTTTTCAAAAGAGTTTGAGATTCCACTTCCCACATGACTTGAATTAATATCACATATGGTTCTTGTTTCATTAACTCGGGAAATTAACTTAAACCATCGTGATCAAATCTCCAACATAACAATTGATTTATGCTTGCTTAAAAATGAATCATTTTAAGCTTGATTCAAAGATGTGAAATCATGATGAGACTCAATAAGTGATAATAAGCAAAAGCGACAAGACAAGCAATAAAATAACTGCATTGGGGTTCTCCCCCTAAATGTGTTATGGACATGCAACTTCAACTTTGAACTTGTCATAGAAACTTGACAAGATATTAGTTGGAAGCGATTTTGTGAGGATGTCAACCATTTCTGTATATGCTGGTACATGTTGAATCTGCAAGCGTTATGATACAACTCGTTCTTAAATAAGTGAATAGCAAATGAAATTAAACAGAAAACTCATTCTATTTAAAGCACGAGGAATCTAAGATTCCCAAATCCCTGCAGATTTGTTAAAAAGGTTCCGATGACAATTGTTTGTAAAAATGTCTCTAAGATGACTTTTAGTGCCAACATATTCAAAAACAACATCCCTTTTTTCAACACGATCTCTAATAAAATGATGTCGGGTCTCAATGTTTTTAGTTCATGAATAAAGTACCATAATTTTAGTGAGGATCATTGCACTAGTACTATCACACTTAATCAGAATGCAACCAAGTTTTAAATCATAATCTAACAATAGTTGTTTTAACCATAAGACTTGTGCACAATAACTACCAGTGACTACATATTCATCCTCCTCGTAGAAAGAGCAATGATGCATTGCTTCTTATTGTACTAAGAAAATAAACAACTTTCAAATATATGACAGGTACCACTAGTACTTTTCCTATCCGACTTGCACCTTACAAAATTAAAATCAGAAAAACCAACTAAGCTATAAGCACTACCTTTTGGATACCAAAGACCGTGTTGGGAGGTTTTATTAAGATACCTCAAAATACGTTTTACAATCTTAAAGTGGGATTCCATAGGTGATGCTTGATATCTAGCACACGTACACACACTAAACATGATATTTGGCCTATTTTCCATTAAATAGAGTAAGGATCTGATTATATCTCTATACCTGGTAATGTCTAAGTTTACTCATTTTTCATCTTTGCCAATTAGCACATTTGATGCCATGGTGTTGTGATACTCTTCAAATATTTCATATCGAACTTCTTAAGAAGCTCTAAGCAGTATTTCGTTTGACTTATGAAAGTGCCTTCTTCGGCTTACTTGATTTTTAATCCTAAAAAATATGTCAGCTCTCCCATAAGAGACATATCAAATTCTCCCTGCATTAAACTTGTAAACTCCCGACAAAGAGATTCATTAGTAGAACCAAAAATAATATCACCTACATATATTTGAACTAAAATTATATGCTTTGCTTTGTATCTTATAAACAAAATGGTGTCTAATTTACCATGATTGATTTCTTGTTTGATTAAAAATCCACAAAATCGCTCATACCAAGCTATTGGAGCTTGTTTGAGACCATCAGGGCTCTTTTCAGTTTAAAAACATAGTTAGGATTATCGTGATCCTCAAAACCCCGGAGTTTTGAGACATACACCTCTTTGTTTATATGAGCATTAAAAAAATAAAATTTAACATCCATTTGGTAAAGCTTAAAATCCAGGTAGCAAGCGAATTCCAAAAAGGAGTCTAATAGCTCCTAGACAAGTTACATGAGCATAAGTCTCCTCGTAGTTTATTCCTTCAGCTTGACTATATCCTTTTGCCACTAATCTTGCTTTATTTCTAGTAATTACACCATTTTCATCCATCTTCTTCTTAAATACCCATCTAGTGCCAATGACGGTTTTATCAATTGAATGCAGAACAAGGTCCCAAACATTGTTACGTTAAAACTAGATAAGTTATTCTTTCATAGCAAGTAACTATCCCTCGTCAAGTAAAGTGATCAGTACATCTTCATACATATTCTTCCATTGTTATACTTAGATATTCCTATAGTTTATTTGAGTATTTTTACTATTTTAATTTATTTTCATATTTAAGTTTGTTTTTCCCTTTATTCTATTTTCGCAGCTTATTTTCAGCATTAACAGTTATTTGATATCTGTCCACTGTTCGGATCATAACTAAAGCTTCGAGAACCAGATTGACACATTCTAATAGGATTTGGAAAGATAAGACATAGAGCTACAACTTCCATGTTTTTGGAAGAAGCTTATTCGGAGTGTAGAAGGCTCGAAAAATTAATTGAAGTCAGGACCCAAATTCTGCCATAAAGAATATTTAGTTTTGGCTGGGTCTTTTATGTTTTTCGACCCAGTTGGGTTAGAACCGGATTTTGTGACGCTTCCCTATACCTAGTAGCAATCGTGCTACTGTTAACAACCTTCTTTTCACTAATTTTACTTTTTGCTTTTGTACGATTATGATGAAAAACTAATCATCTGGAGTCGATCTACTGTAATCGCGTTTCCAACGCTTTGAGGTTTTTATTCTATCAATTCAATTTTGTTTCTCTTTTAATTCTATTCTATGAAATTACATTTGCTTAATCTGTCATTTTGTGGAATGGTTTAATTTAATTCGTATGATTGTATTCCTAACTTTTAATAGCTTTTTACGTCGCTTAGTCGTTAAATCGCGTTTCTATATCGTGTTTGCTTAATTCGCGATTGTGTTTATCTGTTTGCTTAATTCGAAATATAGGAATGTCAATCTGTTTAATATCTTAGTGCGCTTGTTATTTGATATTGAATTCAAATAGAGATCGAAGCCGCTTAGGGAATTGATTAGGAAAAAAGCTAGTGATTAGCCGAAAACCGAAACAATAGATTGACTTATTTTTATAATCACTTAATTTAATCACTTATTTGCATTATTTTATAAATCATACTTAAAACCCTCATAAGCTTTTACTGTAATTATTTAATTCATTACAAGAATCCTTGTGAGAACGATACTCGAGTTGTCGTTACCATTACTACTTTTCAAAAAATACTCGTTTTTTATTCGTGCGCGACAACGGATCAAATTGGCACCGTTGACAGGGACTCTTGTTGATGTTAGCCAATTTTAGAATTTTAGTTTAGATTTTTGTTAGATTTTTTTGTTTTTTTGTGTTTTTGTTTTTGCGTGTTAATTTTCAGGGTTATAGTGCAGTGGTAAGCGTTTCAGCCTATCAGGTAAGTTGAAAGCAACTGTTTCGATTTGCTTCAAATTTTTTCCAAAAATTCAGGAAAAAATCGACGAACAGTACTCTTTTAGAATAATATTCTAAAAGATTTTGACCCTGAAAATCGTAAATTCCTTATTTTCCTATTTGATTTGATTTAATTTCAAAAAAATCTGAAATTTTTTGTAAAGATTTATTCTGATTTTATTTGATTTTTAGTAATATTTTGATAATTTTTAGATTTTATTTTATTTGCTTTTATACTTTTTCTTTCTTTTTCTTATTAGGGACATTGTTGGTATTTTTTAAATTGTTGCTGCAGTGCTAAATTAGTTTTGTGATTTCTAATTCTTTGTTAATTTTTTTCCCTTTTCATAACATGGCTAAACAAAGAACATTAAGAGAGCTTGCTGCTCTTGATTTTCATTATAATGGTTTAAGTATTGAATATATTGATGTTGACGTTCCTTTCAAATTGAAATATGATTTAATACACTTGTTGCCAAGGTTTAATAGACTTGCAGCTGAGGATCCGAATAAGCATATGAAGGAATTCCAAATTGTGTGCTATACACCTTCCGAACCTTCACTAGAGGACCTTGTCAAGCAAATGGCTATAAATGATCTTCAGTTTCAGCAACGAACAGATTCCAGTATTCAGGCTTTGTAGACACAGATTGGACAACTTGCTATTTTAGTGAATGCCATGCAGGAAGCTCAAGAATCAAACCAACTACTTGTCCAAACAATAGTGAATTCAAAAGAGTTACTGTCTGATTTAGTTGATGATACTTATCCTGAGTTGTTATCTGATTTTCCATCTTTATTAGATTATGATGATACTTACTTTTGCAATTTATATACTGACACTAATGTTTGCTCTGTTTGTGTTGAGATTAATGCTGCCTTGCAGGGTGATACTTTTTCATGATGTCGTTTATGCATTTGAAGCTCTTGATATCCCTACTTCCCCGATCATACCATCCATTGAACAACCTCCTTCCTTAGAGATTAAACCACTTTATGATAATTTGAAATATGCTTATTTAGAGAGGGATGAAAAGCTTCCAATTATAATTTCTTCTAACCTTGATTTTGATCAAGAAAATAAGCTTTTGTAGGTTTTAAAGAAACATAAGAAGAGAATTGGATGGACCTCAATGAAAGATGGAAGAAAATTAGTGAGGCAGCCCTTTAATCCTCTGATTCTTGATGTTATGAAAAAAGAGATCACATTCACGTGCCAATGCGATACTTTTACTTATTGAAGATTCTTATTTGATCCTGAAATAAAAGGCGAAGGCACTAATACAGATTTCAAGGGCGATGGATGTTACCCAAAGTTACTCCCCACTTTGGAAGAGGAGACTGCAGGAAATCTCTCTTTGAGAAAGGCTGCTTATGTGATCACCTATCCACCTTGACTATTCGGGTGTGTTCTTTCCTTTCTCTCACTCTTATTTTATATTTTTATTCTTTCATTGAGGACAATGTGTGTTTTAAATATGGGGGAGAGAACCATTTCTTTATTTTGTTTTCTTTCTGTTTTCTTTGTTTTGTTTTGTTTTCTTTAAGTGAAATTAAAAAAAATACTTAGAAACACAATGCATCTTTTGAAATTTTGAGGCTATAGATTAATTTGAGGTTAGATTGTGGAGACTTGGGAAAATGTTATAAGATCGGTATCGCTTTAACACCTTAAGTCTCCCGAATATGGAAACCGATTTAAATACTTGTTATGACATAACCTTGAGTTCTCATCCTTTAATATCGCTTAAGTAGTTTATCTAGTAGTCAGCACCATCTAGAAATCACAAACTAAGTAATTAAGTTGATGCAAATAAGTGAATTAATCTCGTGCTTAATAAGAAATCTGAATAGGAATCCGCCTTTTAAGTTAGGTGACCCTCACCTGCTCACTTAGGCTAACGGTTGTGAAACCTTCAAAAAAAATATTGTTGTTTGTAAAGTGGTTAATTTTGAATTGTTGACAAGATGTGGATCTTAGTCACTAACAGGCTTATTTATCATGTGTGTGAATAGATAACGGGCTTAATGTGACTGCATTAGAATGAAATAGATCATAAAAGAGGATGAGTAAATTAGGCTTAAGCATAATAACATAATTCAGATTGGTTTGTATAGGTGGGAGATTTATGACCGCACAATTGAGAATTTGTGTTCTTACGATATCCTTAGTATGCAAAATTAGTACATCTCGATACAATCTTGACCGAAGAAGAGTTTGTAGCCTAGAATGAGTTTCTAGATGCTATTGTTTTTCATGAGTCTTGATAATATTTTGCTCGGAGTGCAAAAGTTTAAGTGTGGGGGAACTTGATCAGTACATCTTCATACACATTCTTCCATTGTTATAGTTAGGAATTCCTACAGTTTATTTGAGTATTTTTACTATTTAAATGTGTTTTCATATTTAAGTTTGTTTTTCCCTTTATTCTATTTTCGCAGCTTATTTTCAGCATTAACAGTTATTTGATATATGTCCATTGTTCGAATTATAACTGGAGCTTCAAGAACCAGATTGACGCGTTCTAATAGGATTTGGAAAGATAAGACATAGAGCTACAACTTTCATGTTTTAAGAAGAAGCTGATTCACAGTGTAGAAGGATCGAAAAAATCATTGAAGTCAAGACCCGAATTCTGCCATAAGGAATATTTAGTTTTGGACCGGGTCTTTTATGTTTTTTGACCCAGTTGGGTTAGAACCGTATTTTGTGACGCTTCCCTATACCTAGTAGAATCCGTGCTACTGTTAACAACCTTCTTTTCACTAATTTTATTTTTTGCTTTTGTACGATTATGATGAAAAACTAATCATCTGGAGTCGATCTACTGTAATAGCGTTTCCAACGCTTTGAGGTTTTTATTCTATCAATTCAATTTTGTTTCTCTTTCAATTATATTCTATGAAATTGCATTTTCTTAATTTGTTATTTTATGGAATAGTTTGATTTAATTCGTATGATTGTATTCTTAACTTTTAATCACTTTTTACGTTGCTTAGTCGTTAAATCGCGTTTCTATATCGCGTTTGCTTAATTCGCGATTGTGTTTATCCGTTTGCTTAATTCGTAATATAGGAATGTCAATTTGTTTAATACCTTAGTGCGCTTGTTATTTGATATTGAATTCGAATAAAGATCGAAGCCGCTTAGGGAATTGGTTAGGAAAAAAAACTAGTGATTAGCCGGAAACCGAAACAGTAGATTGACTTATTTTTATAATCACTTAATTTAATCACTTATTTGAATTATTTTATAAATTAAACTTAAAACCCCCATAAACTCTTATTGTAATTGGTTAATTCATTACAAGAATCCTTGTGAGAACGATACTCGGGTTGTCGTTACCGTTACTACTTTTCAAAAAATACTCGTTTTTGATTCGTGTGCGGCAGCGGATCATAAAGCATTGAATATCGATTTTGGTTCAATATGAGAAATGAAAGAAAAGTACTTACATAAATTATTAACCTGTGATCTAGTAGTTACACCTCTTTTAATGTCTCCTAGAATTTAATCTAACAAATGATCTTTTACGATCGTCTAATCTTAAGGTCGCTGGTCCAAGGTCTATTATTTTCCATCCTCATGTAAGCTTTTCTCTTTATCTTTAATAATGTTCTCATCCTTTGATGAAGGAGGAAGATCATCTTTTAAACTTTTGTCGTTGATTAACTTCTTCGTTATCACACCTGAAACATCAAAACAAATACCTTTCCTCGTCTTTTGGAGTGAGAACTCATCAAATGTAACATAAATATTCTTCTATAGAAGCAGTTCTATGTTTGTAAACCATATAAGCTTTACTCGTAGATGAGTACTGTTCCGGACTGACCCAATGGCTAGGCATGGCCCAATCCACTTCTGCTATCAGAACGGCCCAATTGCTTAAGTCCAACCTCTTTGGTGGAAAGTTTACCTTTCTGGCCCTTCAACAGGGGAGGCTGACCAATTCACCCTTGGTCACAACACCTCTCCCCGCCAGTCTCTTCCCGTCACGCACGGTTCCACCATTCAGAAAAAACCAAGACGCATGTACCCGTAACTACGCATCTACTTGCGCCAACGGCTAATTATGGGAACGTTTCTCCGTCCCAACGACTAGTTCTAGCAGTTACCTATTTTTCAGGAAACAATTATCTCGTCCCAAAAATTGGGACCAATGGCCAAGCACTGGGAGAATTATAAAAACCCTCTCATTTGAGAGGGTAGGGTATCCAATATTCACCCTGAAACATACATATTATGTACTTGCTCTCTCTTTTGCTCGTTTTCTTACTTTAGCATCAGAGTGCCTTACAGGCACACCACCTTCTCCTCTTTCACACCCAGCATCACAGACGCTTGTCTTTGACCTATCTCAGGTTCTAATCGATTGGTAAGATCAGTGGCGCCGTCTGTGGGAAACTTGTTATCCCTGTCTTTTCTCTCTTCATAGAACACAAGACCAAAACAATTCTTCAAATTTTTGATCATGGCTACCCGTGACAACAATCTTAATGCTCGTAACTTTGCTTTCCTCCCTGTCAACAAGACTGATGCTGATGGAGTCACCACCTCTCATGGTGGCGACGTCCTCCGACAAAGGGACGGAGTCACAACTTCTCCATCCCATGTTCGTGCAGATCACGGCGAAGCCCTACTCGTCCCACAACACTTGCTAGTTCCAGTTTCGCCCAACATCGACCCGGCCATGGCGGCCTTCCTCGAGGCTCTCAACAATACCAACCTCCTAATCCTCAACCAGAACGCGGGGATTGGAGCATTGGAAGAGTCCCATCATCCGAGACCCCCTATGCCGAGGAAAGAACGTCAACAATGACGGAGTCCCCCTCCCCGGTGCGAGAGGAACCTTCAAACGCCTCCAGAGCCAGAGACATTGACCATCTGTAAACGCGACCAGATTTCTTCTCGGAACCAGCATTCCCAATAAACCAAGAGGACCAGAAGAGGCCACCAGGCAGAATCCCAACGTTCGTCTCTGCCTAAATCCAAGGGCCGAGCACGAACCCCGTCTCCCCTACGAGACCGTTGTCCTACTTATAGACGTGACACCCGCTCCCCTTCTTAGACCAGCAGCAGCAGCGACAACGAGCCTTGCAACCTGTTATCCCAGGAGATCATGGTCATGCACCTCCCAAAAGGACTAGAGAAACCTCTGTCTCTAGGCACATACGACGGAACAACTGACCCCGACGAGCACATCGAAAACATCGATGTGCTGCTCGACTATCGCGGTCTTTTGACCCCGGGACAACAAGGGACCCTTCGTTCAGTTCCATGAATACACTCCCTTGACAGTTTTGAGGGGAAAAATCCTTAATGAGTGCGCCAACTCAGAATTTCGGCAGGCAGGGGTCCGGATTCCAAAGCAGATACCGTCCAAACCTAACACCAATAAGTCAAAATACTGCTAGTTCCACAAGAGCCATGGCCATATGACGGAAGACTGCATCCACCTGAAGGATACCATCGAAATACTCATCAGGGACGGGCATCTAAAGAAGTTCGCCAAGCGAAAGGAAGCTCTTCGACCAGACGCCCAAGAAGCCTAGAAGGTCGAAGAAAAAGTGCCTCCCTCAGAGGAAGTCAGTCTCCAGGTCGCCATGAGCATCTCACAGCCTGAAGATTTCTGCACCCCCGAGGGTCTCAACGCCCCTCCATATTTTTCCAGGCACAACTTGTGGGAGACGTTTCCCTCCGCCATGGTCATTTCCAGAGGAGGTTTTAATAGAGTCACGGTAGGATCCATCAAGAGGAAATTTGAGCACCTCATCAGCAACAGCTCAAACCGGAACTCCGCCCTTGACAGGGTCTGGGGAGAGTCTGCCCCCATCTGCTTCTACTGCAAGGAGCTCCTCAGCGGAGCCCCCAACACAAGCATTCATATGCTCGTAAGGGCTCAGATGGAGAATTTTGACGTTCGATGAATCCTCGTCAACCAAGGCAACTTCGTTAATATTATGTACTCCTAATTGTTTTCCACGCTCCAGCTGGACGAACCACATTTGACTCTTTACGTGGGCTCTGACCTACAGGGTTTTAATGGATCGGTGACGAAGCCCTGGGGTTATGTTGAGCTGATCATAACCTTCGGATCTGCTGGAACGACCAGATCAATCAAGGTACAATTCTTGGTTATAGATTGTCCGTCACTATACCAGTGCATCTTCGGGTGACCAACTCTGGTCGAGCTGGTGGTCGTACCTTCAATGGTACACCTGAAGATGAAATATTACACCTCTAAAGGCCTCGTCACAACTCTACACGGAGACATAGAAGTCATGAGTTGATGCTTTGAAGCAACATCCAAGGGACTAAATGCAATCGCCGCAAGACCGAAGACTCCTGCCCAGTCTCCTCTGCCCAACAACTCCGACGAGGCAAATCCGCTTCCTCGCATTGATTCCATCGACCTCGATAGCCGCTTCTCCGAAGATGACCAGAAGACTCAGAAGGCAAAAGGGAAATAGATCTAGTCATCTTCGAGAATCCCCTCTAGTAGCAGTGAAGCCGCCCATCCGATGCGCCCCATCCTAGATGGAGAATTCGAGCTTGTCCCACTTGACGACAACCCAAGCAAGGAGTAAAGATTGGAGTCGGTCTCCCCGAGCTAGCGAGGAAACAAATGAAAGCATGCCTCCAGGATAATGCAGACCTATTTGCATAGAGTGCGCGGAGATGCCCGAGTTAGACCTCAATGTGGCCTGTCACCACCTCACCATCGACCCCGCCGTCAGAAAAGTTGCCCAACGTAGACGACGATAATCCCCGGAGAAAATGGTGGCTACCGAATAGGATGTAAAAGATCTTTTAAAGGCAAACTTTATACGGAGGCCAAGTACACCACTTGGCTGTCCAATGTTGTACTCGTTAAAAAGAATATTGGAAAATGACGCATGTGTGTTGATTATACCGATCTTAATAGGGTCTGCCCTAAAGACGCATATCTGCTCCCCCAACATAGATAAACTAGTTGATAATTCTGCCGGTTTTAAATTGCTATCTTTCATGGATGCCTATTCAGGCTACAACCAGATACCCATGGCAAAAAGCGATAAGAGGTACACGACCTTCATTACCGAATCGGGCAACTATTACTACAACGTAATGCCCTTCGGCCTGAAGAATGCCGACGCTACCTACCAAAGAATGATGAACAAAGTTTTCCGAGGAGAAATTAGAGACATGCTTGAAGTCTATATGGACGACATGATCGTGAAGTCCCACGACAAATCCGATCACATGGCTCATCTGAGGAAGGTCATCGAGCAGGCCAGAAAGTACAAGATGCACTTCAATTCGGAGAAGTGTACGTTCGGGGTACGAGCAGGCAAGTTCCTTGGCTTCTATCTAACCGAACGAGGAATTGAAGCCGACCTCGATAAGTGTAAAGCCTTCTCTGAGTTTCCCACGCCGAACTCAAAAAAGTCCATCCAGTCCCTCAACAGGATGCTCGCATCGCTTTCCCGCTTCGTGGCCAAATCTGCCCAACACGCTCTCCCCTTTTTCAAACTCCTCTACAAAGAAGCCGCATTCGAATGGTTAGAGGAATGTGACAAAGCTCTCCTCCACTTGAAGCAAGCTCTATTTGCACCGCCAATCCTCTCCCGGCCAGAAAATGAGGAAACCCTTTTTCTTTACCTCGTCGTTGCAACCGAGGCTATAAGCGTCGTCCTCATCCGCGAAACCCCTGACGGGCAGAAACCCATCTATTTCACAAGCAAGGCGCTGCAAGGGTCAGAGCTGTGGTATCAACAGATAGAGAAGATGGCCTCGCCCTTATCAATGTTGCGAGGAGACTGAGACACTATTTTCTGGCCTACACTATTGTGGTACACATGGACAAGCCCATAAAACAACTACTAGGCCGTCCAGACATGGCCAGAAGGATGCTCAAATGGTTACTGGAACTATCCGATTTTGACATCCAGTACGAGAGCAGAAAGGCCCTCAAGGCACAAGCACTAGCTGACTTCGTAGCAGAAATGACCCTGCCCAATCAACCGAATAAGGGTGCCCGCCGGTGGGTCATATTTATTGACGGAGTATCCATAACTTTAGTTACCTAGATATTTTAAGAATGAAATTGAGATCATTAAAAACTAGATAAGATTTGACATGAGATACACTTCGATCTGAATCGATTTCGTTGTGGCAAAGGTTAGAAAAATGAATTGCAAGTTCAGTTAATGTTTAGAAAACTTTACAGCATAACTATTTGACATGTTGTTAGTAATTTGGACATATATCACTCTACACAAGTCCTTTAAGATTAAACCTTATATCATAAGTAAATAGACAAAATTTCATACATATTAGACTTAATAAGCATCTTATTCCACCAAGTTCAATAGGAGAAATACTAGTTACAAGTCTTACGAAACATTTTGTCTGGTGCATGTATCAGTTCCTATTGTTTGATTAAACTGTACCTATTGGGATCTTAAGTCCTAAAAGAAAAACCATAGTCTTAAAATAGTCTATTTAAGATTTCTGAAACATATTCATTTACTTGATTCCGACTTTGTTTAATATTTTAAATAATTATTTGAATCTGATGCATGACTAGTAGGAAACATGATTTTGGGGTTGCTTTGATAAGATACTATATGAATTAATTTATTAATCTTTTAGGACATTGGCCCAATTTTTTGATGATATATTTATGTGAAATAAGATGTGGATATGTTTAGGACTTTGATCTAATATCTTAAAAATATGTATACGATTTAAGTTGTTAAAGTTAGGATGCAAGTCCGATGTTGATGTGATTTATGTTTAGGTTTGAAAGAATCAGTGTTTAGATGTTTAGGTCCAGGAGAATCAGCTGTGACGTGGCTTTACACCGAAAATTATTTGATGATGATGAGTTTAGGTTCGAAAGAACTAGTGACATGTAAGACTTATGTCTAGTGACAAGGATTGGAGTTGGAGAATTATGGATGTCGATTTGCATTAACTATATTATTCATGCATCATGTACATTAGAGATAGGTAAGATTTCGGCCCGGTGACGAGTAGGACTTCGGTCCAATAATGAGTAGAAATTCGGTTCAGTGACGGGTTGGATACATCAATAACATACCTCTGATATCCAAGAGATGGATACCACATGCATGAGAGATGAATAAATGAACATTGCATGCATAATTATCAATGTTATCTAATTGTATGATGGTGATTTGATTGTATATGATGATTATACTATTTTTGTTGTTTTAACACTGTTTGATTTGTGGAATGTATTCTCACCTCTTTCTTCTTGTTTCTATGTTGCCCTATATGTATATTCTGCATATATTCAGGTTGAAACTGAGAAGTTGTTGTTGTGCTTAATCGTGAAGGATGACATAGTTGGCCTATTCGTTGCTTTATTTACCGTTTTATGTTTGTCACATCATTGTCGGCTATTTAGTATTCCTCTTATCGCTCTGATAGTGTAACACTGGATTAGAAATACCATATTTCGTTTCTAAGTTGCTTACTTGAATAATGATATTATATTGTTTCAAAGTAAATTCCGTATTTTGAATTAAAGATTGAATGTTGAGAGATATGTGTGGCGTCCTAATTTGTTTTATTTTCATATTTTATGCATTCATTTGTATAAAATATATGTTAGGGCTTAGGGTGTTACAATTCCCACTCACGGTTTCGTCAGAGAACTATAAATGTATAGTAAAGTGGTGAAGTGAAATTTTAGTGTCATGGATCAAGTTTTCGGTACAACAGAGAGAGAGAGAGTGAACCTACAAGATTAGTATTTTATCACTCAAATCAGTTATCAGGCAAAAAGTGGTATGAGAGTGGTAATAAATTGAATACCTGACATGGCACGATCCGATCTTTATATAGTATAGACTGTTAAAACCGTCCATGCGTGATTCAGCTCTTTGTGCGGACGGTGATTCGCTTAGATATCAACGGTTGGAGATGTGACAAAGGACGTGATCATGATGTCTTTGGCAGAAATACGAGTCCACCTGTTTGATACATCTTTCCCTTCAACATTTGGTATTGGACCTTCTTCATAGGCGTTGCTGACAAAAAATAATTACAATCAATACAAATATACCCCTAAATTATTAGTAGATTTTTTGCCACTACAATACCCTTTCCTCTATGTCACCGTCTTCCAACGTGTTTCCTCCACTCTCGTTTGAAAAGTTAAATAATGTAATAAAAGTGAAGTGGAAATGCCATCATGAAACGAGCACTCAATGATAATGTATAATCAAATGAGACATGTATGTATTGCTATGCTATTATTATACATGGACTAAATTGTATGGTTTATCTCCCTGTCACAGTAAGATCAACTGAGGATACAAAGGGTTCAGTATGAAACTCTTCTGTATCATCATATCTCCTCATTGAAGTAAACAAAGGTTGAATAGGCAATGGAAGAGTTGTTGCCTCACTTTCCAGCATCAACACCACTGAGGACATGTTTGGTCTATTAGATGCTGAATCTTGCACACATAACATCCCTATGTGTATGCATCTCAAAGCTTTACTCTTTCTACACGATTCACGGATCGAAGGATCAACAAGCTCTATTACTTTATCTTCATTCCATAGACGCCACGCCTACATTCATTTCATGACAAAAAAAACATTATTCTCTGTTTCAAAATAACTGTCCTTGCTAGTTGAGTTGAAATTATTATATTGTAATGTAAAGTAGGTGTTACTCACATATCCTATGAGACTTGGATCATAAGAATCGCGAAAGCTAGTGTTTTTGCGGCCACTCACAATCTCTAGTAATAATACGCCAAAACTATAGACATCAGATTTAACAGAAAATAGACCTTCCATCGCATATTCTGGAGACATGTAACCACTGCAACACGTACACATAATGTTATATCGAAATTAGTCTAGTTTTAGAAAGAATAAAGATGGTTTTTTGTACCCGAGGAAGATAGTATACTTACTATGTACCAACTACTCTCGCTGTATTGTCTTCATTTTGGTTTCCGCCAAATATCCTTGCCAAACCAAAATCTGATATTTTTGGATTCATATTTTCGTCCAACAAAATGTTGCTTGCTTTTAGATCCCGATGAATTATTCTAAGCCGTGAATCACGGTGCAGATAAAGTAGTCCTCTTGCAATGCCCTCAATGATTTCAGAACGTTTTGTCCAATCTAGTTTTGTTTGCTTGATTGGATCTGCAACGACGTTAACCATAAAAAACCAGCCATGAAAATGCACCAATAGTTTCTGTATCACACTTATCAAAATGAAAATGCTGAAAACTTTAATGTAAAGAAACATACCAAATAAAAAGAAGTCCAAACTTTTGTTTGGCATGTATTCATATACCAGTAACTTCTCTTCCTCTAGAACTGAACATCCTAATAGTCTAACAAGATTTCTATGTTGTAATTTGGCTATTAGCATCATCTCATTCTTGAACTCATCTAAACCTTGGCTAGACCGTCTTGAAAGCCTCTTTACCGCGATTTCTTCTCCCCCTGGAAGCTTTCCCTGATAAACGGAATAAAAGTACTTCAAATATGTTTTGGCTCTCTATTACATTACAATCATATTAACAGTTACATATTTTACCTTGTAGACAGGACCGAATCCTCCTTGTCCAAGCTTATTTTCGTCTGAGAAATTGTTTGTTGCTATGACAATGCTACTAAAAGTGAAGAATGAAAGTTCTGCGTTACTTAGAGGATTCCCTTCCGAATTAAGATCAACGGATCCTGAAAATTCTACTGGTAGTAATAAGTTTGTACTCTTGGATGGTTCAGAAACTGTCACATTACCAATGTTTCTGTTGGGAGAAGAAGTTGAAGAGACTGTTGGAAAAATAGAAAGGAATATAGTTATACTCATGCAAGTAAACTTTGAAAAACAGTATGTAATTCCTCGAAGACAAAAACAAATACCTTTGAGTTTTCCCTTAAATCTCCATAGCAGCCATGTAAAGATTCCAAGGCAGATAAGCCCGATTACAACACCTAATACTATCCAAATCTTGGTCTTTTTCTTCCCGTCATCTGTGTTTTTCGACATAAAAATTTATCGTGATTACAACCTCACATCAAAATTGAGAAACTAATACATGGAAATAAGGACAAATGATGATTTTTTTCCTTTACCTAAATCAATATCGGCAAGACGAATATTGAGTGTATTTCCATAATTTTCTAGCCTTTGAACATCAACCAACTCTCCAAACCAAACCATACACCCAATTCCAATAGCGTTTACGTATGCGGTACAAGAACTATTCTGCAGACAATTTCTTTCGCAGCCCTTGCTATCTACAACATTAATCAAATGTGCGAAATCAGGCCACTTCAAACCCCTTTGCACCAAAAAACCATCTTCTCCAACAGAACTATTAGTACTACTTCTCTCACCATTCAGCGGATTCCTCCTCTTACACCCTTTTGACCAATTTCCATTCTTCCAACTTATCATATCCTTTGGCTCAAACCCTTTTACGCACTTACACAAAACTGAATCAGATTCATCACATATTGCAAAACTACCACATGAATTATAAAACTCACACTTCTTGTAAGGCAAACTTTGTATCACATTCCATTCTTTTTCATCTTCATTCCACCTGAATTGTCTCTCAAATCCATCATAACTAATCTGAAACCTTATCTTATCACTACTATTCAATGCTTCATAAACAAAATACCTTTCGCCTTTATCGTCCGTGTTAAGCCTAAAACCAAAAAGATAACTTCCTGTCATATTTGGCACACCTGAGAAAACTCTACCATCCCAATAACCAGTTCTCCACCTTCTTTTCTCTCCTTCCATAATCACTATCTGCGGTGATGCTTCCGAATCCACACTCATCGTGTAGTCTCCGAATGAAGGATCCTTGTCTGATTTCCATGCACGAAAGGTAGGATCCTTCCCGATTCCACCTCCACTACCCGCCGGAACTTTCATACCTGGAAGATATGTATCAGTTGGATCTTCAAAGGTTTGCCAAATCTCTTTGTTAGTTTCTCCATCTAAAACAACAAGGTTTCCATCATTACGAAGAACAGCTTGTGAGTTTTTAATAGAAACTGATATATTACTAGACCAAACCTCGTTGTTCTCTCCATCAAGAACAACCAAGTTACCATCATTTTTCATTGTTATAGAACCTTGTCTGTTTTTGATGGGATTTTCTCTGTTTGCAACCCACACGTATGATGAAACTGGAACGTTGTAATACCAAATTCCAACGTATCTGGAAGAGTTGTCAAAACTGAAGAAACCCATTTCGAACTTGAGACCTTCTGACACCAAAGTAGAACCATCTTTGATAGATTCATTCTGTGTAATGGAGTATGCAGCATGCAAAAACAAAGGATAAAAACATAGGAACGACAACAACATTAAAAATGAAACATTGAATCCTATGATCATGCCCATGTTCTTGAGATTGATCGCACAGAATACAATAGTATACAGTTTGTATTATTTTTTGTTGACAATATTAATGGTCAAATATGAAAAGGAGAAGAAGTATCAAAGTTGAAACGTGTTACATGACTAAGAAGGAGAAAACATGGAGAATGGATTTGACAAGTTGAATATTCATGTGCGCCATAGAGATAGTTAGGTGAAGAAAATGTATGGAAATTGATAAAGCATAGATTTTAGACAAGTTGAATTTTAAAAGGAGAAGAATATCTTTGTAAAAAGTGTTCCTGATTAATTAACTATTTTAATGTAATTAGTTGAGTTAACTTTAAATAAATGAATATAAAGTAGTTAGGTTTTATTGTTTTGTATCACTTTGGTTTTAGTGGTGGGGTGGAGGTATTTTCCTTCCAGCGGTTTACATTAGACCTGGTTTTTCAATCATTATCTTTGTAAGGAGGCTTTATTCATACATGTTTGACTTAGATATATGGAAAATAGAACAATTATATTGTTGAATATAGAGAAAATAGTAAAAATCATTGACGAGTTGAGAGAGGAAAAATTATAAAATATGAAGGACTCGTAGTCTAGAGAAGATATTCGTAGAAGGAGGGTAAAAGCGCAACAAGTTGAGATAGTATATTAAAGTTGGTATCCGTAACAAACATGTTTGTCCACCTGCCGAATATTTCGTCACATTGCATGACGCCCGCCTCTTATTAGTAGTACGCAATCACTTTTACAAGAAGACCGAGAAAAAATAGAGCATGGCCGCGCCAACCTTGTGTGTTAATCACTCTTAATGAAATGTTCTCTCTCATCTTATCTTCTTTTTCTTCTTTTTATAAGAATTAACTAATATCATATGGTGTATTTGATTCTTAAAGGCACCAAAACTCATCTAAAAAACATATATATATACAACCGAAGTGTCTAACTTCTAATTTGACTAACAATATTGATATTTGTATCATATGTATTTTTATTGAGATTACAAATTAGAAATTTTAGATTTATATAAGTGAGTTTGAGTGATACTTAATGCACTTGATGTGAGTATAACAAATATTACTAGTTGCTTTCAATAAAGAGCTCAAAAATACTTTTAGATTCTAATACGTAAAAAAATGAATATAAATCAATATGTTAATTAGGTCTTTATAAATTTTATCCTTGTTTGAGGGAGATCAGTTTTAGCGCATATAAAACTAGTCACATGTTCTCTGACCTTGACTCAATAGTGGCAAAGTCGTTTTAAAATTTTGGAGGTCTTGTGTAAGTTAAATATTATTCAGTTGTTGCAAAATAAATAGAGATCCTATTTTGCCACAACAGAACTGTGACAAATATGTTATGAGGCACTCTTAAGCGACGTTTTAACTATGACTAATTTTAGGTCATGTGCGGTAACCTGCCTTGCACGCCTTCAAAGACGGTCCTGAATACTAGAGTGAATGTGGTGAGTCATTCCTTTAATATAAGAGGTGTAATTAACCCAATATACATGGAATATTTTTGTTATAGACAAAGAGAACCTCGTTAATTCACTTAAAACGTGTCTTGACATGTTACTCTTACGAGACACGACATAAAAAGAGATGGGGCGAGCTCACCCACGTGTCTGTCACATGACTTCTGCCCTCTTTATTTGAATACCCATTGTGTTACTTACGAGTTAGACACTTAAGGGATTAAGAACGTTGGCCTTCGCTAGGCTTGATTTATGATATTACGATTTAAAATCCCTCAAGCACGAGGCTTGTAAGAACAAACTGATTAAGTAAAGAAATGATGGTTCACATACCCTCTAACACGAGACTAGTAAGGGCTAAATGGTAAAGTAAAGACACAATGATTCAGAGTCTCTCAAGAATGAGGCATGTAAAGGTGAAGTAATTTAGTGAGAGGGTGTGTTCGATGACGGTGTCGAGTAGGTTCAAGCTTGACTATGGTATCTGAAAAGGTACCAATGATAATCTTGTTTAGACTAACAGTTAAGTTCTAGAATTAAATGTGTAGTTAGCCTTGTGAATGATTAAAAATGTCTTAGGAATTATTAACTAATCTAGACCACCCGTTGGTTGCATGCTTGTAGTCAAGGCTCTTAACACTCTATAATAGTAAGGGTGGTTATGTTCCTATTGACGACTACTTCGTCCAGAGGATAGATTCCTCTTATAAATGTTTGACTCAATCCCTTCAATTTTCCATCGCCTACTCAATCAACTTTCTTCGTCCTTTAGATATTAAGTTTTTCTACCAGTTCTTGAATCAACATTTCACCCAATAAAGTTTCATGGCTGATATTTCATTATGATTCTCTTATATATTTTTCCTTTTAGCATCTATGTGATGGTGTTTATTAGAGAGTGTGATATGAGCAATGATTCAGTCGAACCTAAAACATGTGAGGAGAAATGTAGGATGTGGAGTCATTGTTTAAAGAAATTGATGCGACACAATGGAGAGGTTGATTGGAAGCTTGTTGAGATAAGGATTTTTTTGGAGTTATGACAATAGTTCTATTAGATCTAATTATAATGAGAACAATGATAATGACATTATTTTCCCCTTTTTCTTACCCAACAGGTGAGATCATTGATAAAAACCTCTACCATAAACACATTTTGCTTCGGTGGCAAACTCGAGAGCATTAACTAGGTCTTTAATAATGAAGCTTGGGTGATTTGTTTCATTAAGGCTTATACATACCCGACCACCAAAGAAAAACATGATGTTCTATTAGAGCTCTATAATAATGGCAAGAAAGCTTGTCTAGGGATTACCCGGAGAGCGGGGAAAACAACTTTTACATGTATACAAGGGTTATCGATTATATGGGAATAATAGTCCCCTTTACTGTGTTTCATGCTAACATTTTGAAGATGATACGCCGCAAGCATATGGAAATGCCGAAGTAATATAAAATATTATCGTTCATACAAAGACAAATTCTCTAAGTACTGATTTCTATTTTATATGCGTTTAGCTAAAGCGATTGTAACTTAGTATGAGATTATATTTTTGTTTTTAGAAGACATGGTGCTTAAAACAAGACCTGGGGTACATGCGTTATATTTGAACAGATTCATATGAACTTTTTCATCTAATACGAGATTCGAACGAATTTTAGAAAAATAGAGAAATTGGACAATACCTACTTTTGTTAGCATGTTGTCTTGTTTTAAAGAAATAATCTATCCACTTTTATCGGCATAGTTGATTATTTTAAGATTGATTTTTGCGCAACTATTAAAAATGAGGTTTTCTCAATTGAGTTTGAGACACTTTCATTGCCTCGAGCTCAATTTCTTGTATTTTTGCATTTAGATACTGAAACACACCCTTTCAACATGTAATCAGTATCCAAAATGTCTTCACAATCGTAAAGACATCTAAGTGAAAATATTTGAGTTCTAAAATAATTTAAGTTTTGTTTCTCGTAATAGAACAACAAAGATTTCACATGAGGTATGTCACAAGAAATTTCTCACGACCCTTAGTCCCTAGGAGACTACTCAAATATAATAACTGATAATGTATCAAAAGCATGCATAGCATACATAAGAACATAAATAATAACACATAATAATAGAAATAATAATAACAGTAATTAGATTTAGAACATGAATAAAGAAAAAAATATTTGAATTAAAATTCTTTGATGGACACTTGATCCGTACAACAAGAATAATATAGTTTTGGAAACAACATGCAAGGAACAAAATACAAATTAAAAATTGAAATCTAAAGTGCGCTCGTTTCTCTCCAAATTCTGGCCATTTATAGGCACTCACAAATGATTACAACATTCAATTAACATTATTGACCTTCAACTATAAAATAAAATAGTTGGAATGAGAAGAGATAGGAGAAAAGTGTTTTAGACAATGGAATATGTAACCAACTATTGGGGTTGCTACGACTTGTAGCAGGTTTTACGGCTTGTACATATCATCTCATTGCTTTTTGTATAGGGAAAGTATTGGAGGCCACTACGGTATGTAGGTGTTAAATATATTGAAATTGTATACAAAATGATGGAGAAATATAAGGGGATGTAAACAATCGAATTCAAGTTGGTGGTTGAAGTAGAGAAGGACATCAGGTATTTTATGTGATACAAAGCTACCATTTAAGTTGAAGGGAAAGTTTAATTGGATTGTAGTAAGACCTACAATTTTGTACGAAACATAATGTTGAATGGTTAAGAATCAACACAAGAATGAATAAGTTATATGAGAATGTGAGAATTTAATAGTGACCATTCGATTTAAATTATAGGTTGTGATAAAAATATTCCCATAAATTAATGTTTTGATTATAAATTTCCACTAAATTAATTTTTAATATTCTTTCATCACTATTCAACTAGAGATCATTCATGTAATGTTATTTCATCGATCTAGCGATGATCCACCATTTATAGAGACACCTTTTGTTTTTTTTTATAACCAAATATATTCAACAGGGAGTACTAGGGGTACTTCAACATGTTGAAAAGTTGTTTTCTGCCATTTCTGTTGGTGTAACCGGTTACCCTGTTTATGGTAACTGGTTACATGGTCGTTATTTAGAGGCAGTGGCGTTTTCAACTGGGTGTAACCGGTTACCCAGATTATGGTAACTGGTTACCACTGTAGGTTTTTCAGTTTTCAGCTTATTTTTAAGTTGTTTTGCTCTGCCCATTATTTTGTAACTGATGTATATAAGGCCTTTAGTGCTCTCAATTATTGTTAATACTAATTTTCATTCTCACCCTCAATTACACTCTCTCTCTCTCTCTCTCTCTCTCTCTCTCTCTCTCTCTCTCTCTCTCTATTTCTCTCTCTCAATTCTTAACTTCATCTTCTCTAAATTACCCTAATTCTTCATTAATTCACCTTAATTGATTTGTGTGTTCCAACATTTGGCATCAAGAGCTCTGGTTGTGATCCAATTCCGCTACAATAATAAGTACCATTTCCAATGATAGAATCCCTACCAACCTTCTAATTCTTGATTCGAAGAATTATGATAAGTGGTCAAAGAAAATGAAAGTGTTGTTTGGGTATCAAGAAGTTCTTGAAGTAATCAACAATGGAGTTACACCACTTGGGGCAGAAGCTATAGAGGCACAAAAGGCTACATTAAAGGAAGAGAAGAAGAAAGATTACAAGGCACTCTTCTTGGTTCATTCTTGTGTTAATAGTGACAACTTCAAAAAGGTTGGTGATTGCGAGTCGGTAAAGTAAGCTTGGGAGATATTGGAGAAAGCTTATGTCGGGGTTGTTAAGGCGAATGTGGTGAGGTTAAAAACTCGCAAGAGGCAATTCGAGCTAACGCAAATGGAAGAGAAGGAAATGATCAACGATAACACTGACGTGTATTACGCGTTTGGTGAATCAAATAAAGTCTTATGGAGAAACGGTTTTGGAGCAAAATGTTGTGTCGAAGATTTAGCATTCTTTAACGTCAAGATTTGACAACATTGTAGTGGATATCGAAGAATCGAATGACCTTGAAACGTTGAGCAAAGATGAGCTTCAAAGCTTTCTTGAGGCTCATGAGAAAAGAATGGATGAGAGAGGAAGTGGTAAAGCTAAAGCGGAGATTGCTTTACAAACGCGGCTCAACGAGAAGAGTAAAAGATCGAAAGGAAAATGGGTTTCAAAAGGGAAGCAAAATTTCCAGAATTTGGGTGGAAATGATCCACAAAATTCTAAGGTTTCGACGGGGAAAAAGGGTGAGAGTTGCTCTAGTAGATATGGTGATCAAGGTAACGTTAGAGGCAGAAAACCAAGGGACAAAAGCAAAGTTCAATGCTAGAAATGTCAAAAGCTTGGACATTTTTCAAATGAATGTGGTACAAAATAAAGGGATTCCCAAGGAGATGAAGCTAAGGTTGCGAAGAAAGAGGTAGATGATGAAAATATGCTCTTGGTATTGATCACAGAGAATTTTTATGGCAGTAAAGAGGTGCGGGGCAGCAGCTGCAGCAGTTTGAAAAACGGGGCAGAAACGCGTTCGGAATAAAATGTAATGTTACAGTGCGAGATGGAGTCCAAGGCATCGATGAATGATACTTGGATTCTGGGTGTTCAACGCATATTACGGGTAGAAAGGATTGGTTTGTGCAAATCAATTAAGCCACAAAAAATAGAGTAAAATTTACGGATGATACCACTCTTGCGACCGAAGCTTTCGGTGATGTTTTGATCAAAAATAAGAATGGTGGATATTCTATGATCAAGGATGTCTTGTATATACCATGAATTAAATGTAATATCTTGAGTATTGACTAATTGCTTGATAAGGGTTACAAAATTTGCTTGGAAGATAAGATTTTGCCCGTTGTGGATGCTAACGGAGTGTTGATCCTAAGGCTCCTATGGATGCCAATAGGACTTTCAAAGTGGAGTTGAAAGTGACAGAGCATAGGTGCTTAGCTACAACGGAAAGTAGAGAAGAGTGGTTGTGGAATTACTGTCTTGGGCATCTCAATTTTCGGGATCTTAAAGCGTTGCAACAAAACGGTATGGTCACCAGGCTGCTATACATCAATATTCCAACTGAGTTATGTGAATAATGTGTGAAGGGAAAGCAACACAAGGAAATTTTTAGCAAGGACGCAGGTTATAAGACCAAGACTCACCTTGAGGTGGTGTATTCCGATGTTTGTGGGCCGATGCAAGTTGACACATTGGGTGGCAATAGGTATTTTCTCACTTTTATAGTTGATTTTAGTAGAAAGCTATAGACTTACCATATCAAGAGGAAGGATGAGGTGTTTGATGTGTTCAAGAAGTATAAGTCTATGGTTGAAAGGCAATGCGGTCAAAAACTCAAAGTGCTCAAAATAAACGATGGAGGTGAATACTTCTCAAATGCCTTTAGGAAGTTTTGTGATCAATAGGGGATAGTGCATGAGGTTGTACCACCCTATACACTGCAATAAAATGGTTCTGCTGAGAGAAAGAATTGATCGATTATGAACATGGTTCGAAGCATGTTAAGTGGAAAAAACTTGTCGAATGAGATATGGGGAGAAACGATCTCTACAGCCACCTATTTGTTGAATAGGTGACCTACTAAGAAGCTTAAGAAGCTGACATCGAAAGAGGTATGGTCTAGATTCAAACCGAATCTAAGCCATTTGAGAGTTTTTAGTTCAGTGGTGTATCGACATGTGTCGGGTCAACTTAGAAAAAAGTTGGACGACAAGGGCGATGATATTTTTTTGGTTGGATATCACTTTACTGGAGGATACAAACTATTTGATGCGTGAAATTGGAAGATTGTGATAAACCGAGATGTAATTTTTGATGAAATTAGTGCTACTAGACCCAGGGTAACCGGTTACATGCAGGTAGTGCAATCTGATGTAACCGGTTACATGCAGAGAAATAACACTTCCAGGTCTGCGGAGCAGGGTGTAACCGGTTACACCTAGCCAGTTCATTCTGGTGTAACCAATTACCAGCAGAACAGTACCTCCATCAGCTTTATTTTTTATTATCATGTTAGTTTTGAAATTGTTGTGCAACCCCAGAATGAGATCCAAAACAAAGAAAATATTAGAAGATCAACAAGGCAAAGGATGTTGCCTCAAATATTCCAAGAATGTGAGAGATTCCAAGACAACGAAATCAATGATGATGGTATTTTGTTTACTTTGTGCTTATGTCCGAATCCGAACCGGAGAACACGAAGGAGGCTCTATGCGATCCAAAGTGGATTTATGCAATGAAGGAGGAGCTGGAACCTATTGAAAAAATGATACTTAGGTGTTGGTAGATTTACCGCTTGGAAAGAAGTTGATTGGTGTGCTATGGGTCTATAAAGTGAAGGAAATCTCAAAGGCAAAGTGATCAAGCACAAGGCTCGATTGGTAGCAAAAGGATTCTTGCAACGTGAAGGTATAGACTTTGAGGAAGTGTTTGCACCTGTGGCTAGACTTGAAACCATCCGATTAGTTGTTGGCATTGCAAATAACAATGATTGGAAGATATTTCAAATGGACGTCAAATCTTCCTTTTTGAATGGTCCACTTGATGAAGAGGTTTATGTTGAGCAGCCATCCGGATTTGTGGTAAAGAATCAAGAGATGGAGTACTACAAATTGCATAAAACATTATATGGTTTGAAACAAGCTCCAAGAGCTTGGAACAAACACATTGATGGCTTTCTTATTGACATTGATTTCAAGTGATGTGTGTCAGAACACAGAGCTTATGTGAGATCGGATGCAAATGGTGGTGTGATCATCCTTTGCTTGTATGTGGATGATCTATTGATTACCAGCAGCTATGAGAAGAATATCTCTAAGTTCAAGAGTGAACTTATGGATGAGTTCGAGATGATGGACCTTGGCATTATGACGTATTTCCTCGGTATAGAGTTCCAAAGGTAAAAAACAGGACTGCTCATGCATCAAAGGAAATATGCTTTTGAGATCTCGAAGAGGTGTGAAATGGAGCATTGTAATGCGGTCATTACACCATGTGAAGGAATGTTGCATTTGTCCAAGAGTGAAAATGAGCAAGATGTGGATCCAACGTAATATAGGAGATTAATTGGATCATTGCAGTATTGGTGCAATATGCGTCCAGACTTGGCATTTAGTGTCGCTATTGCTAGTAGATTCATGGAGAGACCTAAGATGTCTCACTTGGCAGCAGTCAAGAGAATCCTTAGATATGTTAAAGGAACTCTTGGTTGTGAAATTCTCTTTCCGGCATCGGATACGAGCCAAAAATGCGATTTACTTGGTTTCATCGATTTCAATTAGTGTGGTGATAAGGATGATAGAAAGTCAACGACTAGATACACCTTTATGTTTGGTAGGACATGAATCTTTTGGTGTTCAAAGAAGGAACCGGTGGTAGAACTCTCGTCTTGTGAGGCCGAGTACATTACGGCTTCGTTGTGTGCATGTCAAGCCGTGTAGCTCATGAATCTATTGAAGGAGTAGGGTAGTAATGAGGGTGAGGCTACTACACTTCTTGTTGATAATGTTTATGCGATCAACCTTGCGAAGAATCCGATTGTACATGGAAGGAGCAAGCATATAGAGATGCGGTTTCATTATTTGAGGGAGCTAGTGAGTGAAGGAAAGTTACGATTGGGGTATTGTCAAAGCAAAGACTAAGTAGCGAATTTGTTGGCTAAGGGGTAACAAATGAGGTGTTCAAGAGGTTGAAGATGAGCTTGAGCATGCTGGACTCAGACCAACTGAAATGAAGTGGTGTGTTAAAAAACTGTTTTCTGCCATTTCTGTTGGTGTAACCGGTTACCCTGTTTATGGTAACCGGTTACATGGTCATTATTTAGAGGCAATGGCGTTTTCAACTGGGTGTAACCGATTACCCAGATTATGGTAATCGGTTACCACTGTAGGTTTTTCAGTTTTCAGTTTATTTTTAAGTTGTTTTGTTTTACCTATTATTTTGTAACTAATGTATACAAGGCCTTTAGTACTCCCAATTATTGGTAATGTCAATTTTCATTCTCACCTTCAATTACTCTCTCTCTCTCTCTCTCTCTCTCTCTCTCTCTCTCTCTCTCTCTCTCATTTCTTAACTTCATCTTCTCTTCGTTACTCTAATTCTCCATGAATTCACCTTAATTGATTTGTGTGTTCCAACACAACCATCTCTTTTATGACATTTTTATTATGAATTTAGAAAAAAATAGTTCACAATCACGTGCTGATTTATTAATTTTTTTTCTCATTGCACCAATTTATTATGAATTTTAAAAATTATTTTTCTTTTTTTTTTGTCTTTTTTTATAATTCTTTTTCTAACTTTCTATTCAAATACATTTTTTATTTACCAGTTGATCTGAAGGGACAGGCTACTACACTTCTTGTTGATAATGTTTCTACAATCAACCTTGCAAAGAATTCTATTGCACACGGAAGGAGCAAGCATATAGAGATGCGGTTCCATTATTTGTGGGAGCTAGTGAGTGAAGGCAAGTTACGATTGGGGTATTGTCTAAACGAAGACCAAGTAGCAGATTTGTTGACTAAGGGGGTAATAAATGAGGTGTTCAAGAGGTTGAAGATGATTTTGAGCATGCTGGACTTGGAACAATTGATATGAGGTGGTGTGTTGAGAAGCTGTTTTCTGTAATTTCTGTTGGTGTAACCGGTTACTCTGTTTATGGTAACCGGTTACCCTGTTTATGATAACTGGTTACATGGTCGTTATTTATAGGTAGTCGCGTTTTCAAACTGGTTCTAACCGGTTACTTAGATTATGGTAACCGATTACCACTCTAGATTTTTCAATTTTTAGCTTATTTTTAAGTTGTTTTGCTTTACCTATTATTTTGTAACAAATATATAAAAGACTTTTAGTGCTTTATTGTTAATATTAATTTTTATTCTCACCCTCAATTACTCTCTCTCTATTTTTTCTCTCAATTATTAACTTCATCTTCTCCAAATTACTTTAATTTTCCATTAATTTCCCTTAATTGATTTGTGTGTTACAACACAACAATCTCTTTTATGACATTTTTATTATGAATTTAAAAACAAAATAGTTCACAATCACGTGCTGATTTATTAAATTTGTTTTCTCATTGCACTAGTTGATCATAAGAAAAAATGAATTTTTAAAAATTATTTTTCTTTTTTTTTTGTCTTATTTTTAATTCTTTTTCTAACTTCCTATCCAAATGCATTATTTATTTATTTATTAACTATGCAATTAACGGTGCTCATAAAAAATTGTAAGAAAAAATAGCGGTTCTTTTTCTTCCCTTTTGTGTTTTTATTTAAAATCCCTAACATTTAACCCTTTATCTTAATTGACTCAATTTTTTTCAGAAACAGAAAAAGAAAAATACACTTTGTAAATCTATATCAACAATCCTTTTATATTATGAACGAAATAAAATTTTAATTTGATGACAATAAATGTCAATAATTTTAGGTTGTAGTTCTTTTCTTTTTCTCCTATAACTTAGAATCATGAAAAGTGGTAGTGAAAAGATAGGTGGATGAAGAAGAAAATATACCTTTAAGAAGAAAGAGAAGTCATTTATAAAAAATTAAATATGTTTTAATCTCAACCTTTAATTTTAATTTTAATTGAATGGTTGTAATTAAATTTTTACATTTTCATAAAACATAGACATTTTCTGTAGAAAAATATTAACGAATGTCTCAATACATTAAAAATTTGAAAATACATGTTTTGTTTGAAAATATTTATATTAAATGCATTGAAAATTAAAACAATTAACTTTTTTAAAACATAAATGATATATCAACTATCAACACTTCAAAAATACATTGCCCAACTTTTCATAACTACCCTTACATTTAAAATAAATTACCCTTCAAAATGAACACAACAATAATCAACTAAATGACAAAAAAAATCTCTTTCATAGCCCTCTTCTCTTGCCATCTGTCAACGATCTATAGGATGCAGCACAAATTTTGTTCCCTCCTCCCCACAAACATCTGAACCTTGAGTTACCCATACATACTTTTGTCAAACATCACCAAACGATTTTTATGTTTATGGTTCATCTACTCACACGATTTTTTAACCTCCTCCCCACAAACATCATCAAACTTCTGCTATCATCAAACTTCTCTCAACAAGAATACATACTCTTCTGGTCCATTTTTTCTAATTTTTTGTTGTTTTAATGTTACTGATAATAAAAATGAAATTCTATCATGCGTTTTTCTGGATCGGGTGATGCAGTTTTAATGTTGTATATTGTTGATATTCATACATATATTCAAGTTTGAACTCACAAATATGCATACATTGTAAGTTCTTTGGTTTACACTTGAGTACTAACTATTAAATATGCAGGTTGTTTTCATGAGAACATGTTTTCGTTAATATATTGTTTTTGGTTACACAGAAATTATTTAAGTTGTTGTGAAGTTGTAAGGTATATGAATACTGAGTAATGTTCATTCACCTGAGCAATTTATTTTCTGTTATGTTTCTAAGCAACCATGTCAAGACCCCCAATACTCATCAAGGACATGGAGAAAGAGAAACATGTTTGGAAAATGCTCATTAGAGTTGTTGATCTTTGGATTGTGAAGGAGAAAAGTGGACTGCATCATTTCGAAATGGTGATTCAAGATTCACAATTAATCATTACCTGCTCTGTTTCTATATTATTATTGTTCATGTCCTTGAATTTTTACCCACTTTGTAGGGTGATCAAATCCATGTCATAACTCAGAACCGTAAGTTTAAAGACTGGTCTGAACAACTAACTGAACATGACACTTATTGCCTTTACAATGGAGAGCCAATGCCTAATGATGGCACTTTCAAAGTTTGCCCCAACAAGTTGAAACTTGTCTTCAATGGAGGAACGACTGTTTCAAAATTGCCAATACCCGAAATACCGACACACTAATACCCGAAATACCGACACACTAATACAAGTTTAAGCCGATTGTCGACTTTCTCACTGGAAATTTCATCACCGATCTCTTATAAGGTGAGATGTATTCATATTATACATATGGTGTATATTGTTATTTGTCATACTAAATGCATATTGATCTAACTACATATGATAGATATGAAAACATTGTCACTTTTTCTCATTCTCATATATTACAGATGTCATCGGGGTTTTACAAGATGTTGTCAAGACGCAAATGGGCGGTGGTGGTAAGAAATCATGTGCCAACATCACTCTAAGAGATGAAGCTGAAAATATTATTGAGGTTGCGTTATGGGATGATTACGGTAAACAGTTCATGAGCTATAATAGCTCCAACAAGTTTGTCGGTCCAACACTCATTGTCTTAACACACACATGGTGCAAGCAAAATCAAGGTAACAAAGTTATGTAATACACATCCAAGTCTATTGGATTATAATCAGTTTATCATCTCTTACTTTTGTAATTTGCATTAGTTAGTAGTTATGATTGTGCATTTTCATATTTAGATCTTTGTTTATTAATTTTAAGGCTATTCTAATGATATTTTTATTCTTGAAAGAATGGACTCTGCATTTTGTAGGTATGCTTTGCAGTGTGCTCTTTAGAAATTGATGAGTCTTGCAAGCTTAGATGTATTAATAGGACCTAACTAGAAAACAAACTGACATGGAACTTGTCTCAAATTATAATGCAACTTGTCCTTCCAAAATGCTACCATCTATTGCAATTTCACTTAGTAGTAACATATGTAGCAGCATGTCCATTGTTTTTTTCCATTGATGTATCATCAATCTTACCACTTTACCATTCTGACTTTTGTAATTCACAAATTATTTTAAAGATTTTTTTGTTCTTGAAACATCTGTCTGCTGCATTTTGTTGGTATCCATTGCAGTGTGCTCTTTTGAAATTGATGACTCTTGCAAGCTTAGATGTATTAATAGGACCTAACTAGAAAAAAAGTGACAATGAAGTTATCTCAATTTATAATGCAACCTGTCCTTTCAAAATGATCCCATCTAATACAATTTCAGTTAGTAGTAACATTTGTAGCAACATGTCCATTTTTGTAGCAGCATGTTCGGTTAGTAGTAACATTTTGTCTCAAGTTTTTACATACAGTATCATAATATGTAGCATCATTAAGATTGTATGATGATAACAAGTTTTACTTTCCATTATGTAATATGCATGCTATATTTATCAATTAAATAACTTAAAGTCTGGATTTTGTCAAGCAGCATCTGGATTGCCTAGCCTATCTAATGCATGGAATGGATCGAGACTCCACATCAACTTGGAGCATCCCTAAGTTCTCGATTTTAAGACCAAGTATGTTACTACATTAAATAGTTAGGTACTTGTCTATACTTTTGGTGAACTCGGTTTACTTTGATTTGATTCGTTATCTTTGTTTTTACAAAAAAATGTCCTGGCTAGGATCCACACTTTCAGCTGCTGCACCAACTCATTCTATAACCCAGACTTCTGAATCCTTTGTGCAGTCTGGAAACAAAAGTTGGACAAACTCTGATGAGGTCAAGAGTATCCGTCACATTTGTGAAATCGGCAAGGTCTGCTTTTAAATTATCGTTACAAACTTAATTATTTCTTGAAATATCTACCAACTCTTTGTGATATCAAACTAGGATTGTTTTGCCACAACCATTAGCACTACTAAGAGATTTAAGGCGTCAAAGCATGGCTGGTATTTCGAGGCTTGCCCCAGTTGCAAGACATCAAACAAGTCCACTGGCCCCAAATTCATATGTGTTTGTGGAGTCAAAGATGTTGAACCTGTGACAAAGTAATATTTCTATAACGCTTTTATACATTCAATTATAACTTTGCAACCTGTTTTACATACTTGAACAACTTTTGTTTTCATGGCATAGATACAAAATTGAGGTAGAAGTCGAGTTTGATAATCATGTTGGATGCTTTGTGTTTTGGGATAAAGATGTTATTCCATATGTTACTATGACTGCTAGGGAATTGAGACAAGTAATGAAGGAGGTAAATACATTATTCATTTGATTACCATGTTTCTCTTATTCATGGTTTTACTCACCTACTTTAAATTTCTGATGTGATTATTCATCAAGGCTGGAGAGGATAACCCAAAAATTTATCCCATACACCTTGACAAACTTTTGGATCAACAATTTGCATTTAGAATCAAATATCAATCTTTTTTCGATCAATTCTCAATTGTTACTATCCTTAACGATCCTGGTGTTTACAAAACATTATCTGAACTCCTTAAACCGGATGAGGTACAATTTGGTTGTGGAAATGAACTCATACTGCGTAAACTTTAAAAAATTTCATGTTTTAAACATAACTGATTGCTTTCAATTTATGGTCTTATGTTTTGGTAGCATGCCTCTAAAGTTGCCTTTTTGAAAATTGATACAGAGCATGCTATTGATATTGAACTTGAACCAATTATATGTCTTCTTTCTTAACATATTGCAAAACTTCCAATTTACTATTTTGTACTAGAGGCATAAGATATTGACCAGTTATTTTTGTTTTGTCTAGCCAACCCAATCTTCAGAGCAACACTACAATGCACATCCAGAAATTTCAGCCAACCAAACTTGCAATCCATCCACTTGCTCTAGCAACACCCCCGCTAAGAGGGTCGTCATTCCTACTTTTCCTGATGGTTTTTTGCAAGATGATGTCGTGACTCCAAAGAATTCAGCAACCAAGGTGAAGCACCTCAAGAAGGAGTGGCTCTTTAGTGAGTGCCTCATTTTTTGTTAGATTCAAATATTTTGTTAAGATCATTTGTGTAAGGATTCACTCCAAACTTCTGCACAACTATCTTAACTACTGTTGTTGAATTCAATCTTATGTATTCCCTTATGCACAAACCTATGTATTATGTAATATGCCTCAGACATGTTTGTTTTGCAATCACTGATATGTTGAATTTGGTCTCTCCATTTTTGATATGAAACTTAAACCGATGCCTTGAGCATATGAACAGGTTCATTTGAAACACAATACAAATTGTTTTTGTTTCTTTGGAGACAAACCAAATAACTGATCCTCATCTTACTTAGACTTATGGTTTTCAAGTCTTGATGATTACAATGTTTCTACATGATTTTAATCACCAACAAAATAAATGTGTTTCTATATCATTACCAATTTGAACTTGTGGAACTTATAAGAATTCATCTTAGTATGACTTTCCTTAATCCTTATATTTTCAACTGCGATTTGTCATATATTAAATATATTTGGTTCTAAAAAGTCTGCCAACACAAGTTCTTTATTTTATGCAACATCAACAAATACTATGGCTTAACATTGTATATTTGACAATACTTTGCCTGATTTTTTTTCCTACCTGCATCAGAATTTGTTTACTCATCCTGCATCAACAAGATGGCAGCATCATTACCTTGAATGCATTATAATTGAAATGTCAACCCCCATCAACTCATGTTTTCAATAAGTTCTTTGGCCATACTTTTGTAATCTTTGAATAGTTATTTTTCTTCCCATTTCCTACACTAAATGTTTTGGAAAACAAATCAAGTTACATTACATACTATTTGGATTCACTCATGTTCTTTAGTTTTTCCTTGATGACACTCAATCAAATCAAACTTTTTTACATATGAATGTGATTCGTTGCAATATCTATCACAACAAATCATGTTGTACTTTTTGCTTAGTCCTTGTGCATAGTATTAACATTGTTTTACAGCCTGTTCACTTTATGATGAATAAAGACAGCTAGCAAACTTCCTTATTTTTGGGGATAACTTCATCAACTGGTCAACTCAGAATTAAATTGCTACTGCATAGACTCCTGCAACTTTAACTTTCTGCGGAGTGATGTTGCACGAAACTTGATATGACACCTTTATACACACCAGCATCCATCAATACCAATGTTGCCATGTTTGCTTTTCTGGCATCATTAGCCTCCATTTAGACTACATTATGGTAGAACTCTATTTTGTTAATGCTATTAATGTAAGGTTGAAGTGGACTCACAATGACATAGGAACAACCAATGTTGCTGCTACTGCATAATAAACATAATACTCACTTAGTTTTATAATACTTTCTCAGCATCATATTCAAGATTTTATTTTAACATTTTTTCTATACCTTGCATTCACAGGGTGCTATACATGTCAATGATAGTTACCAACCAAATACTTCACTTACATATTCATTACACTACAACTAATACAACTAACTGAATAGACAATTAACTATAACATGTTTATGCTTCAAAAAGTTTCATTTCCTAATGTACCTCATTTTAGGTGATCAAACACAGTGAGTTCTTTATTATTAAACCAAAAAACTATATCACATTTCATCCCTCTTACCAAATGTAAATCACAAAAATAATTCCCACTATGAAATTAATTAACAATGGCCATGAATCTCTTACATGTATTTTCAGTTTTTTTTTATTTGATGCTCTTGCTGACAGGCATGGAGGTTGACAGATTTTTCCTATCAACAACTGCATTACTCTTTCAATAAGGTGACTATCAAATCTTCAATTGTTTTTTCCATGTTTAGATTCTTTCTTATTTTCAGTTAGTTTCTTAATTGATGACAAATTCATGACACATTTTAGCATTCAGTTTCATATGATACAACCAATCACAAACTTATTTCAACGCATATTCGTGGTTAAAAATGAGAAAACTAATGCTTAATTTGGCTTACCTTAGACTTCAATCTGAATTCTTGAGACACTTTGTTTTACCTTGGACATAACAACCCAACCTCATTGCTATTACTACTTTTCAAATTGAGAAAAATGTTACTCCCACAATCCCTTAGTGTCATGATGTATGTGGGAGTTTTAGCTGGTATTTATACACACGGTTTGTATAAACCAATATTTATTCTCACCGACAAATTATCCATCGCAATTAAAGCAAATGCTCTGTCTATATTAATGCCACTATTTGTTAGGTGGCTCATTTATACATATATATGTTCCCTTAACTATGGATAAACTCTAATATGAATCATACGCCAGACGTGACAATTAATATCTATTGTTGTTCCCTACAAAAACTTATGCCATTAACAGAATATCCAACTTAGCTTTAACAACTCTCTTATTGATGGAATTCTCGTGTAATTTGACGGTTTTGTATGTATTCTATTATGCAGTCTTTGGACATATATTGTTATTTTGAATCTGATGGATTATCCACCCACAAATGAGCCAGCAAAAAGAGCAAGGGCACGAAGAACATATGTTGTTCAACAAAAATATTTGAAGCGCTTACATGACACACGACATCCTGACAAAACATTTACTCAGCAGCTACATACCCCAAATGTCAATACATCTAGAATTCCACTATCAAATATTACCCCTTCACAACTAAACCAAGATTTTGTTACGAGAGTTGTTGCAGATGGTAGGTTGTTGGAAGCAAGAATTCTAGGATCAGAACCTTCCCAAAGCAGACATACCTTTCATCATACCAATACATTCTCTAAAATTAACAGTAGAGGAACTAATTTGTTGGCCAAGTTTACAAATGCTATTACGTGCTATGCAAACAAGAATATTTCACATTGTGTTGTTGTCCCACCGTGCACAACTGAACCTGTCACATGCGGCTCCGTGTTAAATGGGTCCAAGACTTCTATTCTAAGACAGTAAGTATTTCATTATGGACTTTTATTCTTTTAATATTCTGTCAATGTTACTACTACAACGCCATCAATTCATGGTTTCTTTATCATCTAGCAATACAATGTATCAAATCTATCCAAATTTTTTTACCACACACTGATAATTATTCAAAATCACCATTGTTACTTATGCATTGTATACCTGTTAACATTCTGGTGTATACTTGTAAATGGATTCATACTATGTTAATTGTTAGTTATATTTATTGGTTAAACATACTAGCCAAATTTTAATTACATATTGCCCATTTTGGTACATAATATTCCTAATATTATGTAATGAACAAATTTGTATCAAATACGTAACATATGTGTTCGTCATTACAAGACTACTTGAAACATATTTATGGTGAGAAATTATATCAGATGCAATAATATAACTGTGTTTTACACTTAACTTTGGTTTTCTAATGATGCTTAATTTTTGTAATGTATTTGCATTTTGTTTAGAACTACTCCACTTGCATGCTCAATTGGTCGTGGGATACTGTTGGATAACCTCGATATCTCAGACAAATCAAAACAAATCGACACGAGGTTAGAAACGGCCTTTTGTTTATGGTGCATCCTTAAATTTACCTGGCCAGGGAATATGAGTAATATC
The DNA here is from genome assembly GCA_963859935.3 of Lathyrus sativus. NCBI lineage: Eukaryota > Viridiplantae > Streptophyta > Magnoliopsida > Fabales > Fabaceae > Lathyrus > Lathyrus sativus. The sequence goes on along the minus strand of OZ012741.1, from coordinate 593,546,714 downwards.
ACTCATGTTATAACTTATTTTTTTGTTTTGTCGTAGCTCATCACAATCCACCGAACAATGTCATGGAAGACCATGCAAAAGCAACACACAACACCGTCAATCTCAACCCAAATTGGCCTTGCAAAATCTTCATTTTCATGAACCAACTACAACTTCACATATCATTGAACCATTCCTGCAAATCACACAGAGGTTTCCAACTTTCAACTTTATTCTTTTAGCTGAATATAATTACCATGTACTCTATTTTTAACACATGATGTATATATGGTCATAACATGGAGTCAACCATACTGTTATGTTATGTTACTTGTCTTTCTAAGTTGTAAACTTAGATGTTTGAAGAATCTGATTTTAACAAATATTCATGGTCTGCATTTCATATTGGATGCACTATCAGCATTGTTAAAGCTGTTTTAAGCTTGACATTGCCTAATGTTTGTAATATATTTTAATTATGATCAGAACTGCTCCACGTGCATGCTCAATTGGTCGTGGAATAATGTTGGATGGCCTAAATGTTTCAGACAAACCAAAACAAATCGGCACGAGGTTAGAAACTCGCTTTTGGTTATTATGCTGCTATTAATTGACCATGCCAGGGAAGATGACTTATATCACTCATGTTGTAACTTTTTTATTGGTTTGTCATAGCTCATCACAATTAACCAAACGACCTCGTGGAAGACCGTGCAAATTCAACACGCAACAACATCAATCTGAACCCAATTTGGCTTTGCAAATTCATCATTTCCAAGAACCAACTACACATCCACATCTCATTGAACCAGGCTTGCATATCACACTGAGGTTTGCAACTTATAACTTCATTTTTGCAGTTGTATGTAGTATGTTTCAAACAGATGATGGATACATAGTCAGAACGCAGTGTCGATCAACAAATTATGCTATGTTACTTACCTTTCTGATATGAAAACCGAGATACACTACAAGAAAAGTTGTATATACCCACGGATCATTACCCACGGCCATGTAGTCGTCGATAATTTTTTGGTATAGAGGGTTTATTCGTCAGTAATTCGTGAGTACCTGAAACAATATCAATTATATCTTTTTTAAACATTATCCACGGCTTAGCCATGGAAAGCAGCCACGGTTTTGCACCGTCGGTAATTACCCACGGTTAAACCCTCGGTAAAGTCTTATAAACTTATATATACTATTAATCAATAATTTTTTTTTAATATAAATTAAAAAAAAAACTAATGATATTTTTAAAAGGAACTAAAAATTACTTAAAATCTTATACTTAAACATTTGTTGTCTTTGTAACTTATATAATAATATATAACTATAAAATAGATATTTATCTAAAATAAATAAAATTTTACACATTTCAAAAGAAAAAATATTAAGTCAACATGATCCTCACTCCTCTCAATCTCATACTTTAGGATAAAATTTAAAAAAAAAATAGAAAATAGAAAAAAGAAAAAAAAAACTGAAAAGGAAAACAAGGGTTTCCATCTTCTAACTCCAATCGTTGAATCTCCCAACCTTCAATCGCCGTCTTTCTCTCTCAAACAACCTTCAATCGCCGTCTTTCTCTCTCAAACAACCTTCAATCGACACTTCACCCAACCTTCTACTGCGTCTTTCCACCTTCCCGCATCGTAAGCACTCAGTTTAACCCTGTTCGTTGCACCACTTTTGAGACCATCAGCATCATCGTCCTTTCTTCCAACTACAGCGTATTCCATCGTGCGAGCAACATCGACGTTTTCTCGGTTAAACCTTAATCAGGTATTTCATCGATTTGAACATTATTTAGGAAAGAAACATTGTCGTTATTGACTAGCTTTGTTGTTGTTGTTGTTGTTGCAGTAAAAGAAAGTTGCGTTGAAATTGAAGTCACTTTAAGGACAAGCTTTTGGTTTCTGTTGCTGCTGGAATCAAGCTGAACCCTGTTATTTTTCAGTTCTTCAGTTCTCCAGCTTTTGGTTTCTGTCACTTTCAGTTCTTCAGGTAACAGAACCCTGTTATTTTTCTGCTTCATTTCTCCGTATAGATTATAATTCATTATTATTAAATATACACAAGCTTGAGTTAGTATGTTTATACAAGTTATATATCCTATTTGTTGTATATAAGTTGAAATTAACAATGCTCAAACACTGGCACAGAAAATAACACTGACAAATGCACCGGTAATAATGAGAAAATGTCAAATGAAAATAGTTGAATATATCATGTCTATTCATGAACATATTTTTGGGTATGAAATATCGGTTTTGTTTGTTTACTCTTAATTTTGTCCATTTATTTCAAGTTTTAAATCAATTATAAATTTTGGAACTTGAGAACATTTGTAGTTTGCAACATGGTAGTTTGCAACATGGTAGATTTGTGTTCTTATAATTTATTTGGATAGTTAGATTGAACTATCTAAATTCAATAGAGATATATGTAGTTACCCTCCAGAACGTAGTTGGGTATATGGATCGTTAGATTGTGTGGACTGCTGATTTTTTAATTTATTTCTTCTGTCTAGATAGCTTCTGTCTAGATTGCTGATTGTATATGGATCGTTACCCTCCAGAACGTAGTTGGGTATATGATAGGCATTATCCTCATAGGGGGGGTTTGAAACTAACCTTTGTAAACGGGGTTGATGAGTTCATTAAAAAGGCTAAAATGCAACTTAATGTTGAACGCGATGGTGGAATTAGATGTCCTTGTAACAAGTGCATGTGTGTGCCGGTATTGTCCGAAGGTGACGTTAGATTTCACTTGTATAAATATGGATTCCAACCAAATTATTGGTATTGGACAGATCACGGTGAAAAAGCCCCACGTATTGACTCAGCAAATGTACCAATTAGTAGTAGACATGTGGATAATGAAGACCATTTTGAATTAATGCAACATATGGTCGAGGATGCAATAGGGCCTGATTATGATTTTCGAAGTATGGGCAACAAAGGTGATAAGGATGTCGATAACGAATATAATGTTAACGAGGATGTGGGAAATGAGAACGAGGTTGGTGAGGAAAGGGGGATTAATGAAGATAATGTCGATGAATATGAGGTTGATAGAGAACATGTTAATAAGGAAGACAATCATGAAGAGCCACCAAATAAGGAAGCTCAAGAATTTTATGATCTGCTAACTTCTGCAAACCAACCATTATATGAGGGTGCTTCTGAATCGAAACTTTCAGTATGTGTGAAGCTTATGGCTTGCAAAACAAATTGGAATGTACCTCAAAAATGTATTGATTTCTTTGCAAACATGCTTCTAGAAGTGTGCCCTTCAAAGGATTCATTGCCAAAAAATTTCTACCAAGTAAAAAAGTTGGTGTCCATGCTTGGTTTGAAGTCTCAAAAAATTGATTGTTGTGTGAATGGGTGCATGTTGTACTACAAAGATACGATTGCAGATCGAGAGTGTAGGTTTTGCCATGAACCACGATATGCTCCTCGTAAGCCTGGGATGGGTAATTACAATGACGTTCCGGTTAAGAGAATGCACTACTTGCCAATCACTCCAAGGTTAAAAAGATTGTATGCCTCAATAGAAACTGCAAAAGATATGAGATGGCATCATCATAATAATTCAAGTTCATGTGTTTTACGTCATCCATCTGATGGTAAATCTTGGAAGAATTTTGATGAGATGCATCCGGACTTTGCGAATGAACCAAGAAATGTGAGGCTAGGTTTATGTTCTGATGGTTTTACACCATACATTCAGGCATCTTCATCCCCATATTCTTGTTGGCCTGTGATTGTGACACCATATAATCTCCCCCCTGAATTGTGCATGACTAAACCATTTATGTTTTTAACATGCCTCATACCAGGACCACATAATCCAAAAGCTCACATTGATGTGTACTTACAACCATTAATAGACGAGCTTCAGAACTTGTGGAATCAAGGGGTTTTGACTTATGATATCTCCACTCAACAAAACTTTGTAATGAAGGCAGCATTAATGTGGACAATTAATGACTTTCCAGCTTACGGTATGTTATCAGGGTGGAGTACTCAAGGCAAGTTGGCATGTCCAGTGTGTATGGATGGAAATAAGGCTTTTACACTGGAATATGGTGGAAAAAATTCGTGGTTTGATTGTCACCGTAGGTTCTTACCATGTAATCATGCCTTTCGAAGAAGTAAGAAAAGGTTCACAAAAAATAAAGTTGTGAAGGAAGAGCCACCTTCTATATTGACAGGAGAAGAAATATATTGTTGGGTTCGTGATCTTTGGGAACTTGTAGACAATCGAGTTTCTAAATTAAAAGGATATGGAGAAAGCCATAATTGGTCTAAACGAAGCATATTTTGGGATCTTCCATATTGGAAAGACAATTTATTAAGGCACAAGTGGAACTGTGTTTTGGGATGAGGGGTGATGGTGCACCAGTTGGTGTTGTCGGTACAAGTGGAACTGTGTTTAGTCCTGGTGTTGGTGCTGTTGCTGTTGTTGCCGGTAATGGTGGTGATGCTGTTGTTGGTAAGGGTGGTGATGATGCTGTTGTTGTTGGAGGTTGAATTGGTGAGAGTTGGGCTAAAGTGGTGGTGGTGTAGAAAGTAATTGCAAGGAGAAGGACTGAGGTTGAAATGAGAGATTGTTGCATGACGTTATTCATATTTAGTAATTTTTGAAGTGTTATTTTGAAATAAGAATATAGTATTAGTCACAAGACACTGGTGCATATATTGTTGCCTGGTGGTGGTGTGAAGAAATAGAAAGAAAGAGTTTCCTTTTATAGTTTAGGGGATGAAATTAATGATTGGTTAATTAGGTGCAATGTTTTGTTCAGAAAGGTGTATATATTCTTTGCATGTCGTGAAGTTGGTGCGTGGTGAGGGAGGTAAGACTTATGAATGATAGGAAGTGTTATATGCATACAATGAAGCTATTTGTTTTCACATCATTGCTACAACTTACAATCAGTTGGATGTGGTTTTATTTAAAGATAAAAGTATGGTTAGAAAAGGGATGATTCGTTTGTAAATAGGTTTAGCATTTCAATCAAATTGGAGGACGATAAGACAACAATATAATTTAGCTGCATAGGTTGCATTGCAAGGAACTATTATTTTAATGTTATATGATTTTTTTTCTTCTGGTTTTGAGGTTTGGACCTGGTCTTCTAATCCGTTGCTTCTTAATTTGTCTATTATTAAAATGTTGCAGAAAATAGTTGCTTGGCGGCCTGAGGATGAGTTTGAACTCAAGAGTATCTTTAAGAGCAAAGGCTCAAAGCGCCTCTCAGAGATTCTGATGGATGCAAGGAAGAAACAAGAACGTCCATCTTGGATGGGAGAGGGTGCTTGGAAAGGGCTCAAAATTAAATGGGAAACACCAGAGTATAAGGTCAAAGCTGCCAGGAATAAGAAAAATCGGGCATCTGCTAAGGGTGGATCTGTCCATACGGGTGGCTCCATATCCACAAATGAGCACATCATACGAATGGTATGTCATTCATTTTAAACACTTGATTCCTTAAACTTTAGCTCATAATTTATTTTTTCCTAACATTTGACATCAATTTTTTATAATGCATAAGCGTCGGGAATTAGGTAGAGAGCCCACATTAGATGAAGTCTTCTTAAGGACTCATACAAAAAAGAAGGACTCCTCATGGGTGGACGAAAGATCAAAGAAGACATATGTAAGTGTAATTACTAAATTTTGATGTATGCTTGGATAAAATCTTTAATACCATTTATTTGAAAAGGACAAGTTACATACAATTAATAGATTTTGGTCGAAATTCCTGTTTTTGCTACTTTCAACAAACAATTAAATGATTATTGTTCTGTTAGTTCGTATCGTGAAAATATTGTAATGTATATAATTTTAAGTATTTTTTTATCAGGAAACATTTCAAGAGAAGCTAAAACACGCCTCTCAAGTAGGAGAGACATCAAATAGTGGCCCTAAGGAAGTTGATTCTGCAACTCGACTAAATTTTTGGGCTGAAGCTGCCGGTGGAAAGACTAGAGGGCGTCTCTATGGTGCTGGTGACTTGTCTAAGCATTACAAGCCAGGTGTTTCCTCGTTAATAACCCAACAGTCACGTGTATCTACATGTAGCGGTCAAGTTTCTGCTGAGATTGCTGCACAAATGGCAACAATTGAAGAGAGAGCAAATGCTGCAGAGGAAGATGCTCGAGTTGCACGAGAGGAATGTCGCAAGGCAAATAAACGCACACAAGATTTGGAAAGACAATTGAGGGAATTAGCTGAAAGTGTTGCTTCTATCAAAGGTGACAAACGTCGTCGTCGTCATTCAGACTATGATGATGACTCCGACAGTGATGATGACTCTATTGGAAGCATTTAAGATCATATTATGCTTTACTTTTACTCATGAGAATACTTTGACAATCACATTATATTTTGATTGAACATGTTTTATGTTTTGTTTAAGCTTGTTTACATCAAACTTGTTGAATGGAATATTTTTTGAGATCTCATTGATATTAAGGTTTGAGTTTTTGTTTGAGATTTGTTTGTTGAAATGTTATATATAATTATGGTCATGATAAAAAAAGAGTTTTGTAGATTTATAATATAAAAAAATATTCATAAAAGAGTTTTTATTTATTAATAAGTTGTTATGAAAAAATATTTATAAGATGTTACGAAAAAATATTCATATTGTCTTCAAACAGGGAAAATATTAACAAAATAAGTCTATTGATGAAATATTGGTATTTTTGATTAAAAAAATTATAATACTACAGATGGCTTAACCGTCAGTAAAGTTATACCAAAAATTGAGTAACTTTACTGATGGCTTAGCCCTCGGTAAATTTACAGACGGCTTTGCCTTCGGTAAATTTACTGACGGCTTAACCGTGGATAATATAAGACAAAAAATTTGATATTTGATAACCTATTACCCGCAAACTATTCACGGTTTAGCCGTGGATAATATCATGGGTTTATATAGCCGTCGGTAGACGTTACCAAGGAGCGAAATACCGAGGGCCCCATAGTCGTTGGTAAGCCCTCGGTAATTTACTTTTCCCACGGCTTTTTCTTGTTACCGAGGGTTTTTGGCCCTGGGTATTGACAAATTTTCTTGTAGTGATATTTCAAGAAACCTATTTTTGCTGCCATTGGCGATATCCTGGCAGCCTACAATCTATGGATATATGTTTAACAAATATTCATGGTCTGCATTTCATATTGGATACACTTTCAGCAATGATACAACTTTTAAAACCCGTCGAGGTCGTCCAAGAAAATCTTTGGGAGTTCCACATCTAGCAATGAATCTAACACGACGTGTTGCCGAAGTCCATTATGATACGGTTCGTGATACATCTGTTCTGCAACCTGGATCCTCATCCTATTATAGGTACATTGAAAAATTTGTAGCTTTTCAAATTTTAACAGTTAATTAAAACAACATCTTAAATTCACATGTCATATTGTCTTAACCAAATAGGCAATGGTATATAGAAGGCTCAAACGGATTTCTTGACATGGACCAACATTCTGCCTTGCAATTCAACAATTCTATACCAAAATCCCAACAAATGCGTTCTACTTTTACACCATGTGCCAATGAAGATTTAAATGGCGATACAGAATGTGACTCTGACTTAGATCCTTTTGCAAGTAAGTTATATAAAATGAATGTTCAACTGGTACTTTAAATGCCCTTCATGCTAAACATGAATCGGTATTTCTTAGTTCTGATTTTGAATTTCGTACAGCAACTCCACAGTACTTTATGCATGTCATATTAATCGTTCTTAATACAAATACAATCGTCATGGCTACTATTTTCAATTATCTTCAACTTTTTCATTAATTTCTAATTTTAACAACTTTTTACCACTTTCTTTTAGATCATCAATCTGACGATGACTCTAATTCTGATTTTGAGGAATACCATGCATCTTTTTCTATTAATAGGAATTCTCAAACATCGTTTGAAGGTTGTTCTTATTCTAACTGCATACTTATATGTTGGCATTATTTTTATTTTATAACACCTTATATTTTTTTGTAGAATATTACGACATTGGTGATCCATTAATTGAGTGTCGTTATTGTAAAGCCATGATGTGGTATCAAGAGAGAATGAACAAAAGTTCTCATTCAGCCAATCCCAAATTTTCATTGTGTTATGGCAACAGAAAGGTCAAACTACCATTACTCAAACAACTCCCTCCTTTACTATCACATCTCCTTTTTGATGAAGATATAGTTAGCAGAAAGTTTCAACAACAAATTCGCATTTACAACATGATGTTTGCCTTCACATCACCAGGTGCAAAGTTGGATAACCGTTTTAATAACAGAGGTGGACCATCGACTTTACGAATTCAAGGTCAATCGTGTCATCATATTGGAAGTTTTCTTCCACTAGAAGGTCAACCATCTAAATTTGCACAACTATACATTTTTGACACTGAAAATGAGGTCCATAACAGAATGCAGGGTTTGAGGTATAACTATTTGACATACATTACTTTCTTACCATAAATTATACACTTCATATGTTGTAATTTATTCCTTTCATACTACTCTATATTGTATTTGACATAATACAACATTTACATTTACAGGAACACAAAAAACATTGATCCGGTAATTGTACAACAGTTGTCAGATATGCTCTACGAGTATAACCCTCATGCCAAAAGTTTTCAGATGGCCAAACATTGGTTATTGAATTCAGATACATAAAACCTGAAATTAAGACTCATTTCTAATAGATCCACATATGGAAGAGTATATAATCAACCAACTATTTCTGAGGTTGCTGCTTTGATAGTTGGCGATCTTGACACAGCAGAAATGAGGGATATCATCATGCACACTAAAGGTGGAGAGTTACAAAGAATTAACAAGCTTCATGCAAGTTACTTGGTGTATCAATATCCTTTAATTTTCCCTTATGGTGAAGATGGTTATAGGCCAAGCATAGCTCATCGAGACTTGGACATATTCCAAGACAACAAGAGAAATAGACTTACAATTAGAGAGTGGCTAGCATTTCGCATTCATAACAGACCATGTGAGGCTAAAACTTTGTTTGCTTCAAGAAGGACTTTTTAAAAATTCTTAGTTGATGGTTACACAATGTTAGAGTCCGAAAGACTTCAATAGATTCGTGAAAATCAACCTAAATTAAGGGTATCGAAATACAACAGTCTTACTGAAGTGGGTGACCAAAGTCAAACACATGGTTCTTCAACAGGAAAAAGAGTGGTTTTGCCTTCTACTTATGTAGGTGGAAGGAGGTTTATGGATCAATTGTAATATGATGGAATGGCTATTTGTAGCAAGGTGGGGTTTCCTGATTTATTTGTAACATTCACTTGTAATCCAAATTGGCCTGAAATACAAAGATTACTTAGACCTCTTGGACTAAAACCCCAAGATCGTTCTGATGTGGCTTCGAGGATCTTTAAAATCAAGTTTGATCAGCTTCTATCAGATTTGACAAAGAGGGGAGTGTTAGGCAAGGTGCTTGCATGTATGTTTTCTTTTCTCACCCTAACTTTTCAATTTGTTACACATTATTAGAATTTACTTTTTACTTACTTATTTTTTTGTAGATATGTACACCTTTGAGTTTCAAAAGAGAGGGTTGCCACATGCACATATTTTGATATTCTTGCATCCTTCTAACAAATATCCAAGACCCGAAGATATTAACAAGATTATAAGTGCTAAAGTTATATAACTTGGTTAAAACTCATATGGTTCATGGCCCTTGTGGATTGGCAAATCAAAGTTCACCTAGCATGAAAGATGGGAAATGTTCAAAGTATTACCCAAAAAAGTTTCAGTCAACAACCATAGTTGATCAAGATGGCTATCCACTTTATAGGAGAAGAGACAATAGACACACAATCGATAAAAATGGAATCATTCTTCACAGCGGACATGTAGTTCCTCACAACCCAAGTTTATTGTTGAAGTACGAGGCGCACATCAAAATGGAATGGTGCAACCAAAGTACTTCGATTAAATACTTATTCAAGTATATTAAAAAGGGTTCAGTTAGAATTTATGCGCTTATTCATTCTTCTGGTGATATGTCTGAGGGTAAGAAGAAGAATGTTGATGAGATCAAGCAATATCTTGATTGTAGATACATTTCCCCAAGTGAGGCATGTTGGAGGATTTTCTCTTATTCTATACATGGTAGGAAACCGGCCCTGGAAAGACTATTTTTTCACATGAAAGGTGAGAATTCTGTTTACTACAAAGACTTTGAGCAAATTGGTAATGTTCTACTCAAACCAAGTGTTACAGAATCTATGTTTACTGCTTGGTTTAAAGCGAACAAAAAATATGATGAAGCTAAGTTGTTGACATATAGTGACTTTGTGACAAAATTTGTTTACCAAAAGAAAACTAGGACTTGGAAGCCTAGGAAAAGAGGGTATACGATTGGTCGTCTTATTTGGGTTTGTCATACCCCAAATTTTACCCTTAGATCATTAGGTTCATTTTGCATTTCATTTCATTCTGCATTTTGTTTTAACTAACCGTTAACCGGTTTGCTCAGTCTGTGTGTTGTTGCAGGAAAATAACACGGTGTGTGCCACTTATGAAGGGCAAAAGGGTCATTAATTTGCAGCCTTATTCTCTTCTTATCCGTTCAAGGCCGTATTCACCAATTTTATTAATGAGTATGATTTAATTTGCAAAGGGAGTTGTTTGAACTCAGGAGTTGCGTCGGATGAAATTTAATTCTAAGTTGTGCAAGGTTGTTTAACTGTCAAATTCGGAGGTTTGAACGTCCAGGTCTATTTGGATGAATTTAATCAGATTGAATTTATTTGGACGAACTTAATCAGATGATTTTGGTCAGATGAATTTATTTGGATGAACTTAATCAGATGAATTTAGTCAGAGAATAGAAATTCATTTTATTAAAAAAGTGGATTTATTTATTCAAGTTCTATACAATTGGTATTACAATATGACCAGAAATGCAAATTTACAAATCAATCCCTGAGATCCTAAAGTGTCCTAAAAATTCCTAATTATTTTTCTAAGAGCTCTTCACGTCTGAATCTTCAATCTTCGATCTTCGAACCTGCAAAACAAACAATGTTAGAAAAATATTCAGTGGAGGTTAGAATTAATGTATCAAAAGCGGTTTTTCGGTTATATCGACGCCCTCAGCAAGTTATCATCATCGGGCGCGTCGGGAGGGCAAAAACGACAAGGTTGCCGCCAGCTCCCACTTCCGTTTCCGACTCCGGCACGACCCGACAATATATGTTCAAGTTTTTTTTCCTGAGAGAGAGAGAGAGAGAGAGAGAGAGAGAGAGAGAGAGAGAGAGAGAGAGAGAGAGAGAGAGAGAGAGAGAGAGAGAGAGAGAGAGAGAGAGAGAGAGAGAGAGAGAGAGAGAGAGAAAGTACTTTTAAAAAAAGCGATTATTTTGGAAAAATGATTTTGCCAGCCAAACAAGTCATAAAAATCATTAAAACCAATCTGGATATCCAAATTGCAAAATCCATATCCACAACCACCAAATCCATATCCAGATCCGAAAAACAATTGCAAAATCCAACAATTCCGAAAATCCAATGGTTCTAAAACACGTCCGAAAACAGAGTCAGGCAAAATCTCCATGAAAAACGCAACAATTCATATGGGTTCAAAACAGAATCGTCAAATAATGCCAACAAATCTGCAGATTTCTGTTTCAAAACCATTAAATAAGCAGAAAATCATAACAACATAAGCAGACTCAGGCCTAAGAGTAACTAGTTAAGAACATCAATATAAGTTCATCATAAGAACATAAAAAGGGAGGATCCACGAGTTCATGAGAAGGGAGATTTGGAAGTAACCCAAAAGCTCAACAATCAAATAACCATCAGTGTTCATCATGAAGGTCACCCAGCCGCAGCGAAAACCTCAAGGCAACCCCACCACTATTCGTCACGCAAGGACAACATCAAACCTCATCGTCCACCGCAAGCCAAATACCATTACCACCGCGAAAGCCTAAGATTGAATCATCATTGGCTATTCAAACTAAACCGCAACCGGAGAACTGTCAAAACCAATGCGCCATTGCAAGCTTCCGCAAGCTACCACGCAGAGCCGCTTCAAACTCGTAAAGGATGAGCAACTCTTGTTTCACGGTTTGTTTTGCTCTTTCAGGTACGACGCGAGGAAGAAGAAGCAGATTCAGACGGGAAAAAAAAGAAAAAAGAATGGAGAAGATGAAGATGGAGCGCCGTCGCGCGAGGAAGTAGAAGAAAAAGAATGATACATGGCGTGCAGAAGAGAGAACCGAGAGCAAGCAGCAAGCTCTCCCGTGGAGAAGCTGCGCCGCGACTGCCAAAATATGGGGGTTATGAAACCCTAAATTTTTTAAAGCCCCCTTTTATATCATCTGGATCGGGTCGGGTCTGGGTTAATGGCCAGCCCGACCCGTTTTGAGTTATTTTATTTTTTTCATGTTTTATTTTGTTTTTTTATTATTATTTGGTATTTTCTTTATTTATTAACATGTAAATTAACAATAAACAATTTCTTTTAAAAAAAACTTCTAGACATAATTTAATCCAAAATTCTTATTAATAAAAATCAACTTTTTAAGACTAAAACCTTTTTAAAATTAAACCTAACGTATTTTTAATAAAATTAAATTTTTTAAAATTAAAACCTTTTTTTTAGAAATTACTAACTTTTTTTAAATATATTTTCCAATACATTTTAATTAAAATTAACTTTCTAACTTCTTTTTTCGTTCAAAAATCAAAATCAACTTTTTTCTTTAAAATTAAAATCAATCCTTTTTTTATAAATAAATTAATACTACAGCTTTTGAAAATGATTACTAACATTTTTTTTAAAAACATTAAAATTAAAACTAATTTTCAATTAATTATAGAACTTTTTCTTAAGAATAGGGCTAACCTAAATTTCTAACATTTCCCTTTTAATTTCTAATTGGACCTTCACCTAAAAATTCTAAAATAAAAATTCCTAACATTCCCGTTGATGTTCGTCTAACTTTCATGTCATTCCTAATATTGTTTCTCATTCGTCCTTGGTTACTAATCCTTGATTTTCCGTATTTCATTTTTTATTGTTGTAATTTATGCGAGGACATCGTTGCTTTTTATTCCATTATTATTCTTGCGTACTTTCCCATATTTCAATTCATTTGCTTGATAATTATTTTTCATTGCATTATTTACCGTAATTCCCCTCCGAAGGAATAGGTCTAGCCTTTTGACCGCCGCGTCAATAGTCCTTACCTTTGAACCTTTCACGTTCCAAACCCTAATTGCATAGGCGTCCCGCCGTGGACCAAATTACTCTTTACCCTAGCATTAGGATAAGGAGTCGCCGCACTCCGTATAAGGGTTCCCGTCGTGGAATACCTGTCTTACCCTTTTCAATTCAATTCAATTTCAACGTAGAAATAGGAGTCGCTGCACTCCACGTAAGCGATTCCTTAAGAACGCTTATTCCTCATTGAAACCTTGACCACAATCAAGAAGTTTTTCTTCCTTCCTTTTAAAGGGAACTACAATTACTCTGATTCCATCCCCTACCTCGGATACGTAGGCACAAGATGCGAGTCTTGGCGAGTAAACTTAGGACTAACCCTTAGGTCTCTCTTTAACTTCTAACCCTTAGCATATACCCTTGAGCAGATAATTTTAGCAATATCAACATTAAAACAAGAGGTTTCTGTAGAGTACTACAGAAGTTTAGGGTGCTAATACCTTCCCTAAGCTTAACCAACCCCCGAACCCTAGATCTTTCCCCGCATTATGTTTACGATGCAAAAATAGGTTTTTCCTTTCTTTAACCTTTCCTTCGGATAAATCAAAGACCAGTTGTGAATCAAAGATTTGTGATTCAAATTAATTAATAATTTGATATCCTATTCTCACCGCAACAGGGTTCCTCAAAGCACAGGTGAATTATTTTATTTACGAATGATGCTTACTGTTAAGAAAGGACCAATGAGTTATGAAGACATCAAAAAGGTCGATGGTTTACAACATAACTCTTTTTGAGAAGCATGTTTTGCAATGGGATTTCTACAAGATGATAGAGAATTTATTGAGGCTTTAAAGGAGGAGCATGAGTGGGGTTCTGGTTTATTTCTACGAAATTTATTTGTTACTATGTTGCTATCATCATCAATGAATAGACCTGAGCATGTTTAGAGTCAAACATGGCACTACTTAGCTGATGGTATTCTTTACGATAAATGTGTCATAACAAGAAACCCAGGTACACCCTATATTCATTTCAATTTAATACTTTTATTCACAAGTTAATTGTTATATTTACACTGTTTTGTTTTATCTATGTTAGGATTAACACTTATCGATGAAGAATTAAAATAACTTACCCTAATTGAAATAGAAACTCAGTTACAAAAGAACAATAGAAGTTTGAATGATTTCAAGTCAATGTCATATCCAAATGACTTTGTACTTTCTTTTGTTGGAAACCGCCTGATTTATGAAGAAAGACAATATGATTCAAATGCTCAAAAAATTCTTTTTGATACTTTGTTCTCATCTCTTACAGGTAAAATGACATTCCTAAACTACATATTTTTCCAACTATTTTCATGTTTATAACTATTATATTGATAAATACAATACTTATTGTTTATACCTTATATTGTTGATAGTTGATTCCCTCAATGTCATTTATTGTAGTCAATGCCTAATAATGCTTTAAATTCTCATTTCTAAACATATTGTCACATGACTTATTTTTACAGATGAGCAGAAAGACATTTACTTTGAAGTCATGGATGTCGTAGACAGACAAAATGGTGGTGTGTTTTTTTTACATGACTATGGTGGAACATGTAAAACATTTATGTGGAACACTCTTGCTGCTGCTATTCGTTCTAAACATAAAATTGTATTACCTGTGGAATCAAGTTGGATTGCAAGTCTGTTGTTACCAGGTGGAGAACAACACATTCTAGGTTTAAGATACATGTCCCTACTTTGCATTCTTCAATTTGCAATATTGACAACAAAAATGATCTTGCTGAGCTTTTAAAGTTAACAGATCTTATTATAAGGGATGAGGCTCTGATGGCTAATAGATTTTGCTTTGAGGCTCTTGATAAATCCTTGAAAGACATTATGAGTGAAATTCCACAGGATGCAAATAAATAATTTGGAGGCAAAGTAGTTATTTTTGGTGGTGATTTTAGACAAATCCTTCCCGTTGTTACAAGAGGTAGTACATCTGATATTATTCATTCAACTATCAATGCTTCTTATATTTGGGATCAATGCAAAGTCCTCAAGCTTACAAAAAATATGTTCCTACAAAGTGGGACAACTTCACAACACATTGAAGAAGTTTGTATATTTTCTGAGTGAATTTTAGAAATTGGAGATGGTACCATGGGTGAGGCTAATGATGGTTATGTTGAAATTAATATTCCTGAAGAGTTTTTAATTTCAACTTTTTCACATCCTATTAAGACTATTGTTGATAGTACATATCCCGATCTCATTCATAACTACCATGACCCCAATTTTTTACAAAGTCGTGCAATCTTGGCTGCAACAATTGAGGTTATCGATGAGATTAATCAATATATCACAGATCTTCTTCCAGGTACTATACATGTTGTGAAGTTGTTTTCATGCTAATTTCATATTTGACTTTATTTTTTAATTGTTTTATCGTTTGTCTATTTTTTTTTCTTTTAGGAGAAGAAAAGGAATACTTTAGTAGTGATTCTATTGATAGATCAACAACAACCGACTTTGATGCATTTGAGCACTTAACTGCTGAATTTCTAAATGCTCTTAAAACTTCTGGATTGCCTAATCATTCTATCAAGTTGAAGATTGGTGCCACTATTATGTTGATGAGAAACTTACATCAATCAGAAGGTTTATGCAATGGTACAAGGCTCACGGTTACAAGGATTGGCTAATCATGTTATTGAAGTTAGAATCATTTTAGGAAAGAATATAGGTAACATCATTTATATTCCAAGAATGTCTTTGTCCCCCTCTCAATCACCATGGTCATTTAAGTTAGTGAGAAGATAATTTCCCATTATTGTTTCTTTCGCTATGACAATTAACAAATCACAAGGTCAATCGTTAGACGTAGTTGGTTTATACCTACCAAAGGATGTATTTAGTCATGGTCAGTTGTATGTCGCAATGTCCCGAGTTAAGAGAAAACAAGGTCTTAAAATTTTGATTCATGATAAATATAACAATACCACTGCTACAACCACTAACGTTGTATTCAAAGAAGTTTTCCATAATATTTAGCAGGTATAACATTGATACTCTTCTCTGTCGTTAAGCTTTTAATTACAATAATTGATCAAATTGTTCTCTAATTCTTTTTTTTTACAACTGAACATTGTGATACCAACTCCAACAGACACATTATTTTGCAACATGGGTTGAATGACATTTTGTTGTTGTACTTCTCTTTTACTATTTATTATTACTTTACTCCTTTGTTGACAACATTACCATTTCATTCAGTTAAATTAGTTGTTTCATATGTAATTTTTGTGTTGTAAATTTATATTGCTTTCTTTTTTATTGCATTCTCTTTCATTTAACTCTTATACAAATATATTTATCAAAATTATATATATATTTACAAATTTATTCGCACGGATTTTCTACTACTTTTTATATAAAACACTTAAATTCATTGTAATATTTTTTCTCTCTAAATTCTTAAATAATATCTATGGGGCCCTCGTTAGCATGACCATATGTCATTGATTTACATACTGTATTTTTTGTTTCTAAAAGAATTGAGTCAATTAAGATAATGAGTTAAATGTTAGGGATTTTAAATTAAAAAAATAAAAGACAAGAAAATTTCTATCATTTCTTATAATTTTTTATAAGCACCGTTAGTTGCTTAGTTAATAAATAAATAAAACTGTATTTGAATAGAAAGTTAGAAAAAGAATTAAAAATAAGACAAGAAAAGAAAAAGAATTTTAAAAATCATTTTTTTCTTCTAATTTTTTTAATAAAGGGCAAAGTATATTCCAAAAAAAGATTGGTATAAAAGGGAAACAAATTAGCTTAAACAATTATGAAAATTTAAAGAAAAAAAAGTCTGATCTATTATTTACAAAATCATTCATAATTCTTAAAAAAATTTCAAGTTGTTAACCGGTATTTTAGAATGAAACATGAGTGGATTTGATGAAAGAATATTAAAAGTTAATTTAGTGGAACGTTTTAATCACAATATTAATTTAGTGAAATATTTTATTCACAACCTTTAATTTAAATCGAATGGTCAATATTAAATTCTCGTATAATTTATTCATTGTCATTTATATTTCATATATCTCTTGTGATCTTATTTGATGGAAGAAAATAAGAATAAGTTGTCCAAAAATTAACCATTCCATTTCCCAAATAATTATCCTCAAATTCAAATCCCTGTCATATTAGGTATTTTGGGTCATGTTATACAAAACAACCCAACCACCAAAAACGAGTTTGGAAAATGAAGAAGGGTTTTTATCCGAAGAAGAGATAGAATACAATGTTGTTTCTTATGTGATTACAAGGGCATTCTTCACTTTTTGATTAAATTTACAAATTAGATACAAATTAGGTTGATTAAGTTTTCAACCTAGATTTCTTCAACCAATTAGATCCAGCGAATTTCTCATATTTTTATAATTTACATCCAGCGATTTGGAAAATTGATGAAATTGAAACAAAAGAAACCCACCGATTTGGGAAATTGATGAAATCGAAACAAAAGAAACCCAACGAATATTTGAAGATAGATTTGTTACAATATTGTTAGTGTTAAATGTAATTCATAGTGTGTCGAAACAGTTTGTTTTGACACAAATTTGTTTTGATGAGATTTGATATGATTTAGATTAGATTTGATTTTGAAAATTTTGGGTCTTTTATGGTTTGGGCTTTTGTAAACCTAAAACTATAAATAGGCGCCTTGCTTTGTAATCAAATAGAACAAATTTCACAGTTGTAGAGTTTAGCAAGTGAAAGTTCAATAGTAATCAGAAATCCCACAGTTTGTGGGTAACACAATTTTCTCCAAATATTTCTGCTCTCATTCTTCTCTTTCTTGTTGTTTGTTTGTTATTCTTCTTCTCTTTTGCTGTTCTTGATAACTCTTTACTTGTTATCACCATTACTATCATATTGTGGGTTTATTCATCAATCTTGAGATCAAGATTGAAGGGAATTCTTCATATGGTGTGAGGTGAATTTCCAACATCTGGTATCTAGAGCTCCGGTTGAGAGATTCAAGGAAGAAGATAGTGATGGCGATGAACTATCCGAACGACAACTTTCCGACGACCCTGCCAATTCTCAAGAAAGACAATTATGAGAATTGGTGCAAGCAGATTAAGGTGATTTTCTGTTATCAAGATCTTTGGGATCTTGTGAAGGACAGAGTAACATCTCTTGGGGAGAACGCAACGAAGGCGGAAAAGGATGCGCACAAAGAATTGAAGAAGAAGGATTATAAATCACTCTTTATAATTCATCAGTGTGTTGATCCTGATAACTTTGAAAAAGTTAGTGATGTTGATTCAGTAAAAGAAGCATGGGAGATTCTTGAAAAGTCGTTTGGAGGCGCAGAGAAGGTGAGAGAGGTGAGGTTACAAACTCACAAGAGAACCTATGAGTTGCTTCAGATGGAAGACAATGAGAGCATTACAGATTTCTTCACCAGAGTTACAAAGTTGGTGAATCAAATTAAAGTATGTGGAGAAGCGCTGACGACGAAAGCAGTTGTATCAAAGATTTTGAGATCGTTGGCTCCAAAATTCGACCACGTGGTAGTTGCCATAGAAGATTCGAAAGATCTGTCAGTGTTGACGAAGGAAGAGCTTCAAGGGACTCTTGAGTTTCATGAACAGAGGATGGCTGAGAGAGCTGCAGGAAAGTCGAAAGGTATGGCTTTGCAGATGCAGTCAGAAAAGGAAAGAAAAGGCAAAGGTAGCTGAAATGGCAACAAAGGAGGAAACCAGTCGAATCAGAAGAAACCTTGGAACCAAGGCAACCAAAGAGGTGGTGTTGCAGGTAAAGGAAGAGGTGGTGGTCAAAAGATAGACAAAATCTACATTCAATGTTTCAATTGCCAGAAGTATGGTCATTATGTTAGTGATTGTCCAGAAAGAAAGAGAAATCAAGAGAATGATGCAAAGCTGGCGAAACATGAAGAAGAAGAAACATTGCTAATGGTCACAACAAAAGATGAAGAAAGATTCCAAGATCAGTGGTACTTGGACTCAGTATGCTCATCACACATGACTGGAAGGAAAGATTGGTTTGTCAACATGAAGCCCTCGTCGAAGAACACAGTGAAGTTTGCAAATGACAACACTCTAGCAGCTGAAGGTGTTGGTGATGTTCTGGTTATAAGGAAAGATGGCAAAAGGTCAACAATTTCCAATGTGTTGTACATACTAGGCATGAAGAGTAATTTGCTCAGTATAGGGCAGCTTGTCGAAAAGAACTACAAGGTAGTTGTCGAAGACAAGATGATGAGAGTTCTTGACACAGGTGGTAAATTAATCTTGAAGGCTCCAATGTCTCAGAATAGGACCTTCCAGATTGAACTCAATGTAATGGAGCACAAGTGTCTAACAACTGCAGCTAGCAGAGATGAGTGGTTATGGCATTTTTGATTAGGTCATCTCAACTTTAATGACATCAGAGAACTGAAGAGAAGAAATATGGTTTTAGGATTACCAGAAATCGACATTCCAAGTGAAGTCCGTGAGGAGTGTGTTCAGTCGAAATAACACAAGAATAGCTTCAACAAGGATGCAGGAAGGAAGTCGAAGGAAATACTTGGAGTCATATACTCTGATGTATGTGGTCCAATCCAGGTGGATTCGATTGGTGGCAATAGATACTTTGTCACGTTTATAGATGATTACAGTGGAAAGTTATGGACTTACCTCATCAAGAAGAAAAGTGATGTGATTGAGGTATTTTCCAGATTCAAGTCCATGGTCGAAAGACAGAGTGGTCGAAAGCTGAAAATTCTGAGGACTGGTGGTGGTGGAAAGTATGTGTCGGAAGAGTTCGATACAGTATGTGTAAAAGAAGGGATTATGCATGAGGTGGTGCCACCCTACACTCCACGGAAAAATGGGATTGCAGAACGCAAGAACATAACCATCATGAATATGGTGAGAAGTATGTTGAATAGAAAGCATCTACCCAAAGAATTATAGGGAGAAGCAGTTTCGACAGCAACATATATATTGAACAGATGTCCAACGAAGAAGCTTGAAGGAATCACACCAGAAGAATGTTGGTCTGGTGTCAAGCCTAGTCTCAGTCACTTAAAGGTGTTTGGATCTATAGCACATAGACATGTGCCAGATCAGTTGAAAGAAGCTTGATGATAAGTCAAATTAGATGATCTTGATAGGATACCATTCGACAGGAGGTTACAAGTTGTTCGACCCAGTGAATAAGCAGGTAGTGATCAGCAGGGACATGATCATAGATGAGCTTAAAGAATGGGATTGGACTGAGAATGCCAAGAAGGATTCAGTGAGAATATCTTGTGAAGAACCAGCCACTAAAGTCGAAATAGAAGTTCGACAGGAACCAGTTGCAGATGAAGCAGGTTCAAGCAGACCTCGACGAACAAGACACATGCCTGCAAGGTTGCAAGAATGTGTAATTACATCAGATGATGTAGTCAATGAAGAGGGTGAGCTGGTACATTATGCTTTCTACGCAGATATTTAACCAGTCAATGCAGTTGAGGAATTGAAAGATTCGAAGTGGGTGAAAACAATGACTGAAGAGTTGGAGTCCATCGAAGTCAATGATACCTGGTCACTTGTCGAATTGTCATAAGGCAAGAAGGCAATTGATGTGAAGTGGGTTTACAAGGTGAAGGTAAATCCTAAAGGATAAGTAACTTGACACAAGGCGAGACTTGTGGCGAAAGGATTTCTTCAGAAGGAGGGAATCGACTTTGATGAAGTATTTGCACCTGTTGCTAGAATCGAAATAATCAGGTTGGTTGTTGGTCTAGCAAATATGAACAACTGGCACACATGTCATATGGACGTGAAGTGTGCATTTCTTAATGGCCCCTTAGACGAAGAAGTTTATGTTGCACAACCAGCTTGGTTTGTGAAACAAGGCGAAGAAAGAAAGGTGTACAGGTGTCATAAAGCCCTATATGGACTTAAGCAAGCTCCAAGAGCTTGGAATAAGAAAATCGACAGCTTCTTAAGAGAGAAGAAATTTGTGAAGTGTACAACTAAGCATGGAGTATATGTAAGAAGAAGCAATGGTGAATTGCTTATACTATGTCTCTATGTTGATGATTTGTTGATAATAGGGAGTTGTAAGAAGGAGATCGAAGATTTCAAACATGACCTAAGTGAGGAGTTTGAAATGTCAGACTTGGGAAATCTATCATATTTCCTTGGAATTGAATTCTACAAGACAAGTAGAGGTTTGATGATGCACCAAATAAGATATACATGTGAAATACTCAAGAGATTTGAGATGCAAGATTGCAACCAAACTTCGACTCCAGCTAAGCCCAAATTGCAACTTTCGAAGGATTCAGATGAAGATGATGTCGACCCAACCCAATACAGAAGACTTATTGGGTCACTTAGATACCTTTGTCACACAAGGCCTGACTTAGCATACAGTGTTGGTATGGTAAGTAGATTCATGCAGAAGTCAAAGGTATCACACCTAGCAGCGGCGAAGAGGATACCGAGGTATCTGAAAGGAACTCTCGACTATGGAATTTTGTTTCCAGCAGCAGGTGAAGGAAAAGAATGCAAGTTAGTGGGATACACAAACTCCAGTTGGTGTAGTGATACTGAGGATCGAAAATCCACAGCTGGGTATGTGTTTATGTTAGGTGGTGCACCAGTTGCTTGGAATTCGAGAAAGGAACCAGTAGTGGCATTGTCATCATGCGAAGCAGAATATATAGTTGCTTCTCTTTGTGCATGTCAAGCAACTTGGATGGTGAATTTGGTCGAAGAAATCACAAGGAAGAATCATGGAGCAATTAGCATGAAGATAGACAGCATGTCAGCTACCAACTTAGCGAAGAATCCAATAGCTCATGGTCAAAGCAAGCACATTGAAATGAGGTTCCATTATTTTCGAGAGCAGGTAGCAGAAGGGAAGATGAAGTTGGAAAACTGCAGAACTGAGAATTAGATTGCAGATATCATGACGAAGGGAGTGCAGGTCGAAGCCTTAAGAAGACTAAGAGCCATGATGAATGTAGACAGTTTAAACACAATGAATTAGGTGGTATGTTAAATGTAATTCATAGTGTGTCGAAACAGTTTGTTTTGACACAAATTTATTTTGATGAGATTTGATATGATTTAGATTAGATTTGATTTTGAATATTTTGGGCCTTTTATATTTTGGGCTTTTGTAAACCTAAAACTATAAATAGGTGTCTTGCTTTGTAATCAAATAGAACAGATTTCACATTTACAGAGTTTAGCAAGTGAAAGTTCAATAGTAATCAAAAATCCCACAATTCGTGGGTAACACAATTTTCTTCAAATATTTCTTCTCTCATTCTTCTCTTTCTTATTGTTTGTTTGTTATTCTTCTTCTCTTTTTCTATTCTTGATAACTCTTTACTTGTTATCACCATTACCATCATATTATGGGTTTGTTCATCAATCTTGAGATCAAGATTGAAGGGAATTCTTCATAGGGTGTGAGGTGAATTTCCAACAGTTAGTGCATAAGGCGATGAAAATAAAAGAAATAAGAGAATATTTATTACTTTGCAATGACGACTACAAAAGTTGTAAGAAAGATGATGAAATAAATGACAGTTACCACTAGTCTATTTATACACAAATACTAGGGGCGTATAGGGTAACATACTAAATTACTAAATTACTCTTCAATATCACCCTTAATTTAGGATTTCCTAATCAAAACTAACAACAACGACTTCATCCCTTAAGTAGAGAAATTGATCTGTCTTGATCGCCTTTGCGAGAACATCTACCAGCTGCTTCTGGGTGCTAGAGTGCACAACTTCTAGCACTCCTTTCTGGACTTGACTTCTCAGAAAATGATACTTTGTCTCAATATGTTTGTTTTTCCCATGCAAAATTGAGTTCTTGGCAAGATTGATTATAGACTTGTTATCAATCATCAACTTTAGAGGTTTGTTTACTTTGATCTTCAAATCCTGCAGCAAATTCAAAAGTCATACAACTTGACATACATGTACAACACCTGCGATGTACTCAGCTTCACACGTTGACAGTGCAATAACATGTTGCTTCTTGGAACACTAAGAAGTAGGACCTCTCAGAAACTTAAACAAGTATCCATAAGTACTTCTGTTGTCAACTCTATCTCCACACCAATCAGAGTCTGAGTAACTCATCAGCTCTGAATTAGTCTTTTTTTTAGAAGGGAATAACACTCCATACTTCAAAATTCCCTTGATATACCCCAGAATTCTGACAACAACTTGGTAATGGGACCACTTATGTTTACTCATGAACCTACTAACTATTCCAACTACATAGCAGATATCATATATAGTATTACACAAATACCTCAGAGAACTAACCAGATATTTGAAGGTTGCAGCATCCATATCCTCACCTTCAGAATCATAGTTGAATTTGTGATTGGTTTTTGAAGGTGTGACAACAGTCTTACAATTCTGTAGCTTAAATCTCTTCAGAAGCTCAAGTTCATACTTCAACTGGTGCAAAATGATAACCTTCTCAGAGTACATATAATTCATCCCTAGAAAATATGTCATTTTCTCAAGGTCAATCATTTAAAACTTATTCATTAACACCTTTTTGAACTTGGTTGTCTCTTGTTCAGAACTCCTTGTCAGCAATATGTCATCAACATACAGACACACCAGAATCATATTGCCTTCAGAGGTATGTTGAACATAAACACCGTACTCCATATCACATTTCTGAAATCTCTGCTCCTTGAAAAATGAATCAATCTTCAGATTCCAAGCTCTGGACGCTTGCTTCAATCCATAAAAACGTTTATGTAATCTTTTTAACAAATCCAGGAGGTTGTGACACGTGTACCTCTTCTTGCCATGGACCGTTCAGAAATGTAGATTTCACATCTAAATGCATCAGAGGCTAATTCTTGTTAGCAGCTATTGCAATCACCAATCTGATTGTTTCATGTCTCGCTACAGGTGCAAACACTTCAGAATAATCTAGTTATCTAGCCCAGGTTTCTATAGAAATCCTCTTGCTACTAACCTTGCTTTATGTTTGCTAATTGATCCATCTGGATTTAACTTCACCTTGAAAATCCATCTGACGATGATGGCTTTCTTGTCCTTTGGAAGCTTAGTCAACTTTCAAGTCTTGTTTCTTTCAATAGCCTCAAGTTCTTCTTTCATAGACTTCAACCAAACTTTATTTTTTAAGGCGTCTTTTGTACTTACTGGTTCAGAGTCTACTACCATGACACACTGAATAACCTCTCCCTCAGAGTCTATTTTAGTATCTCGTAGCATGGCATACTCTGAAAATCTTCTCTGGATGTTTTTGACTCTCCGTGGCCTCTGACGTCATTCAGAATCTCCTTTGGATACTGGAACCCCATGTGTTCTATCTTCAGAAGCTTCTCCTTCATAAGCTCTTGCTTCCGAAGGTTGACCTCTTCCAGAACCTTGACCACCTTCAGAGTATGGAATATTCCCAGAATCTAAATCACCACCAGAATCAGAATCAGAATCATATTCACCTTATGAGTCTCCTTCAGAGTCAAAATCACCATCAGAGTCAGACTCGCCTTCAGAGTCTAATTCAGCTTCAGAATCTTCCTTAGCTTCTGACTCATCTTCAGAAACTTCTAATTTTAACTTTTCATCAGAAGTTCTCACACCAGAGTTGGATTGAGACTTATTCCAATCCCAAGCTTTTGATTCCTGTACAATGACGTCTCTGTTGAATTCAAGTTTATTAGTTTCTGGACAATAAAGCTTGTATGCACCTGTATTGTGGTACCCCACCAGTAACATTACTTTGCTTCTATCATCCAACTTCTGTCTTCTGGCTTCTGGAACGTGTTTGTAACATACAAAACCAAACACCTTCAGATGGTTAACACTTTGATTGTCTCCATTCCACTTTTGAATAGGAACTATTTTGTTTAGATTCTTCGTTAGACATCTGTTGAGCACATATACTGCGTTGGCAACAGCTTCTCCCTATAAGGTGTAAGGAAGCTTTTTCTCCTTCATTATGCTTTTTGTCATATCAAGCAAAGTACGATTTCTTCTCTCAGAAAGACCATTTTGTTGAGGAGTATAACGAGCAGTAACCCCGTGCTCAATTCCATTCTCCTCACAAGAACTTTCTGAACTTAGTGGAGTTATACTCACATCCACCATCGGTTCTGAGAATCTTCAGAGTCTGACCACTCTGATTCTCAGCCTTCATTATGAATTTCTTGAATTTAGAAAACACCCCGTGTTTGAACTTTATAAGGGATACCCAAGTCATACTTCTAAATTCATCAACAAATGATACGAAGTATTTTTTTCCCTTCAATCGATGCTACTGAAAATGGACCACACACATCAGAATGCACTACTCTTAAGGCATGTTTTGCTCTTGAAGCTACTTCGGACGCAAATGGTAATCTTGGTTGCTTTCCTTCCATGCACACTTTGTATGAATTATTAGGCTTCTTAATTGTAGGAATTCCATGTACCAACTTCTTTAAATTTAGATGCCCTAAGCTTCTAAAATTCAGATGACCAAATCTTGTGTGCCACAACTCACTTTTCTTCACAGCACTTGTTGCACTAAGGCATTCAAAGGCTGCAGTTCTGACATTCACCTTGAATGTTCTATTCCTTTCCTGTTGTGACTCCATAATCAGCATCTGATTACAGTCATACAACTTTAAAAGATTGTCCTTCATGGTAACTAAAAAGCCTTTCTTAATTAGTTGCTCTACACTCATCAGATTGCTTTTCATGCCAGGTACATACCACACATTCTGAATCAATGTTGTTTTCCCATTATTCAAAACAACTGTGGAATTTCCTGTACCTTCAACATTGAGGTATTTATCATCAGCACAGTTGATATTTGTCCTCTTTCCAGAGTCAAAGTCAACCAGCCATTTCTTATTTCCAGTAAGATGAGTTAAGCAGCCAGTGTCCATATACCACCAGTCTGTCAAATTCGTATCATCAGATTCAGAAGCCATCAGTAGCATATATTCATCATCAAAATCTCTTTTGGCTACGTTTGCTTCTTCTAACTTCCTTTCCTTTTTTGACCAATAATCAGCAATGAAGTGGTCAAACTTCTTATAACAGTAGCACTAAATTTTCTTCTTCTTGTCATACCTCTCTTTTCCCTTCTACGCAATCTTCTTCCTATAAGAAGATGAGGTTTCTGACTTCTGAACACAATCAGATCTTCTCCTGACTTCTGACCAAGAATGCTTCTAACGCTTCTTACCAGAAGCTGCTCTCAGAGCCTGCTGCTCTACTTCTCTTTCAGAAGTTCTCTCAGTCATACGTAACTCTTGTGCTTCTAGACTACTTTGCAACTCTTCAAATCTCATGGTGTCTAGATCCTTAGAATGTTTTATTGCTACTACAATGTAATCAAACTGAGAAGTAAGGGATCTCAATACCTTCTCAATGATTACTTGTTCAGAAAGATTTTCTCCAGAAGCTTTCATCTTATTAATGATCAGAATCACTCTGGAGATGTACTCAGATACCTTCTCGTTGTCCTTCATGTTGAGATTCTCATACTGCTTTTGTAGAGACTGAAGCTTCACCTTCTTCACTGATGCGTCACCACCGTAACACCTAACCAATGTGTCCCACGCAGCCTTCGTCGTCGTCTAATCAACGATTTTCTCGAACACGTTCACATCCACACAGTGATGGATGTAGAACAACGCCTTCTGATCTTTCTTCCTCAGACCACGCTAAGCATTTCTTTGCGCATTAGTTGCATTTTCTAGAAGTGCAAATGAAACGTAACCATCATAGATCAAGAACATCTTGAGCGCCAAACAACACATGCATTTGAATCATTCAATGATTCTAGTTCTTACCATCGAACACTGGAAGCTTGGTGCTTAGAATACCGTTTTCATTCATCTTCAATCTTGTGCAAGTCACTCAGATCTCACCAAACACAGTGTTTTCTAATCTCGTAGAATCGGAAAATGTGATTTTGTTACGATTTCGTTTAAGATTCAACACGAATTCAAGAAACAAAATCAATCACACAATGCCTCACCGTTTCACTCGTGTTTCCCGTGTTTCCTTATGGATCCGAACCGAAGTTCTAGATACCAATTGTTAGTGCACAAGATGATGAAAACAAAAGGAATGAGAGAATATTTATTGCTCTGCAATGACGGCTACAAAAGCTGTAAGAAAGATGACGAAATACATAACAGCTACCACTAGTTTATTTATACACAAATACTAGAGTCACATAGACTACATACTAAAATACTAAATTACTCTTTAATAAATATGAGTTGTATGTTTTTAAGAAGGCAAATCTATTTTGGCTGAGTATTAGGTATTTTATTTGGGGAGTTAATCATTTGCATAACATTTCGACGCATTTGAATTATTTGGGGAGTTATTTGGGCTGCCAAAAAATAGTTGTTCCACATAAACGTTACAAGGCTATGTAGTTGCCTCTGTTGTTATCAATATCATTTTGCAATGCTTGTATTTTGGTTTTTGGACTTCTCTCCCAACCAGAAGCAATCTAAATTAACAAATTATTTACATCCAGCGATTTGAAATCGAAACAAAAGAAATCAAGATTCCATAAATAGGATTTTGGTATGTATTAGAAATTAGATTAATGTATTTTTCTCTTCATTCTCCGTCAAAGATTTTGGCATGTACTAAAAATTAGAAATTAGAATAATTTATGATTGATATGATTCTTCAATTTACACTTTAAAAAAAAGAAAAATTATATGGAGAAGACAAAGATTTAAGAAAAAATAAAATATAAATATATATTTTATTTGTAAATTAAATTTTTAAAAGGTGAAGTGGCTTAAGAATAAACTATATTGTATAATAATGTTTGTGAAAATTGGACAGAAAAAACTTAAATAACGTTAAAGGACAAAAAAAATATTAACGACATGAAAATTTAAAATAAAGTTAAAGAATAAAAAAAGATATTTTACCTAGTTTAAATCAATAAATTTTAACGACATGAAAAAGAAATATCAATATGCACTATCTACGTTATCTTTCTTCCGCTAGCTATTTAAAAAAACACATTAACACAAAAAAAATTGAAATGAAAATTTTAAAAATAAAATAGGAGAATTAATTTCTTAAATTTATTCAAACTATTGACAAAAACTGTAATTTGTCTTATTTGTATTAAATTAAAAACTATTTTCATTTAAATATAATATATTATGTATTAATAATTTAGAAATGTTAAATATTGAAAAACTCACAATTTTTTTATTAATAATTTTATATAGAAAAGTTGTTAATTCACTTAACAACTTTGACGTTAAATAGAAATGCTTTTGTAATCTCATATTCTTATATTTATTTTTAAATTTACTATTATTTATCGCACTAACTAACCATTATTGTTCCACTAATTTTCTATTTTTTATTTTAATTAGTAAATTTTTTTTAATTAATTAAATATTACTTCTTAAATATTAAATAATATTAAAATATTCTTTTGTCAAGTGTTCCAACTTAATCAGTTCTAAAATTATTTTCAATGCATTAATTATAAAATTATTTCCAATACTCTAACGTTTTGTCATTTTCTATTTAGGGGTGTGTTGCTCCGTTTTGTTTTAAACGTAAAAAAAGAAGTGGGACAGATAAGTCTATTAAATAAAATTGGATTTAAAAATCTAATCCATTTGGTTAAGGTGGCGGGTTGGTAGACTTGTCTGCATATTTTTTTTATTAATTTATTTTTTGAATATATTAATATATTTATTTTTATATTTTAATTAGATTTTTTACTTATTTTTAAAACAATTTTTTATAAAGCATTATTTTAATTAATTTTATTTTAAAAATATTATATATATTCATAAATAAATGTATAAAATAGAATCATCAACAAATATTCTAAAATTGTAATTCAAATATCAATTTTCAACCAAACAAAATAAATATTTTGAATATCTAATAATTAGGTTGGTGGACTAGTGGACCAATCTATATTTTTTTTTTGCGGACTAAAGGCGAAGTGGACTTAAAGTGAAGTGGATTGAACTAATACATGGACACAAAATTCAACCCAATCCGCCATTTTTTATTTTTGATGGCTAGGCAGGCCATTTTGACAGGTCACGATTTATTTTGTCACCCTTATTTTTACTACCCAGTTTCTACATGATTGTAATTGATAAAATAATTTTTTAAGATCCATTCTTGATGACTTCTAGATGCATGCATGAATTTTTGAAGTTTCAATTACATTTGATTCATCTTTTCGTGTGGATGCAATCATCGAAAGAGTAGATAAAACACTTTGGAGTGAAATAGACCTACATTTTTAAACAATTCTGAGTTTTAATCTTTTTACCATTTTAATTGTTACTGAAAGACAAGAGGAAGCCAAGACTTGTGAGTATTATTTTTCTTATAATTTCATTTGTTATTGGTTTATTTGATGTTTTTTTCTCTAAGAGTTTTTATTAAAAGTATGAACTTTGTACTTTCAACTTTTTCATTGAGATTCTTAGTTATTGAATGCAAACCACTATATAGGTGGAATTTTATAAGCTCCTTTAGATCCAGCAAGTCCATAGAATCCTAAACTTTTTGCCACCTTCCACGATGCTAGGTCGGAGTCGTTAAAATATGACACATATACACCAAACCTTTAATAAAAAATGAGATTCTAATTCGAAAAATATTAAACATAAATCTATTTTTCTTTACGGGATAGATGAAAACGGTATAAATTATATAAAAAATTTGATTATAAAAATATGATTGGAGTTTAAAGCAACGTGACATGAATTATTGATAGGATAATTTAATATTTTTAAATTTATTTCTTTGAACTATAATAATTAATCATATGTTTGGCAAAATTATGCATCACTATTTTGTTCATCGCACAAGAAAACGTCTAGTAATTATATATATATATATATATATATATATATATATATATATATATATATATATATATATATATATATATATATATATATATATATATATATATATATATATATATATATATATATATATATATATATATATATATATATATATATATATATAAAGTTGTGATTGAAGACGACCAAAGTCCATTAAAATTTACTCATAAATATTCCTTCTAAGGAGAATGCTCTTTTGTGCACATACCTCTGAAATTCAAAGATTTCTTTTATGCATTCGAACATACATGTCTGAACATACCAAAAATTATATTAGTCAATGCTTTTTTGAGATTCACTCCACTTTGAACAAAATATAGTCCGAAGATGCATTTTCGTAAATTATTTTGATATATCCGGAGTTGTATCTCCCAATTACTTGTTGTACTCATTTATATTCACCGAGCTGATTTATTCAGTGATATTTTCAAAGATGGATCTCCACAAATGTCAAGTGAGAAATTTGATAAAACACCACCTTGCATGATTTTTTTGTCATGCTCAAACATACTTCATTTTGAAAACCCTTAAAAAAGTTTCTTTTATTCTCAATCAACTCTTCAACACCAAAATATCATTCTTGTATTTTATCACATCAAAGGGAGGAAAAAAAAGATAAAATTGCAAGTAAAGTTCAAATATGTATCTCTGGACGTTGTTTGGTGTGGTCCAGATATGCATCTTCAGACTGTCCTGATAGTTTGAGTATTAAAGTTGTTTTTCTGTTATTTGTGGTATTTCGATATGGTGTACCCAGATATATTTCTCAAAGCTATTGTGAGTGTGGATGTTAAAATGGGTGAAGTAAAACATGATGTTAAACTAGATGAAAGGAATGTTAATGTTAAACCAAATGATGTTAAACTGGATACTCGACCGGTTGTTGTCGAGGTAGATGTTCGTGAATAATTTATAAATAAACAAGAGTTTATTGTTCATGAACATATGCTACAACGGGTCCGCGGGGGGGCTATAAAATTTGGATTTGACGTTGTAATCAGAAGGTCTGACAATGGTTCAGATAGAAGAGAAGCATTTGTAACAATGAGATGTGAAATAAGTGGCATGTACCAACCAAGGATTATGAAGTTGAAGCGGGATGACACTTGATAGAGAAAATGTGAGTTTCCGTTTAATTTATGCAGATATTGTATGGCGGATGACACATGGAAATTTAATGTGATTCCCGATATACATAATCATGCCTTAACTGACAAGTTAGCCGATCATCCCATTGTATGTAACCTTATTTCATAGGAGAGTGAGCTTGCTACAAAACCAACATAATGATATACATCTTTTGGTCGGAGCAGTACTGTGTTAAAACATCGATTCAAAGACAACATCCTTTACTCACAGTTGGTTGACAATGTATCTCGCCCGACATTGAATTTTATTTTTCATGAAGTCAAGTTATCATATATTATAGGTTCAGATAGCTCAAAGTGTGGATGTAAACTAAGCAACACGTATGGTCTTCCTTGTGCTTGTTTAATATCAAAGAAGATGAAGCTTGAAAAACCAATACGTATCGATGAAGTTTGCACTAAGTGGAAAGAACTCAATTTTGATGATGATTATGTGATAAGGGATGATAAATCAAATATATCTACCATGAATGAGTGTGAAATGGTCCAAGATAGATTCGTGAAACCTGGTGACATCATGAAATTGCACATCAAAGAGCAATTGGGAAAGATTGTTTATCCAGAAACAACTCATTTAAAATCGCCTTCAGAACCGGTTAAAACAAATGGTGCACCTAAAAAGGTCAAACCAACACAATGTGAAAACTCCACAAGACGACATCCTTCGTACTTTGAACATGTTGACTCGCATTTTTTCGGATTCTCCGATCCCAAAATTGTATTTTCAAGGGTGTTCGCATTAGCAAATCATCTACTCTATTGCTATTACCAAAAATCATCCACATTGAAAGAGATATCATTTTTTTACCTACAAATATAGTAAGTGGGTTGTAGATGTTGAAGGAGATGGAAAACATGGTTTTTTATTTGTTACGGGTTTGTTGAAAAGAATGGAAGAGTTCACCAAGTTGAGCGGCATTAAAAGAGAAGCAAATAAGGAAAGGTCAAAGAAGGAACCACCAATAAATTTATATAGTGACACATGCTTTGATATATTTTAGTTTTAATCTAATAATGTAACTCATTTTTTGTATGTAATGTTTTCCATAATGTTATAAAATTGGGTGGTAATTTTTTTGACAATTTTTGAGTTTGTAAATTTTGCAATGCATAATACACTCGTTTTGTATGAACTGTGACTTGAGTGAGTCAAGAGATGCACATATGAACACGCCTTTTAGTTATTGGAAAAAAATCAATGGACTATACAGATGTGCATCTCTGTAAATACCCTTATTTCTGGAAGAAAAAAATAGGGGGTATCCGAAGATACATCTTCGAAATATGTCCTTATGGTAGAATACAGTTTGTAAGGTCCTTATTGATTTACAACTTCTATAAGTAGAGTCTCTTATTTTATTTTCTTTGTAAAAAATCATAATCAATACATATCTCCATATTGCATTTGTGTATTTCAATGACGCGAATCTCCTACTTCAGTTAAGAATCTCTGAGGACATACTTCTCGTCGACTTGAAATCCAAACTAAATACTCTTCTGCAATATGCATAAAATCAGAGAGTTGTCAAGCTCGAGTACTGTTTAACTTCGATTGATACGGTTCAACATGCTTGAACTGAAGACAGGTGATGATTTAAAGGTGATGTGAAGTACCTTTTACAATTACTCAACAAATGGTCCAATTGAAATGGATGTGACTATTGCAAGATTAGCCGAAGACATCTATCATATAAGAAAAGAATATGTTCTGGAAAAGACCAAAAAAACCCTTCTTCCTTCACAACATGCTACGTCATTGGTCATCTATGTCTTAGTAACTGCCACGTATGAGCTTCTATGACAAATGAGAAATGCATTGCCTCACAAAAACAAATATTGTCTTTAAACTCTGCTTTCAATATTATACATTATTTTGATTTGAAAAATCACAATACATTTTGCTTTTCCAATGTCTGCGCAAACGACGAACTTCTTTCTCAATCCCAGACGTCTGCTCTTGACATAGTTAGTGAGTTCTTCAACAAGCCCTCTTTCTTTTCTCCCCCATATCACAAGTTTTCTTTCTTTTTTGAATCTATTCAACTGCATACTTTATTTCTCCACCTTACATCTTCCATTTTCTACATTCTTCTTTGCAAACCTTTTATACTCAATTGTTTCTCTGTTTTTTGTTTCTTTCTCCCATTCTTCATGGTTCAACATTTTGAGACAATTACCGACATCAATGACACGAAAGAACGGTAGAAGATCGGAGTTAAGGTACACAATGACGGGTTTTGTTTGGTTTGTAATTTTCCACTCAGATCTGATTTTTTTTCCACACATGCGATGATCTGTTTCTGTTATACAATGTATGATTTTGTTGCAGAATTGTTAGCTATGGGAAAAGTCAACGATAAAGTCATCGAAACGGTTTCTGGTGGAACCACCGAATCTGAAATCGAAATTATCGAAACCACCAGATTTTCTATGAAGTATCAAAAAGAAGAAGAGGAAACATGTCTCTGCAATAGAAAAAGTGAAGTGTTGAAAATGTTGAGTTTTACAATTTCTTTATCTGAATTTTCTCCATTCTTCCTTGCTTGAGCTTTAAAAAATATCTCTATTTTCATTTCAACTATGTGAATTTGCAATAATAGTATTCTTTTGTTTGATTGTTTGTGAGATCAAGATTTGATTTTTTTTTAAATAATCATTGCCATATAAATCTAAATGTTTTAACATGGTATTCCTCCATCTTTCTGTTTTTGATAGGTCATTTTTCTCAATTTACAAATCTAATTTGTAAAATTGGTTTTGCAAAAATCAAAGAGGATCTGAATATTTTATTTCCTTCCTTTTTCCAAATATTTTTTCTCTTGGCACGCAAAAAAGCAAAGAATAATGGATTAAATGGATTTGATAGATATGTAGCATTTATTTATTTATTTATTTTTACTTATCTTTAGTTTTCATGGTTCATGTTTAAGTGGCTTCTGCAAGAGGTTGATTTTGTGACTTGAACCCGTTATCTTCCGTCTTATGACAGTTACACTAAGGCTTCTGTGGGTTTTGAAAATCTAACTTTTCTTTTCTGTAATATTGTTATTGTATAAGTCATCCATAAGAGAAGGGTGGCTATGACAAAGGCACAAGGCAACATTAAATGGTTTACCTCTTATATTCTAAAATTGGTTTATTATCGATGAGATCAAACTGAGATCATTGAAGAAATTTGATGAAACAACAAAGAAATGTTTAACATAAAATTTGTTTGAACATTCCCATTTAAGACTACATCAAAATTGGGTGAATAACGAATGGCTCATGACTTCTAAGGTATGATTCCAATGTTTGTTCTTATGTTTGTTCTTTTGAGTATGCATAATGACACTTTTATTTAGCAGTAAAATAGGCTAATTTGGATAGCAAACTTTGGTATCACCTAACCCACTTAAAATATTCCCTTAATTCATCCATACCATTTTGATCATATGATGTATTTTTTTCAAAAATTTTATTATAGTCTCTCAAAGAGAGCTGAGGCTGAAGAGGATATGTCGGAAGCCATAAAAATATATACAGTTTGTTGGTAATTTCTCTTGTATTAAATCAAGATATTTGACTGTTCTTTATTGTCATTGTATTAAATCAAGATATTTGGTTGTTTTTAGTTGTCATTGCATGATGACAACAAAGATATTAAAAACTAAAATATGATTAAATTATTACTAATTTTTTCTTTTTCAAATAGACTCCATGGAAGTGATAAAAAAAATTAAGAAATATTATTAGTGAAAACAAAAATATGATTAAATTATTACTAATTTTTTCCTTTTCAAAGATACTCCATGAAAATGATTAAAAAAAATTAAGAAACATTGTTATCATTTAGAATGTGTATCTCCTTTTGTAGCAACATTGTTTTGATTAAGAACTTGTTATCCACATCACAAAGTAGATCTATGAATGATATAGTAGATGTAGAGTTTAATACCATGTCAAAATTTTACACTTTCAAATAATTTAATAATTTGTCATTATTATTCTTTTTATTATATATATATATATATATATATATATATATATATATATATATATATATATATATATATATATATATATATATATATATATATATATATATATATATATATATTACACGTGTATTGATCGTTGAACACTAGAGAGACTCTATGATAAATATTTTCAGTTCTTAAACGAATAGTATTTCTAATTTCGTATTTGATTCTTTAGTTGAATTAATCTTAATTTGTTTGAAATTATAATAACTAATTATATAGGAGCATCATGACAAGGCTGCATAACTTGGTCAAATATCAGTTCTTAATTCTTAGGCTAACTTAGAGCAACAAATCAATTAGTATTAGTTGACATTAATTTGTTGTTAATTACCATTAATATTTACATTCATTACATTTGTATATAATATAATACTATATATGTAATACATCATCTATCAATTAAAAAAACAACATCACAGTATTCTGTGTTCTTATATGGTATCAGAGCCAAAAAAAAAAAAAGCTTAACAGCAACGATCCAGATCTGATCCTTCATCATGCCTTCAGTTCATACTATCAAAATCAGTGAAACTACATCAGTAATAGTTATCAATGCTCAAACCTCAATCAAACTCACTCGCTCCAACTATCTTGCATGGAAGGTCCAATTCAATGCTCTCATGGTTGGATATGACCTTCTAGGATTTGTTGATGGAACCAAACAATGCCCCGCAGAAACTCATACTGACTATACTTACTGGCAACGCCAAGATCAGCTGATACTACATGCCATCATATCCTCGGTAGATCCGAGTATCATCACCATGCTTGGTAATGTGAAAACTTCCAAACAAGCATGGGACATTCTCAACAAGATGTTTGCCAGCAAAACTCGCTCTCGCATCATGCATCTCAAAGAACGGCTATCTCGTTTCACAAAAGGAACGCAATCTGTCCCGGAGTATTTGCAAGCAATCAAATCCATGTCTGATGAACTAGCTGCCATCAACTCTCCACTGGATGATGTAGATTTAGTCATTCATACACTAAACGGACTTGGACATGAATTCAAAGAAATTACTACTGCTCTTCGTACTCGTGAGAATCCAATAAAATTCGATTCTCTTCATGACTTGTTGATTGATTATGAAAGTCACCTCAAAAGAGATGAAGATATATCTCCTATAGCTTCTGTCCATGCAGCATTCAAAGGAAAACCACACTACACAAAACGTGGTCACACTCCTAATCACAACAACTCATTTCAACAACTCATTTCAACAAAACAGATCTACTTCTCCTGGATCTTCCAAGAGAATCACATGTCAATACTGTGACAAGGCTGGTCACACGGCAAAAGTGTGCTACAAACTTCACGGCTACCCACCAAAGAACAATCCTGGCCCATCAGCTCATTATACTCTGGCACATTCATCTAGAAATACACCAGATTGGATCATGGATTCAGCAGCTACTCATGATGTTACCAATCAACTTGATAACCTTCATCTGCAAAGTCCTTACACTGGAACAGATCAAATCATCATTGGTGATGGATCCACCATTCCAATAGTCAACACTGGTAAGATTACTATTCCCACAAAAAAAAATACAACTTACACTTTCCTAAAGTCCTTCATGTTCCAAATATCTCACAAAATTTATTATCTGTTTCATCTCTATGTCGAACTAATCCTATTTCGGTTGAATTTTTCTCTAATCATTTTTTGGTGAAGGATCTGAAAACAAAGGAACCACTTCTCAAAGGATTGCATGAAGATGGACTCTACCACATGCCACCTCTCACTACTCCCATGGCCTTCATCAACGCCATATCATCATCCTTACCATGGCATCATATTTTTGGTCACCCCAATGAAAGAACATTGAAACATCTCCTATCCATGAATAAAATAAACATAAAAACATCTTTACCATGCATCTCATGCAGTAGCTCTAAAAGCCACAAGCAGCCATTTACTTCTTCTAGTATAATTAGCAAAAGGCCGCTTGAAATTATTCATGCAGATGTATGGGGGTCTGCACCTATCAAGTCTTTAGATGGTTATTTATATTACCTTATTTTTGTTGATCATTTTATCAAATATATTTGGTTGTACCCACTCAAAAATAAATATGATGTTTCAATTATCTTTCCTCAGTTCAAAGCTATTGTTGAAAAGTTTTTTAATTTACCCATTCTTGTGTTATACTCAGACAATGGAGGAGAGTTTATAAAATTAAAAACATTCTTATCCTCCAATGGTATCTCCCATTACACCACTCCACCACACACCCCTGAACTCAATGCTATTGCAGAACGAAGACATCGACATATAGTAGAAACGGCACGTGCACTTTTGCATCATGCTAAGCTACCAACTATATTATGGTCATTTGCTTTTCGTACTGCAGCATACTTAATAAATCAATTACCCACCCGAAATCTCAACATGGACACCCCACATCAACTACTTCACCACAACACACATAACCCTCACCACCTCCACTCATTTGGATGCCTCTGTTTCCCTTGGCTACGCCCATATACCAGCAACAAACTACAACCCAGATCTGCGCCGTGTATATTCATCGGCTATTCACCTTCACAATATGCCTACCAATGCCTTGCTCCTATCACAAATAAGATATATACCTCTAGACATGTCACCTTCTATGACAACCATTTCCCGTATGAGTCCCTAACCAAACCAACACTAACTCCTATAAATCCTCCAACTATAAACCAAACTCCTCCACATTATATAATACCCATCCCACCCACAAACACTACTAATTCTAATCCACCACCACAACAACCACCAGCAATCCTTCCAGAGGCTTCCTTGAGTTCAGAAACTTCATCAGGTAATGATGTTGAAACTCAACACTCTCCTCATAATAGCATTTGTGTCACTAACCAAAGTACAGCAGTTACTAGTGATTATCATGTGGTAACCAGATCCAAAAACAATATCTTCAAGCCGAAACGTGTGTTCAATGTTACAAACTATCCTTTACCAGAGAATCTTGAGCCATCCAATGTAAGGCAAGCCATGCAACAACCACATTGGAGACAAGCAATATCTGAAGAAATTGATGCATTAATACGCAATGGAACGTGGTCCTTAGTTCCACCGCCAAAAGGCCACAACATCGTTGATTGTAAATGGTTGTTTCGCATCAAAAGAAATCCAGATGGTTCTATCTCAAGATATAAGGCTAGACTAGTTGCAAAGGGGTTCACCCAATGCCCGGGAGTTGATTTCAAAGAAACATTTGCACCAGTGGTGAGACCTCAAACGGTCAAACTCATTCTCACTATTGCACTCGGTAATGCTTGGCCCATGCACCAACTTGATGTTAACAATGCCTTTCTCCAAGGAGCTCTCAAAGAAAAAGTTTTTATGGCTCAACCACCTAGTATGAAAGATCAACTACACCCTCAATATGTGTGCGAACTTCACAAGGCAATTTATGGCTTGAGACAAGCACCAAGAGCATGGCATGATGCACTTAAATCATTCACCATCTCCCATGGTTTTCAAATAAGTCAAAATGATCCTTCACTATTCATTTATGCTTCAGGATCAATTTTGGCTTATTTTCTTGTGTATGTTGATGATTTACTACTTACTGGCAATAATGCTAAATTTCTTACAAGCTTTATTACGTCTCTCTCAAATCGGTTCTCACTCAAGAACATGGGAACACCTCGCTATTTCTCGGGAGTTGAATTCATCCCCACGGCTAAGGGCCTATTCCTATCTCAACACAAATTTATTCGAGATATCCTTGAAAAGTTTGAAATGGAAGGAGCCAAACCGTCCCCGACACCTCTCTCTCAAACAGCCACTCTAAGCTTGCATGACGGAACCCCGACAACAGATCCCACACACTACAGAAAAGTCCTTGGATCACTTCAATACTTAAATCTAACAAGGCCAGATCTTTCATTTGCCATCAACAAACTCTCACAATTTATGCACAAACCAACCACATTACATCTTCAACATCTTAAGAGAATGTTGCGGTACTTGAAATCCACAATGAATTATGGTATTATGTTACGCAAACCAACTTCTCTCAACTTACTTGCCTACACTGATGCAGATTGGGGTGGTAATGCTGATGATAGAACCTCAACCTCGGCATACTTAATATTTTTTGGTGGCAACCTGATCTCGTGGACATCGAAAAAACAAAGGTCAGTAGCTCGATCGTCCACTGAAGCAGAATATCGAGCAGTAGCAATAGGAGCAGCTGAGCTTATGTGGCTCCTCAAATTAATCAAAGAATTACGGGTTCCAATTCTGCAACCTCCAAGGATTCTATGTGATAATATAGGAGCAACCTATCTATGCTCAAATCCTGTTTTTCATACTAGGATGAAACATATCTCTATGGACTACCATTTTGTTCGTGAACAAGTTCAAGCTGGCACTCTACAAGTCTCTCATGTCTTTACAAAGGACTAACTAGCTGATATTCTCACAAAACCTCTTGCCACACAACAATTCAAAGATCTCACTTCCAAGATGCAAGTTATCGATGGAAACTTGCTCTTGAGGGGGCGTATAGGAGCATCATGACAAGGCAATGACAAGGCTGCATAACTTGGTCAAATATCAGTTCCTAATTCTTAGGCTAACTTAGAGCAACAAATCAATTAGTATTAGTTGACATTAATTTGCTATTAATTACCATTAATATTTACATTTATTACATTTGTATATAATATAATAGTATATATGTAATACATCATCTATCAATTAAAAAAACAACATCATAGTATTCTGTATTCTTATAAATTATATATATATATATATATATATATATATATATATATATATATATATATATATATATATATATATATATATATATATATATATATATATATATATATATATATATATATATATATATATATATATATATATATATATATATATATATATATATATATATATATATATTGCTAACGTTCTCTGTCATCATGTTATTATAATTTTCATGAATCATATAGTAATACTATATGTGTTTTTTTTCTTGATTTTGTATATCTTTTAGCTATGTAGTGATTCTGTCACTACGAGTAATGTATGCGCGGTTATGTTAAAAGATAATAAACATTAGAAAATAAAAATAAATATTGTTAACTTTACTTTTTGGAATAACTAGCGTTTGAACGGGCACTTTTGTATCCGTCTATCTGTTTTTTTAATGTTTAAATATTTAAAAATACAAATATATTTTTTGTATATTTATTATTTTTTAATTTAAATTTTATAAAAAAATTTGAATGAAATAGTTGTGCAAATTACCATATAACAATTAATAAAAAAAAAGTTAGTAAAAGAGAAGTTGAATTTTAAAATAAAAAATAAAAAAATATAATTAGAATAAAAATAGGTTATACTAAATTCAAAATTTTCCTTTATATATGTTATAAATTAAAAAATTATTAAAGTGGGTCAATAATTTTTTTTAAGTTATTTAGATTTTTTACATAGTTTTAAATATTTTAGTATAATAAATGATAGAAATAAATATGTTTTAAAATGGAAAGATCCATCATGCAAGTTAAAAACGTCTCATATGTGTACAAATAAATTCTTAATGTATACACCACTATTATAAACAACAAAAAAACCTTCTTAAATTTATTGAATATTTGATGTATTTAATATATAATAATGCTTAGATACATTATTTATTTAATAAATTTTTTTAAAAAATTATTTCTTATAATAGTGACCAAAGGGTGTAAATTACTTTAATTATAATTTATTTTACAATTATTCATGTGATAAATGTTTATTTGTGATAATAATTAAAATACAATAATTTTATTGATAAAAATAAATTGCAGCTTTTTGAATGCAATAGTTTTATTGATGATAACTATTATTTGGCAAAGGGAATATAAATGCAATATAATTAATTAAATTTATTTTCTTCTATTATGAAAATTATATAAAACAGAAAAATGAAATTATTAATATGATTGGTGCTTTTTTATTCTTATTCATTCCTTAAACATATGTTATTTAGATATGATGACTCTATTGATTTAGTTAGATATACATAATAAAATAATATCATTTTTTAATAATTCTCTTTGTTGTGTATATTATCTTCATTTTTTTATAATATAATAATATGATATATTTTATTTTTCTGTTTCAAAATTATAATATATACTTATATTTAAAAATATTATAACATATAAAATATAATTAATAATATTTAAATTTAAATTTATAATAAATTAAAAAAAATTCCATTGTACCATTTTTATTTATAGCAGTTTTAGTTAATCTATTATTTCATTTATAAGTTTTTAAATAAATTACTTTATTCACTTGTGATTGTTATTTTAATTTATTTTTTATAAAAGAAGAAACTTTATTATCATCATTTTAAATGATTATTAATTTACATTTAAATTAGTATTTAATATTTAAAAATTAAAATGATATATAAAGTCACATGCTAAGAACTTATGGCATTGAATGCAGTCATATATTTTTCTTATTAAAGATTAAGTACATTTTTTTAAACTCAATCACATAAAGCTAAAAACAATTTTAAAATAATATATACAACAAGCTGATGTATAATTCAATGACATAGAAAAGACTTCTCTTTTAAAAAGTTAGATTTTAGGGATACTTTCTAAAAGTATAATATTTTAACAATTTCTATTTAATAAATATCAATTTAGTGTCTAATCAATAAACTCTTATCTTATACTATGACATAATTACATTAACTATTATAAAAAACAACGGTTATCTTATACTATCATTAAGACATCATTACATTTAACTTTATAAAAAAATAGCTTATTAGACCAAAAAAACACGTACCAATAAACCATCTACATGTTCTCAATCTTCAAACTCAACACCATAATATTAACAACCATTCTATTTATTGTTATTATATCAAAAACAATTAATACATTAATTAAAACATCAATATAATTATATAATCATCTGAAAAGTATTTGATACTAACATATATGGATTCAGATCCTCTCCTTTTTTATATATCATGTCATCTCTCATTTTTCTAATTTAACGGTTCAGAACTTATAATGAATAATTAAATAAAAAAGTCATTTAATAGGAGAGAGAAATTGATAAGTAATTTGTCTTTGTTATTTTTGTCTTTGTTATTTAATTATTCATTATAAATTTTGAACCATTAGATTAGAAACATGAGAGATAACATGATATATAAAAAAGGAGAGGATCTAAATCCTATATATATATATATATATATATATATATATATATATATATATATATATATATATATATATATATATATATATATATATATATATATATATATATATATATATATATATATATATATATATATATATATATATATATATATATATATATATATATATATATATATAATCATTGTATTCAAAAAGAAAAATTAATAAACTAATATAACTACATATTAAAAAAAGTTATTAATATAACTATAAAATAATTTTTTAAACTTATATTAGGGATTTTAATTATTATTTAGTTATATTTGTTTGTTGATTATTATATAATTATATTAATGATTTTGAATAATTAAGTATTTTCACTTGAGTCTTCCAAATTATAGTTATATAATATTCAACAAACTAATATAACTATATAATAATAAAAATCATTAATATAAGTAAAAAAATATTTTATAATAACTTATCGTACTTAATCAGAAAGGATCAACGGTCCGCCACGCGTCGAAGATTTGAATGCTGCTCATCAGGGTGTTGAAGAGGAAGAGGGGGTGTACCTGAAACACACTTCGATACCAAAGTAAGTGACGGACAGAGTGGGAGCAAGTATAGAGATAGAGTAAGAATATTAAGTTACCTGACCCTCTAGTGAAGAGGGTATTTATAGTGAGACCCCAGCGCAGGGCTAACGGTTGCCTAGCACTGGGCTGGGCTGCTAGGCCCAATGTTGGCAACTACTAGGGTTAATGTGGCATCGTGGAGACTAGCACGTGGTCTACGCCCTAGTGTAAATGCTCTGCACTATCCGGGAGGAGGAAGATCGGATCTTCTGGAAGTGGGTAGTTAACTTATGACGTGTCCCTGCGTGAGGGGCACATGGAGATCATGGGGGAAGCCTTGAGGAGTTCCCCGGCCAGACGTGGTCGTCTGGTCGGACGTGAGGGTCCTGGCCGACGATGAGGAGAGGCGAGGCTGGATGGTCGGCAGCCAGGGTCCTGCTCAGCAAATGAGGGCCTTCGCCCTGCTCGGATGAGTGTTGTGCCCCCCGGTCCCAGCTCGACAGTGTGGTCCTATTGGGCCCAACCTCAATGGGGTTTGGGCCTGTTCGATTGCGGGCTAAGTCTCGGCCCAGTCCAGAACAATAGCCCCCTAAGTCGTAGTTTGCGGTTAGGCGAGCTATGACTTAAGTGCGGAATGGCGCCGGGCGCGCTGATATGTCGGGCGGGATGCGAGAATGGTGTCGGGCGACGATCCTCGTCGGGCGAGGTGAGACACGTCGGCTGAACGGGTAAACTGTTGAACGGCCGTGTGGTCGGAGGAGAATGTGAGGAGATGCACGGAAGGTGAAGGGTCGCCACGTGTCTTGTTGTGGCGGCTAGGGTCTAGGCACTTGAATGCCTAGCGATGCTTCGTTTCCCGTGCTAGGGGTATATACTCGTTGACCTGACTCGTCATTTTGTTCATTCGCATTTCGCAGTTGCTCAACCTCTCTGACTTTCTGCTCGACGATTTGATCGCTCTTGTTCGGTTTCTAGGAAATTTCTCGTACGCTCCTGCTCGACACTCATCTTTCCGCATCATCATCACGTAAGTTTCTGTGCCCTTCTTGTTGTTTGGTTGTTTACGGCGGTTTTTACGGTGGCTCCGCTGGCGGCGTCGGGAATACTACGGGTTTTTTCGGCGAGTACGCCGGAGGGCCCTTCAAAATTAGGGTAGGAAACGATTGCCTCTGGCCCTTGCGATGAGTGCACCGGGGAGGATTCAGAAGAGTTTTGAATGCCCCAAGGAAGAGTGGATGAATGCCCCGGGCACAAGTGGATGAATGCGCCAGGGAGAGGGGACGTACTTCTTTGGTTCCCTCGGGAGAGAGGTTGTCCCCGAATTGCCTCGTGGGCGGTTCGACGACCACGCCCTTTCACTTGGACTGCGGTGGAAGGGTGGATTTGATTAACTGTCGAATTCACTGAGTTCCTCTGCTTTTCAGGTACAACATGGCTGGTCCTGCCGAGGAGGAAGTGGAGTGGTATTTATCCAAAGACGAGGCGGACCGCGAGGATGTCGGCCTGAAGCCTTCAGA
The DNA here is from genome assembly GCA_963859935.3 of Lathyrus sativus. Classification (NCBI taxonomy): domain Eukaryota; kingdom Viridiplantae; phylum Streptophyta; class Magnoliopsida; order Fabales; family Fabaceae; genus Lathyrus; species Lathyrus sativus. Next base: position 593,502,098 of record OZ012741.1, on the reverse strand, counting down.
GAGACCCGTGGAGGAGTGGGTCGGGGAGGAGCCCTTAAACTATATGTCGAGGTTTGTCCATGAAGACTCGGATGCTTTCGTGGCAATCGAGGACCAGGTGGCCGGCATCCCTCGTCGGTTTCGGCATCCCTCGGCTCATCTTGCCGGAGCTGCTGCTTATGAGCTCCTCGAACTTTCGTTTAACTGAACCCACTGACAGTTGACTCGGGGTTCCGCCGGAGATGACCATCGCCCTTGGGAAGTATTCCCACCGACTAGTTGGTCATACTGGCTCTTCGGGGAGCTGAAGTTCGGCGGGGAGGTTGAATTCTCTTAGAGCGAACCAGTCTTCTGGCCGACCAACGGTGAGTGCTACCTGAAGGCCGATGTCGTTGTTGGGAGGAGGGAGGTCCTCGACTTTCTGTGTCTCCGGGGCTTCCTGCCGTGGTGGTTCTCCTCCCCGGGTATATCTCTTTAGATGTCCGTCTTTGATTAGGATCTCAATTGCATCCTTTAAGTGGATGCAATCCTCTATCACGTGCCCGTGGCTCCGGTGGAAGCAGCAGAACTTCGACTTGTCCACGTTGGCTTTGGAGGGGGAGGGGGTGCTTTTGGAAAATGTACACCTTCCTGGACAAACTCTGTCTTGGCGTATTCGGCCAGTATGCGCTCGCGGGAAGCGACTAGGGCCGTGTATTCAGTGAAACAGCCAGCTGGGCCAAACTGCTCGCGGGGTTCTCGGGGGTGGTCATCGCCTTCGGTTGCCTCCGCGCTGGTGGTTTGAGGCTCCGTCATCTCAGGACCCACGGGGGGTCTCTCTGTCCCTAGTATCACGGGCGGAGTTGGCCACTTTAGTCTCTTCGAACCGGATGTAGTGTGCGGCTGTGTCGAGGAAGTCTTGGAGCGAGTCTGGACAGTGTATGGCTACAGCCTCGTAGAACTTAGAGTCTCGACGCAAGCCTTCCTCTATTAGGTAACGCTTCATCTCATCTGAAGTCGTCACCTGTACTGCCTCCTTCGTGAACTTCTCAATATAATTCCGGAGAGGCTCGTCGGGTGCTTGGATGATCGCGCCCAGCGCGGCTTCTGTCTTCGGGTGTCTCCTGGACGCCGTGAAGTGCCGTGAAAAGAGGTCTTTCAGGATCCTCCACGATGTGATAGACTCTGGCTCCAGGCTTTTGTACCACGTCATAGCACCTTTCCGCAGGGTCGTTGGGAAGAGCCTGCACTTGATGGCACCTCGGACGTTGCGGTAATCGAGCATAGCCTCGATATCTTCCAGGTGGTCGTCCGGGTCCGATGTGCCATCGTACGTCGAGAGCACTGGTGGTTTTTCCATCCCGTGGGGAATAGGAGCTGCCATGATCTCCCTCGACAGTGGGATCCTGTAGTCGTCTTCATCGCTCAGAGTCGGGGACTGAGGGGGCGAGGGCTCGTGTCGAGGATGAGGCTGATTCTGTACCCTCGGTTGCCTGACCGGGGGTTCCGTCCTGGGTTGTTGGGTTCACCTCTCCTTCCTGGTCGGCGACCGTGTCCGCTTCTTAGAGACCACGGGTTGGGGCCTCTCCAGCTGCGGGCGGCGGTTTCGTGGACGAGAAGAAGGGCTCCTCGAGTTCCCGCGCTACTTTTCACGCAGAGGGGAGCGGGACGGGGCCTCGTGTTCCAGCGCGCCAATGCGTTGATTCTGTTGGAACAACATCTGATTTATATGGTTGATGGCCGCGAAGAGGAGTGTGGATGAGCTGGAATTCTGCCGGGCTCCTTGCCCGAGGAACCACTTGGTGTGGCGCTTCCTCGGAAGAAGGGGAGGCAGTCCGACCGTCCCTCGCGTCGGTCTCCTGGAACTGGGATGTTCCCACTTGGTTGTCGCCGTTGGTGGCAGGAGCGTGGGCTGCGCCGTGAACAACGTCTTCACGGTGTGGACCATTCATGATCGAGAAGTGTTGAAAGGTGAAAACTTTGGTCCGCTGCTTGGAGGAACGGGGAAGTTTATGTTCCCATAGACGGCCACACGTCGAAGATTTGAATGTTGCTCACCAGGGTGTTGAAGAGGAGGAGGGGGTGTACCTGAAACACACTCCTATGTCAAAGTAAGCGACGGGCAGAGTGGGAGCAAGGAGAGAGAGAGAGAGAGAGAGAGAGAGAGAGAGAGAGAGAGAGAGAGAGAGAGAGAGAGAGAGAGAGAGAGAGAGTAAGAAGATTAAGTTACCTGACCCTCTAGTGAAGAGGGTATTTATAGTGAGACCCCAGCGCAGGACCAACAGTTGCCTTGCACTGGGCTGGGCTGCCAGGCCTAATGTTGGCAACTGCTAGGGCTGATGTGGCATCGTGGAGACCAGCACGTGGTATACGCCCTAGTGTAACTGCTCCGCACTATTCAGGAGGAGGAAGACCAGATCTTCCGAAAGTGGGTAGTTACCTTATGACGTGTCCCTGCGTGAGGGGCACCTGGAGATCGTGGGGGAAGCCTTGAGGAGTTCCCCGGCCAGACGTGGCCGTCTGGTCTGGCGTGAGGGTCCTGGTCGACGATGAGGAGAGGCGAGGCTGGATGGTCGGCAGCCAGGGTCCTGCTCGGCAGATGAGGGCCTTCGCCCTGCTCGAATGAATGATGTGCCCCCGGGTCCCAGGTCGACAACGTGGTCCTATTGGGCCCAACCTCAATGGGGTTTGGGCCTGTTCGATTGCGAGCTAAGCCTCGACTCAGTCCAGAACAATAACATTACTAATTTTGATTCATATGTAATTATATTAAAATATCAATTTTTTTTTAAATATAACGAAAATACATATATGTTTGTAGCAAATATATTTCAAATTATTATATAATTATATTGATGGTCTTAATTAATTTATTCATTTCTTTTATTCAATAAAAATAAATATTTGTATATTAATTGAAAAATGAAAAATAGTAGCAATAAAAATATTTTATGTTAAAAAATCTATAAAAATAATAAAATCATAATTCTTAACATTCATAAAATATATTTATTATTAAAAAAATCACATATAGATTTCTTATATATGGGAAAAAATCTACTACTTATTCAAATATGAGAAAAATGTAGATTTCTTATAAATTAATTTAAATATTCAAATATAAGAAAAATATATGTTTTTGTATAAATTAATTTAAAATATTTAAAAATAAATTATTGAATCTTAATTTTTTTAATATTTAAAAATAATATTTACATACGGAGAAAAATTTACCATTGATTTTAATATTTTTAAATATGTAAGAAATTGTATTTATAATCTAAATATAAATAATATATGTCTTTCTTTTAAATATGATAAACTTTCTTAGTTAAAAAATTATCTTATTATAATTATTATTGATATTATTGGTATGATTATAATAAACCTTATTGAGATGAAGGGAGTATATTTTGTATTTTCTAATTATAAGGGAAACAAAATTATTTAGTGTCATTTATACCATAAAATTATTATTACAATATTAATAATATTTATTATTTTTAATATTATTATTTATTTTTGGAATATATTTATAATTTAATTACATTCATTTATTTCCCTTCAACAAGTAATTAAGAGTATTATTTATAAAATAATTAAATATTGTTGCATTAAACCCTAAAATTGATGACTATTAAATTTTTTTTTTTTCAATAAAAGGTTAATTAAAAATATGATATAACTAGAAAATATGTTGAATAAATATATGAAAATTAATTGATGTGATATTTTTAATGTCAGAAAATAATAAAAAAATATTAATATGACAATATAGAAGACTTATATATATATCTATTGTAACCTATATTTATATCTATAGTGTCCAGAGACACACACCATAAATTTTAATTATTATTCTTACACTTAAGAATGTGTTAAATTTCTTCTAATAAATTTTGAAATGACGAACTCTTTGTATTGCATCAATTTAGTATTTTATTTATTGTTATAATTGTATTAGTAATTGAAGATGACAATCACAAATCTTTTAATATTATTTTAATTGAAGTTCATATATAAACAAGAAATCTTTCAATTGTATTAATCGTGGTGTGATTGATTCTTCAAATTTTTATTTTATTTTATTATATATTTTTAATAAATATTCATAGTTAATTTTATTAATTCATTTAATATAACTTTTGCAATTAAACATATTTAAGAAAAAAAAAATCATATAATCCGAGCCTATATTGATCTAGCACTAAACTATTATGAAGCTGGATAATTTTTTTTTATTTATTAAAATTTTAATAAAATTTTAATAATTTATTTAATTACGGTTATGCTATTCTTACACGCTCTTTTATATCTATATTTACACAAATACGGTGAACATTGACGAAAAAATATACAGTTGATCCAATTTATGCGTTCAAGCACGGAAAAATTGTGTTATTTTTTTAATTATTTTTATTACTAATATTTTTATTTAAAAATCATTTTTAAATTCAGATATAATATTTCTTAAGAAAATAAATTAAAGGGGAGTTTTATATTATATTCATATAATATTGACTAATATATGAACAATTTGGTTTTTTTTATTCAAATACAAAAAAAATATAGATTTCTTATAAATTAATCTGAAATATTCAAATACGAAAAAAATACATCTTTTTTATAAATTAATTTAAAATATTTTTTAAAAATGAGTAAATCTCAATATTGAAATATTTTATGTTCTACAATCGAATCTCTTGGCAATAGCCCTAATGACATCAATTATTACTTAATAATGTGTAGTAATCTTTTTTTATATTTTATATTATAAGTTTCAATACAATCTTCATAAATAAATGTTGCATGTGTAGTTTATGTGACGTGCCAATATGTGTGTCACAAATTAAGTTATTTGTTGCTTCGTGTGTAATGAATGATATGGTTAATATATTTGTTATGTATGAGAAAACAAGTTTGATATATTTTATATGTTCAGAATTGTTACAAAACGAAATTAGTATGTATTACCCTACCATATATTTAAGAGGCCTTTCTAGAAATTTGTGCATCACCATAACTTTAAATATTTTTTAATGAGATAGGATACATGGTGATCATATCAATTGTTTAATATTTATCTTTAAAAATGTTTCATTTATTTCTTTTTCCTCTATCAAGTTTCTATGTCATGCGTGTACATCAAAAAATTCCTTACTTTTATATCCTTAATTATTATTATAAATAAATATCATACATGACCTTTAACAGTAATAATATTTATTTTACTAATTTTGGTAATAAATAATTTTAAAATTATATTTTTTATTTTCGTTTTAATATATATTTAATTTTAATTTTAAAATAATCAAAATAATTTTAAAAATGTATAATTAATTTTTGAATTTGATTTTTTTTACAATAGATTAAGTTAACTTTTTTTTAATTTAAAAATATATCGCTCATATCCATTGTATAAATATTATTAAGTACATTTTATTATGTATTAAATATTTATAAAAAATATTAATAAATTTAATATTTTATTCTAGAAATGAGTCAAATATTAATATTTAAAATTTTAATTTTATTTTTAAAAATTATTAATTATTTAAAATTTTATTAATTAATTATGATCTTTATGGGTATTCCACAAAAGAGATATTTTTAATAAACCTTAAATAAATTAGAAGATTGTAAGAGAAAATATATATCTATGAGCAAAACTGAATATAAACGGAATTTTTTTTTAATATTTTAGATTAAACTTTATTTTTATATATGAAAAAAAATTGTATAGATAATCCAAATATTTTTATAATTGAGAACAAGTTTTTTATTCATCAAAATATTTTTATAAAATATCGCTGATGTTCGTAGATATTGATTCTATCTTAATTTTTTGTAAACATAAATTATATTTTTTATATTTACTAATTTTTAATAATTTGATTTTTTTTTTAATTTTAAAGGTAAAAAAATGCGAGTCACTGATGGATACCCGTGCGAAAGCAGGGGTATTCCGCTAGTGATTGTTTTTGGTTTTAACTAACAAAATATATTTCAGAGATGTAATTCCAAAACTCTCACTTAGGTTGTTTTTGGTTTTAACTAACAAAATATATTTCAGAGATGTAATTCCAAAACTCTCACTTAGGTTCACTGAATATTGAACAAACGAAGTTAGGAGATGCATTAACCGAATATTGAACAAACGAAGTTAAGAGATGTATCTTCAAATTAATCTTTTATACATATGCAAATGTATCTCCAAACTAAATTTTATTAAATACAAAATTTTCAATAATTTCATCTGAAATAGGTGTGAAAAAGATGAATCCAAACCTCTATATCTAAACGTTAAGAGTCTGTTTGGTTCAACGGGGAGGAGGAGAGAAATTTTAATAAATGGAGAGGGGATGTATTTTAATTAAATATATCTTTGATTCATAAGAGAGAGGTTTGGTTCCCGTGGGAAGAGAGGGGTTTTAAAACTAATTTATTTTTTTACCCTTAAAATATTATAACAATCATGCTAAATAAATTATAAAAAAAATATTCATAAAAAACGTAGATAATTAAACACAAAATATTTAACATTTAAAATACTCTAAAATAACTTGATGATCAATGATCCATTTAATCCTATAACATATTTATAAGATTAAATTTTACATAATATATAACTCATACTACAATTATATATTGATATGTAATATAATATAACAAATTATAAAATAATTAAGTTATTACAAGCAAAATATTAAATAAAAAATGAATAGAATAAAACACATGAAAAAAAATTGAATCATTAAACAAATGAAGGAATTATAATAAGGTGACAAAAATTAAGGTATAATATTAATAAAGACAATTAAAAAATTTATTAAATAAAAGTGAGGATAATTTTGTCAATATAATAAAAATACATGTTATCATAACTCCCCTCCCTCTCCTATCCTCCGAAAAAACGAAAAATTGCTCATGGAGGAATTCTGATTACCTCCGATTGCCTCTCCTTATAAAAAAAATTGAACCAAATACATATATTTTAAAATATTCTCTCCCCTCCCCTCCCCTCCAAAATCCCCAACTAAACAGACCCTAAGGGTCTGTTTGGTTCAACAGAGGAGAGGGGAGAGATTTTAATAAAGGGGAGGGAATGTATTTTAATTAAAGTATGTTTGATTCACAAGAGGGAGAGGGGAGGGGTTTTTAAAACTAATTTAAATTCGAATATTATAACAATCATGCTAAATAATTTTTTTTTAAAAGTATTGATAAAAAATGTAGATAATTAAACACAAAATATTTAACATTTAAAATACTCTAAAATATTTTGATGATCAGTGATCCACTTAATCCTATAACACATTTATAAGATTAAATTTTACATAATATATAACTCATACTACAATTATATATTGATATGTAATATAAGAGCATCCACACTCATCAACCACATTTTGGTTCTTTAAACGGGACCCACATAATTTTTTATATTATATTACACTTCTATATTTTCTAAACAACTCAACTACATATTTCAAATATCCATACAACTCATTAAAAACTCTAAAATGGATCCCACCAATTTCCAAAATAAATGTCCATATAATTATTGACCTTTGAAATATAATATTTTAATATTAATTGAATAGGAAAGTAGAGGAAAGAAACGTTCTCAAATGTGAGAACGTATGCAAATGTAGGAACGTTTTTTTTCCCTCAAATATCCATTTAATTCTGACATAATAACTTTGGAATATGTGTAGAAATGATTTACATCTACCGTATGCTCTAATACAACAAATTATAAAATAATTAAGTTATTACAAGAAAAATATTAAATAAAAATGAATAGAATAAAACACATGGAAAAAAAATTGTATAATACTAAAAAAAATAATAGAGTTGTCATTAAACAAATGAAGGAATTATAATAAGGTGACAAAAATTAAGGTATAATATTAATAAAGACAATTAAAAGATTTATTAAATAAAAGTGAGGATAATTTTGTCAATATAATAAAAATACATGTTATCATAACTCCTCTCCCTCCCCTCCCCTCCGAAAACCCCCAATTCGTGGAACCAAAAATTACTCCTGATTACCTTCAATCCCTCTCCTCTCCTTATAAAAAAATTAAACATAACACATCTATTTTAAAATATCCCCTCCCCTCCAAAATTCCCCAACCAAATAGACCCTAAGAACAATTTTTACAAAGATGAAGAATAGTCAGAATCATAACGATCTAAACAAAAGTGGTATACTCATCCTCACAAAAGCAATTTGTTAAGGTGTCATCACTACCCTCTTTTAAAATAAATTATTCAGTTTTTTTTTGACAAAATACATTTAAAATTATATAATTAATAGTTAACAAAATTTAGATATAAAAATATATCATATTTCCAAATGCAGAAGAATTTAAAATCATTAATATTATAAAATAAATAAATAAATAATAAAATGCAATTTCTTATTCTAATAAAAATTTGCTAATTTTGAAAATTTTAATTTTGTATACAAAAACAAATAATTCAAAAGTAGTTGTCTGTATTAAATAACTTTGAATTTGGAAATATAATATATTTAACTAATAAATTATTTAAATTATTAGATTAGTAAAAAAAATTAAAATTTTAGATTATTAAATTATTTAAACAAATATAATATATTTAACTAATAAATTATTTAAATCATTTTTGCCATTTTATTTTTCAACTCTCATATTTTGAATCTCATTTAAAAATTAGTAAAAAAAGAAGGATTAAACTCTTATTTTATATAACTGTGATATTTTTGTATAGATCATTTCTTTTTAAAAAAATTATATAATTCATTTAATTAAAACATAAAAATAATCATACTATTTATTGAATTCATAACTCATACACATGATAACTATTTGTCATTAATCCATTAATTAAATTTAATTATTTTATATCATTTAATTAAAACATAAAATAATTATAATTAATTATTAAAATAGTATACGACACAAATGTCTGTCTTTAAAATGTTACTTAAAATTCTTATGAAAAAATTTAATTAAAATTAATGTATTTTAAATATCTTAAACTAAATAATCAGAGTAACTCTAATTCTTCCATACCTCAATCCGCATTGTTAGACCGAACATCTTTATTTGATTTCAAAGTTTAAAATTCATAGTCGGGTGTAAATATTTGGTACTAATCAATTAGTTAAATTTTATTTTCTTTAAATCTTTTAAATAAGCAAGATAATGATTATATTATACTAATTATAATTTCATTAAAATTATACAAAACAATATTTATATTGAAATAATTACTTAAAATGTTTGTTTTTAAAAATATTTGACATAGGGAACAATTATAATGCTTTCCACACTTTAATATGTCCATGTTGTTTTCCATAAATAAGTCAGTAAATAGTGTTATTGGAACATGCAATGTTGAGAATGTAATTCTCGAAACATGATGCTCGACGAAAAGTAAGGAAATGTCGAAATTGTATTAATGTCGGAATGTCTAAGTGTGTCTCAATAGAATTGTGACTTAACTTTACTGTTTGTTTTAACTGAGTTAATTAGGTTAGTTAGGATTTGTTTAGTGTGTAAGCAAACTCAACCTATAAATAAGGAGAAACTCTATTGTTGATGTAATGCAGTTGCATAGAGAAAAGTTGAATAAATCTCAATTTGAGAGCAGAGAGAAACTTGCGATTCGTGGGAAGCAAAACACGATGACGATAAATCATCTGAATGAACATTTTTCGAAACACGATGACGATAAATCATCTGAATGAACATTTTTCGACGAGTCTCCAGATTCTGAAATGTTAGAATTATGAAAATTGATGTAAACGGATGAATGTTGTTTTTTGTTGTTAAGATTTTTGGGATCTTGTGAATGAGGGAGTGACGCCGCTTCCAGATAACGTAACGGATGAAGAAAATGCTGCACACAAAGAATTGAAGAAGAAAGATTATAAAGCTCTCTTTATAATTCATCAATGCGTTGATCTAGATAATTTTGAAAATGTTAGTGATGTAGAATCTTCAAAAGAATCATGTGAAATCTTGGAGAAATCGTTTGGAGGCACAGAGAAGGTGAAAGAGGTGAGGTTACAAACTCACAAAAGAATGTGTGAATTGCTTCGGATGGAAGGCAATGAAAGTATAACAAATTTTTTCAATAAGGTTACAAAACTAGTCAATCAAATCATGGTATGTAGAGAAATGTTGACATTAAGATCGGTTGTTGCAAAGATCTTGAGGTCATTGGCTCCAAAGTTTGACCACGTGATAGTAGCCATAGAAGAGTCGAAAGATTTGTCAACATTGACAATGGAAGAGCTTCAAGGGATGCTTGAATCTCATAAACAAAGAATGTGATACCAACGGTAACACCCCACATAATACAACCTAGGATCGTATTATATAAAGTGTTAATTTGGTACTGAAACTCATTAAATAAATAAGCATCTTGATATTATTACAATAAATAATACAATTGAGAATAATACATCAGATGTTCGAGGAAGAACAACTAAGAACTGCAGTGGAAAGATGCTCATCAGACATCAAACTTCCAATCTTCGACCTTTCTTGCAAATCCTCCAGCTTCTAAGTCATACTTGAAAGATAATTAACAACATGGGGTGAGATTACTAAATCTCAGTGATCCCACCTATCTTATAGGTCCATTCGGCCCTACAGGATAAATTATCTTTATCTCATCCTATTAGTAATCACATATATACTATTTTATAGGATTTAAGGAACGAAGCATAATACGCTTCACAATAACGTATAAGTTAATAACTTAAATGTACGAGCCACATAGAACAATAGGAGCAATGAATCGATCACGTCAAATCCTTTAATGAACCTCTAACCCAGCTAGTGTTTTGAACGTCATTGACAGTCGACAACCTGCTGCCCATCATGGCAAGTTTCACAGAAGTTTCTGCCCCTTTTAAAATGATTAAGTCTTATAAGGTGGTTTTCGGGAATTCTCTTCCGCCTTCTCTTAGGAATAGTCTAGCATGACGGTATCTGGAGTTCTCCTACCTTCCATCTAATGGGGCTTACTCTCCTACGTTTCAAACTATGCATTAACATTAGTTGGGAAATCCCAACTTTCACTCCCTTGATTCCATTATCTCAGAATTAGGGTGTACCAAGTAGTACAAAATTTTCTTATTTTTAGTTATAAACAATTCCCTGTTTCGGATAAAATTGATCATAGGGTTCTGCTCACCAGATTATTTCTATTAGCCAATCCTTTTATACATACATTCTAAATAAAATATCTAAATTCATAATAGTACCAGAAATACACAATACATGATAAAGTATTGAAACCTTCCGGTATGAAAGTACCAAAAATAATCTTTCAAACCCAATTGGTTTCATCTTAATTCGAGTTTTCTATCCTTAGTTACAACTATTTCAATTCAGCCATGTAACAACATTTTCTACATAACTCTTAAGGTAGAATTTATAAGTTTAAAATAGCACCAGAAATTCAATTCACATGGGAAAATTATGAAAATTTCCAGTATCAATAATACTTGAGTTATCTTTCTAACCCAATTTGTCCCATCCAATTTCAAGTTTCCATTAAGTACAAATTATCATAAAAGGTCACACATGTTACAAAAACACACACTAACTTTTTTTATCAAACTTGTAACAGGTTTTTAGGTTTCCATTCGTTGTCAACTGTTGTAAATGTGCCTTAAAACCTTTGGTGATAAAGAGAAAGAAAACATACTTTGGAGTTTGCATTTACTGCAAAAATCAAACAAAAAGTCGGGAAAAAGTGGTCATTAAATAGTGTCATCTGCATGGTGAATAGTGTTATCCGTATGGATGAATAGTGTTGTCCGTACGGTGAATAGTATTGTCCGTATGATGAATAGTGTTTCAAATTTTTGAGCTTTTTCGATTCGGTCCATGGATCCATGTGATTTTGGGTTTTGTTTGTTGGGTATGTGCTATTACAAATATGTATCTCTTACATGTTTGGTGTGTGACAATCTTAGAGTTTACACTAACAAGGGAGAGCAAGGGTTTAAAGGTATAGCATAGGGTTTTATCTATGCACAAAGAAAACCTTGGATTACACATTGGGTTTGAGTGATTCATATATTGAGAGTTGGAGAGGTAGGGAAACACTTGGGTAGAAAATAGAGTTGTTCTTGGGCGCCTTCAGGGTTATTCTTAGGAACCTGATGGCGAAGGCTATTTTCTTGTAACTCATCTGTAATCTCTTGTAAAAACTTTTTGAGTATAGTGAATTGGAGAGTTGCTCTCTCCCCCAGAGTAGATCATTTGATCAAACTGGGTAAACAAACCTTCGGTTTTTTTTCCCTTATTCTGTTATATCATCTGTGTATAGATTATTATTGCTAAAGACCATTTATTTTGGTTACTATTGTTCTTTGCTTCACAAATTGATATTGAATTTTTTCATAATTCACAACAAGATTCATAACAAGTGGTGTGATGAGCGTGAAGCAAAGAGATATTGTTGACAAGTGAGCACCATGGTTAGTAGATGGCAGATCGAGAAATTTTCTAGTAACAACGACTTCGGGTTGTGGAAAATCAAAATGCAAGCAATTTTAATTCAAGAGAAGTGTATCAATGCTTTGAAGAGTGAAGCAATGACGCCTGTAGGACTTACACAGGTACAGAAGACCAAGATGGTGGATAAGGCCAAGAGTGCTATTATCTTGTGCCTAATGGATAAAGTTCTAAGAGAAGTCGCCAAGGAGCAAAATGCGGTTGTTGTGTGGGAAAAAATTGAATAATTGTATATGATAAATTCTTTGGCTCACAGGTTGTATCTAAAACAACAACTCTATTCATTCTGAATGGTGGAGAACAAATCCATAGTTGAGAAACTCGTAGAATTTCACAAGATTATCGATGATCTTGAGAATGTTGAAGTGAATATTGATGATAAGGACAAGGATTTTCTTCTATCGAATTCATTACCCAAATCCTTTGAGCACTTTAAGGATGCCCTTCTTTATGGTAAGGAAGGTACTATTACTTTGGATGAAGTCCAGACGGCGGTGAAATCCAAAGAATTTCCAAAGTTGAAAGATTTGAAGATTGAAGATAGTGGTGAAGGCTTAAATGTGTCAAGAGGAGGAGGTGAGCATAAAGAGATGTCCAAATCAAAGAGGTCTAACAAGTCAAAGGTAAAATGTTTTAATTGTCAGAAAGTCAATCACTTTAAAAGGGATTGTCCTGAAAGAAAGGTCATTGAATATTTTGTTCAAGCTGCAGTTGCATTGGGTGAGGAAAGTTATGAGGTTGACGAAGCACTAGTAGTATCGAGTTTTGAAACTGAAGATAGTTGCGTCATTGACTCATGTTGCTCTTATCACAATTGTCCAAGAATATAATACTTTGAAACATTGAAGATAGTGCAAGGTGGAATAATTCTCCTTGGTAATAATAAGGCATGCAAGGTTCATGGTATTGGTACAGTCAGATTTAAAATGTTTAATGATCGTGAACTTCTTATTCACAATGTGAGGTATGCTACAGAACTCAAGCGAAGTTTGTTATCTATAAGTAAGTTTGATGATCTAGGCTATTGTACTAGAGTTGAACCTGGAGTGTTGAAGATTTTGCGTGATGAATTGATTATTGCCAAAGGATCTAAAATATGTGGTCTATATATTTTAGAAGGTTCAAATTTTTTTATTCATTCATCGCTAACTAGTGCAGGCTTTCATGACAAGGAAGAGCTATGTGATTTGAGTTTAAGGCGTTATGAATGCCTTGAGAAAGTTTCAGAGGAGTACAACGAATTTTGTAGAAATCAAGGGATAAAAATGCATGTTATCGCTGAGTTGTTATTGAGTTTTTAGGGAAGATCTGAGGTTAAAACAACTTACTTAGTTGGTACATAATTTCTTGAGAAGAAGAATAGTAAAAACCAAGGGAGAAACCTGGGAGAAACTATAACGGAAAAAACTCAGTTTGAGGTGGAGTTTCCTACTATGGATGCTAGTAGTAGTGAGGGAACGGTTACAAAGATCTCTGATTATCATTTGACTCATGATAAGGTAAGGAGGGTTAATGTAACATCTCAAAGGGACAATTATACTAGTCTTGGATATTATGTTTTTAATGTGGCTGAAGGACTGCAAAATAAAAGAAGAAAAACCTTCAGGGAGGCATTTGAAAACAGGTGGAGTCAATGGTGGTTGAAAAATCATACTTGTAGACTTGTTAAATTACCTAGGAAGAAAAGGGTAATTGAGAACAAGTAGATGCAAGTTGCGAGATCAATATTCAAGGGTTGCTTGAATTTGATGAAAGTTATTGATTAAAGTTTCAACTTGATAGGGAGCAACAATGTTGTTGATTAGTATCAACACAGTTTAAAGTTAAGGTAGAGATTGTTGTAAATGTGCCTTAAAATATTTGTTGATGAAGAGAAAGAAAACATATTTTGGAGATTGCATTTACCGCGAAAATCGGGGAAAATAAATTGGTCGGTGAATAGTGGCATCCGTATGGTGAATAGTATTATCCATACGGACGAATAATAACGCCCGTATGATGAATAGTATTGTCCGTATGATGAATAATGTTTCGAGTTTTCGGGCTTTTTCGATTCAGTCCATGGATCCATGTGATTTTGGGATTTTTTTTGTTAGGTATTTGCTATTATAAATACGTATCCCTTACATGTTTGGTGTGTGACAATCTTAGAGTTTACACCAACAAGGGAGAGCAAGGGTTTAAAGGTATAACATAGGATTCCATCTATACACAAAGAAAACATTGGATTACACATTAGATTTAAGTGATTCATATTTGAGAGTTGGAGAGGTAGGGAAACACTTAAGTAGAAAATAAGGTTGTTATTGGGCGCCTTCAGGGTTGTTCTTGGAAACCTGAAGGCGAAGGCTATTTTCTTATAACTCATCTGTAATCTCTTGTAAAAAATTTATGAGTATAGTGAATTGGAGAGCTGCTCTCTTCCCCAGAGTAGATCGTTTGATCGAACTGGGTAAACAAACCTTTGGTTTTTCTTGCCTTATTCTATTATATTATCTGTGTATGGATTATTATTGCTGAAGACCATTTATTTTGGTTGCTATTGTTCTTTGCTTCACAAATTGATATTGAATTTTGTCGTAATTCACAACAAGTTTCACAACATCAACCATGATCAAACTTATGCTCAAACTGAATGTAATTTAGTCTAGTTTCTAGAAATCAAACCAAAATTTTAAAATGATACATATAGAAAAAGTTATGGCTAAAATACTATAGCTATGTCCTGCGAAAATCAAGCTGACATCAGCATAGTTCAACATCATTTTCATGTTTTGCAAGCTCAAATACCAAATCATTCATGCACCAACACTTGCATAATTCCAGTTCCAATAGTATGCTAACAATGAATTAGAGTACATGAATGCAGTGTAATCATCAACTAACACTAACACATGTATCCATTCTACAATTCATAATTCATGCAACAAAGAGAACATGGTATAGTCACAGAGATGGTATCATCATGCATAATTAGGGACGATTAAGGATGGAGTAGATTCATATTTTCAACATGTCTAATTCGGAACACCAACATCCTATAACATTATCTCAATCATCATGACCATATAATTATGGTAACAATAGTATGACATATGCATATGAATCAATTCTTGACAACACTTAACGAGTGAGGAAAACATGTATTATAAGCAACAACTATAACATACTTAAGACACATATGGAAACATAAAAAAACACACTCAAACATCATCAAGGCCTTGTACCAATGTTATACTAGGAATGCACAAATACAACAGTTCAACTAAGCACAAATATTCATCAAGCAAGTTAATTCAATATTTCACCACACAACTATTGCATCAAAAAGTTATCCTACTCTCCCATTAATCAAGCTCTAAACCATCTAATGACTCCCAAAGAGTCTAACAATATACTCATATTACTTACAAGCTTGAGTTCCAACCAATTCCTTGTCTTGTCTCCAACTTCAATCGCACCTTTCGACCTTATAACAAACATTCACTAGGCGAAACTAGTACTCAAACTGAAGGAAATTTTGTGTAAATTTCGAAAAATCAAGAATCGTGTCAGTCCAAGTTATAGGAAAAAATATATGACCTATTAAGTGAAGATTGTCCCAAATTACGGGTTTCCTCCAAAGTCACAAAGATTAGCCAATGCTTCTCTGACCAAAGAGCTCCAATTTCTTTTCATGGGGATTCCGAATTTCTACCTTGAATAGACGATGATGGAGGTGTATTACCACTCCTTTATACCTCTCATTCATCTTTCTCTGAACTCCATAAACATGCAATTGGTGATGATTGTGATTTGCCCTAATTTACCACTTCCTCTTTCTTTCCCCATTTTAACGTGTTTTTCCTTTCCTTCTCTTACAAGGTTCTGATTCACAAGGTTACAAATGAGGTTGAAGTGGTGAGAATGGGCTTGCAAGCAAGTCGAAAAGTGACGTGGCTTTGGATACGCAATCAACAAGAGAAAATAAAGGTTAAGGGAAGTGGTTCGACAATAAAGGTATAAGAGGCTACAACAATTTAACTGGTCAAAATCAGGAAGAAGAAGGCTTGTCGAATCAGAGAAATACCTCATGCCAAAGCAAACTAAAAGGTGGTGCTACTGGTAGAGGAAGAGATGAGGGTAAAAAATCTGACAAAAGTTACATTCAATGTTTCAATTGTCAGAAATATGATCATTACTCTAGTGATTGTCTTGAAAAACAAAAGAATCAAGAAAATGATGCAAAGTTTGCAAAGCATGAAGAATAATAGATGTTACTGATGGTCACAACAAGATATGAAGAAAGATTCTAGGACCAATGATACTTGGACTCAGGATTTGCAAATGAAAATACTCTGGAAGATAAAGGTATTGGTGATGTTCAGATTATGAGGAAAGATGACAAAAGATGAGTAATTTCCAATTTACTATACATACTAGGCATGAAAAGTAATTTTCTCAGCATAGGCCATTTGGTCGAAAAGAACTATAAAAGTGTCAATTGAAGACAAGATGATGAGAGTTCTTAAATCAAATGGAAGGTTAATCTTGAAGGCTCTCATGTATCAAAATAGGACCTTTAAGATTGAACTTAACATGATGGAGCACAAGTGCCTTGCCACTGCAGCCAACAAGGATGAATGTGTATGGCCCAATGTGCTTAGTCATCTAAATTTCAAAGACATCAGAGATCTGAAGAGAAGAAATATGGTTTCAGGATTAATAGAAATCGACATTCCAAACGAATTATGTGAGGAATGTGCATAGGTGAATTAGTACAAGAACAACTTCATCAAGGATGTAGGAAGCAATTCGAAGGCAATTCTTAAAATCATATACTCTGATGTATGTGCTCCTAACCAGGTGAATTCGATTGAAGGTAGCATATACTTTGTCCCTTTCATAGATGATTTCATTTGAAATATCAAGAAGAAAAGTGAATTGATTGAGGTATTCTCCAAGTTTAAATCTATAGTCAAAAGACAAAGTGGTCGAAAGCTCAAGATTTTGAGGACTGATAGTGGTGGAGAATATGTGTCGAAAGACTTTGATACATTATGTGAAAACTAAGGGATTATGCATAAGGTGGTGCCACCCTACACTCCACAGCTGAATGAAACTACATAAAGGAAGAATATAATCATCATGAATATGGTAATAAGTATGTTGAAAGGCAAGCATCTACCCAAAGAATTATGGGGAGAAGCTATGTCGATAACAACATATATTTTAAATAGATGTCCGAAAAAAAGACTAGAAGGAATCACGCTAGAAGAATGTTGGTCTAATGTCATGCCTAGCTTGATTCATCCGAAGGTATTTGGATTCACATAGACATGTGCCTGATCTGTTAAGAAAAAAAATTGATGACAAGTCGAGTCAACTGATTCTAATAGAATATCATTCGACTGGAGGATACAAGTTGTTCGACTCAGTGAACAAACAAGTAGTGATCAACATGGATGTGATCATAAATGAGCTAAAGGAATGGGACTGGACTGAAAAATGTAAAGAACGATTGAGGGAGGATCTTATGTGAAGAACCAGAAAGTAAAGCTCGACAGGAAGAAGTCAGAGGTCAAGCAAGCACAAGCAGAACTTAAAGAACCAGACACATCCCTGCAAAGTTGCAAGAATGTGTGATTATATCAGATGATGTAAGCGATGATGAAGGTGAGATGGTACACTATGCTTTCTATGCAGATGTTGAACCAGTCAATGCAGCTAAAGCATGAACAATTCTAAATGGGTGAAAGCAATGAATGAGGAACTGAAGACCATCGAAGTTAATAACACTTGATCACTTGTCGAATTGCTTCAAGACAAGAAGGCGATCGATGTAAAGTTACAAGGAGAAGTTGAATCCTAAAGGAGAAGTAACTCAACAAAAGGCAAGACTTATGGGGAAATGATTTCTTCATAAAGAAAGAATCGACTTCAAAGAAGTTTTAAACTTGTTGCTAGGATCAAAACAATTAGGTTAGTTGTTGGTATAGAAAACATGAACAACAGGCACATGTGTCAGATGGATGTGAAATGTGGATTCCTAAATGGCCCCTTAGATGAGGAAGTTTATTTTGCACAACCACTTGGGTTTGTGAGACAAGGTAAAGAAAGCAAGGTATACATGCTACATAGAGCCATGTATGGATTTAAGCAAGCTCCAAGAGCTTGGAATAAGAAGATAAACAAATTTCTAAGGGAGAAGTAATTTATGAAGTGCAATCCTGAATACTGAGTTGCTTATACTTTGTCTCTATATCGATGACCCGTTGATAACAGGAAGTTGTAAGAAGATCGAAGACTTTAAACATGACTAAAGTGAGGAGTTTGAAATGTTAGACTTGGGAAATCTCTCATACTTTCTTAGCAGCGAATTTTACAAGAGTAGTAGACGCTTGATGATGCACCAAAGAAGATATGCAGACAAAATACTCAAGATATTTGAGATACAAGATTGCAATCCAACTTCGACTCTAGCTGAGTCTAGAATGAAACTTTTGAAAGATACAAATGAAGATGATGTTGATCCAACGTAGTATAGAAGAATAATTGGATCACTTAGATACCTTTGTCACATAAGGTCTGATCTAGCATACAGTGTAAGTATTGTGAATAGATTCATGCAAAAGCTAAATGTATCACACCAAGCAACAATGAACAGGATACTAAGGTATCTGAAAGGAACTTTTGACTATGCCATTTTGTTTCTTGCAGTCGATAAAGGAAAAGAATACAAGCTAGTGGATACACCGACTCAAGTTAGCGTAGTGATGCTGAGGATATAAAATTCATAGCTGGTTATTGTTGCGGTGAGAATCGTGATACCAAGTTATTGATTAACTTGAATCTTAATTTTTAAAATTCACAACCGGACTTTAATTTATCCAAAAGAAAGGTTAAAGAAAGAAAAACCCTTTGCGCGATGTAACAACAACGCTAAAAGAATCAGGGATTGGGGGTTGGTTATGCCTAGGGTAGGTAACGTGTCTCGGTTCATGGTTCATGAAACAAAGGATAAAGGCTCAAAGTTATTTGTTCCCACCCACTCTCCATGATGAACTCCAATCCTACGCTCAGTTAACTCCAACTACACATTCAGGTTCTTACAGGCTTAAGAATTAAATTGATGATAGTTGGTGATGGTTCATAAACCTAGGGTAGTCACTACTCCCTTACAGTATTTGGTAGATTCCTGCTATTTGAGGATTTTTAAGAGCGAAATCCCTTTAAAGAATTCCTCTCTTTATTATCCCTGACTTTTTTCTGAGCTGTTTTGTTTGAGTATACAGTCAACGAGATGCCCCATTTTTTCCTAAGTCTCCTTCATAGGTTTTGACTTAACGAGATTTTTAATTTTCTTTTTGAGAAAGAAGGTGACAACCTAGTTTAACGGCTATGTGAAACATTACCAATTTTTTTTAAAACTGGGAAAACACCTTCGCTAATTGGTTGTTGTGTGCGAAGGAAAACCTGAGTGCACCACTTTTATATGAAAAGTGTCTTGCATGCATATATCTCTAAGTTAACTGAGAACTACCCACCCCATGTTTGAGAATTAAGGTTTTTTTTGTAAAGAAAGAAAACTCCTACTTCTGGGTAGTCTTCTTCGAGGATCAAGTATTTATCATCGATCAGCTCTCGAACAAGAAAACCTAATGCCAGACATGCATCTAAGTTGTGTCCCTCGGCTCCTTTGTGAAATTCACAGGTCAGGTTTACATTGTGCCATGGTCCCGGCACAAGATTGGCTAGTTGTGGAGTTACTAGCGAGTTCTGGATCAGTAGCGGGTAAAGTTTGCTTAGCGGTACTGGAATTGGTTTACTGCAAGTCTTATTTTTCCTGACATGATTATTCTTGTTCAAGCTCTGGATTTGAGAAGCTTGAGAAGGAACAAACACTGAGTGCTGAGAGTCTTTTCTGGTAATCGTCTGATATTTGGTCACTTGGTCAAATACTGACTTTTGTGAAATGTCTCTGGGTGCACTTTCTTGCTATGGGGGAGACATGAGAGATGGTGAAGTTTTGTTGACTTGAACACCTCGAGGCGCAAAAGAGATCATTTTGGAATCGAGCAAATCTTTAACCTCGTTTCTGAATGCATTATAGTCTTCAGTTGAATGCCCTAATGCCCAGTATGAGAGTCGCATCTGGAATTGGTATCAAAGCCCAGAGGGTAAGGTGGAATCACCGGTTTTAGCTCCTTTGGTATTATCAATCCACCTTGGATCAAGTCTGGAATTATCTAACTGTATGACATTGGAAACAGACTGAAGTGTCTCTCTGGTTTCCTTGGTCTTTTTCGGGCGTGCTGACGCGATTTACGGTTATTTGGTCGTTGATACCGAGGATGTCCTTGAGTTGGAGGAATCATCGGAGATAATGCATCCCTAGTTTCTCTAGACGCAACATGGTCATAGTGGCCTTCTTTCTTCATCATGTTCTCCAATGTCTCTAGAACCCAATTCATCTGACACTTGAGAATTTTGATGTCCTCTTTCAGAGTTTCCTGAGCTCTCAAAAGTTCATCCATTGTTGCCATTTGTCCTGGATATGTGCTAGGTATCCCCTCCCTCTCCCTGAACAAGAGGGAGTCAAAGAGACGCAAGGCTGAGAAAAGCAAATGCATAATGCAAATGCAATGCAAAAAGAAAAGTGGTTTTACCAAACTCAGAAGATCGATTAGGTCAAACCCTCATTTCATTAATTGTTGGGAAAAGTTACAACTTTTAAAATACCAGAAAAATCGACTGAGTCTTACAAAACCAATTGCGACATGATATGCTTATGGTGATACGATGAGATGATGCACACACCACACAAAGGCAAGTATTCAAAAATACAACGCACATGCACACACAAAGGCTCCCTAGGCTTAAGGTCAAAACATGGAGTCAAAGGTCTAACCATCCCCAAGGATTTGTACTATGAGCTATTTTGTACCTGCCAAACGGGTTCTATCAAAGTTCCCAGAGTCATAGTAAATCCTTTGGATATTGCCAACTAACACGACTACTCACGTGAGTCAACAATATTCTCAATATAAACTCGTCTGAGTGTAGCATTGCAGGACAACTATTGAGGGACTACTCGTTAACAGTTTTTGCGCTACGTCCTAAAAAGGACAAATGGGGTAAAAGTGTCACTAAAAGTCCTCAGCTTCGCAGACTCGTATTGAAATAATTAGTGAATACACGACTACTCATGCATTACTAACCATCTCAAAGAGTCTCCACTGAGTGTGATTACATCATATATTAGACATATTAGGACTACTCCTAATAGCCCAACTATTGATCATACCACAATCCTATCTCATGTGTCACTCAAATCCGGGTTAGGATTTATCTCACCTCTCAAAGCACCCAATATCCACAACACAAACAATATATTGACAAATATACATGTTAAGTAAATATTCACAAATATAGCATGCAATCAAACAAAATAGGTTAAACCTTCAAGTTTTCCTTTCCCCAGCGAAGTCACCGTTTCTGTTGCAGTGAGAATCGTGATACCAAGTTATTGATTAACTTGAATCTTAATTCTTAAAATTCACAACCGAATTTTAATTTATCCAAAGGAGAGGCTAAAGAAAGAAAAACCCTTTGCGCGATGTAACAACAACGCTAAAAGATTCGGGGATCGGGGGTTGGTTATGCCTAGGGTAGGTATTTCACATCCTAAATATTTGTAGTACTCTACAAGAACCTTTTGTATGTTTGTATGCTATACTTGCTAGATGTTTGCTTATAGTTAGGGTAAAAGGCATAAGGTTTAGGGGTAGGTAAATACCTAAGGATAGTTTCTATGTTTGCTCGCAAAGATATCGCATCCTCTACCTACGTATCCTAACTAGGATAGAATCAGAGCAACTGTAGTTCACCTCACCAGGGATAAAGAACTCTTGATTATGATCAAGGTTCAAAAGGGAACAAATATAACACTGCTTGTGTAGAGTTTAACAAAACTCTCTAATCTAAATTGTACACTCAAGAAAGGGGAGTAAGTAATCATCATCATGATTCTTACATAGAGTTTAACAAACTCTACCTAATTCTACGTTGTAAGACCAATTGATTCTATCCAGACCGAAAGGAGAAAGGAGGCTCTATCCAGACCTACAAGGATTAAGAACTATAAACCTAATTTCTACGAGGTAAATCCAATTGGTTCTATCCAGACCAAAAGGAGAGGAAGGTTACTCGTCAAGATATCGCATCTTGTGCCTACGTATTCTCATTATCCAATGAGAAATCAGAGCGTCTGTAGTTTGGGCACGACTAAGGAACGGGGGCCAATTGGTTCTATCCAGAAAAAAAGGAGGGACGAGGCTCTATCCAGGCCTGCATAGGATTAAGAACTCTAAACCTAAGTTCTAAAGGGTAAGTCTAATTGGTTCTATCCAGACCAAAAGAAGGAGTGAGACAACATGGATGAGAATTAAAAAGCTCCATCACTTGGGGAATAACTTAACAAATCATAAACATTCAAACATGCTGAATATATAAGAGGTATGGTTAAAACCAAGAGCATGCAAGCATATGACAATATCAAGCAACTATTTCAATCAAGGTAAATGGTTACAACCAAAAATGCACAAAGATATTACAGTATCATGAAGGGGTTCTTACAAGACCAACATAAGAGGTAAAAACCATTTGAAACATATTGACAAAGATGAAGGGGAATGAGGTAACAACCACATGTTTAAATGAAAACAAGTTTAAATACAAGCAAGTCACAACTTGAGGCAAGCGTGTCATAGGTTTTAAAAGATGTAAAATGTAACAACATGAGACCAACAATCATGCATTGATGACAAACAAGTACAAGTAGGCATACAAGAAGTGTTACAACAAATCAAGTAAGAAATTCAAGGTTCCATGGGGAAACACACACAAGTTTATGGTAACAACCAAAACAAAGCAATACCTAGTAGTTTATGGTTCTAGCAAGACACATAAACAAGTAAAATGAAACATGACAAACACATTCAAGAGATTACAACATCAAGAATCATGTTATGAATCACAAAGAAATTTCAAGGTATACCATTTATGTTCAAGCTTTCACAAAGGAAAGAAACAAACACTAAACATGTTATGGTTCTTACAAGACACATAAATAAGTAGAATAAGTCATGGTAAACATATTCAATAGGTTACAATATCAAGAATCATGGCAAAATTCACAAATGAAGTTTAAGAGGCCATTTTCACATATATGCATTCACCAAAGCAAGTATGAACATGGTAATGCAATTAATAAAACATATTTGAGCATTTAAACATGTTAACAAACATATATAAATCACAAAATATCAATGTCATAAGAAAAATCAAGTTATAAGTTTGAAAAAGTTCAAGAACACCAAGGTAGAAACCCTAAAAACACATGTTTTTCAAGTGGATCAAAGTCTTTCTAGGATGACAATTCTTGAATTCTTTCTTCACTAAATTAAATTAGGCATGATAAGGAGTAGTTTTAAAAAAGAATGGCATCAATAGCACAAAAATTGAGCAAGTTATAGTCATTGCAAGTTGGTGCACCAAAATGGCAAAAACTAGGGCAAGGCAAGGTTACAACTTAAGGGTCATTTGCGTGAAGGGCTGGAACTCAGTCAAATATTAAAAAAATGGAGTTAAAAAAAATTGAAATTGTGTATTTTTGAACAAAGAATTCAATGGTACCATTTGTTTTTCCATACCATTCACCCATATAAAAATTCGATAGCAACATGGTTTAGGCAAGTTTGGTGACAACCAAAAACGTGAACATGTGAACAGTCGTGTGTAGTGGTGTGCTTGGTGAAACAAGTGTACAAACATCACATACACATCATATTAAGAGGTTAGCATAAAAGAAATCAAGATATGCACACATGGTTTGGCAGATTGGATGCAAAACGCAAAAAGTGACTAGGTTGGGCCTAGTTTGTGGCCTAGCTTGTGACCATAATTTGACAGTTCAAAAACTACATGTTTTGATGCAAGTAATAGTTCATACATGACACATAACATATATAAGACATGTTCAAACAATGTACAACACCAAATCATAGCTAAAAGTCATGGTAGCATGTGAAATGCAAGTGAAAATTTCATGTTTTCTTGTGTTTTAAGCTTACCTCTTGAAGCAAGCTTGTACAATAAGAAAACCAGAGACTTTGAGTGCTCCTAAAATTTATACAAATGCTCCTAGGATGATGAGAAGATGCTCCAAATCAAGCCCAAGCAAGTTGACGGGCAGAATGGCTTGCAAGTGAAGAAAAACATCCAAAAACCAATGATTTTCAAAGACAACTCCTTCCATCCTTGTTACAGAAGTTCGGATTGGTTATGGACAGATTCTATATGTCAAATATGAAATGTTAGAGGTCTTAAAGCTCAAGGAAAGGCAAGAGACCAGTGGCTGTCCTTTAAAACGCAAAAAAGTCAACAAAATGAGGTTTTAAGGGTTGACTTTTGGATTGGATGAGTTCCTGGCCAAGGTGAGGGTTTGGAAAGCTCTAACACATCATTTGTGATGTGTTTTTTGAGTTTGAAAGTTTTTGGAAAAGGTTTTAGGGGTGAAAGTGCAAAACAGTTTTTTTTGTGATTTTGGAAATTTAGTGAGATTTTGCAAGAACTTTGCAACCAGAAAGATGAGAGAGTTATTTCTTGGTTTGATGCTTGATATGGTGTGTGGATTATCATATAGGAAGCCTATATTTATAGGCAAAACAAAAGTGAGGACAGATTTACACAAGTGGTTTGCAAGTGGTGGTTTTAGTGAAAAATCTCATGAATCCATGTGATGGTTTTGCTCTGCTGGTTTTGCTTGCTTCCAAGGTACTTAGACCTCTTAAACCAGCTAGAAATGAACTGTGAGAAGTGATATTAGAGTGCACAAGGACACCCTCCTTGTTGCAGCCACCAATACTCTTTCTCTCATGGTGTACCTTTTGTACTTTTCTTCATTAAACTAATGGATTATGGATGGAACTTTGGTTTTGCTTGGATGCTATTCTGATCCAGCTCATTTCACCCTCTAACACACCATATTAGAGGTCATTCCGTGGTTTGAAATGAAGTGCATAGTTGGAAATCAAGTTTATGTTGAGTTTTGACATGATGACAATCAAGTGTTTAGGCCCAACTTGTCCAATTCGAAACTCTCAGCTCACAAGGGATATGGAGGAGTTCTTGTACTTTTTGGAAAGCCCTCATGGTGCTCTACAACTTTCATGTTTACTGAATTTCCAAATTCCAAGTGGAACTAGGTCAAAAACCTTCTCAAAGGTGGCTGAAAACATGCCTAAAAGTGCCAGAAACTTAGAATGTTTCTAAGTGTTTTCTCCCTCTTATGATGATTTTTACTATAACTCCAAATCTATGAATTTTTCACATGGACCACTCTGACAAATTTGTAGGACTTGTCAAGACCTTTACAACAAGCTTTGAACCATCTCATTTCGATGTGTGGTTAGGAAGTTATGGTCTTGCCCTTTTCAAAACCCTAATTCCCGACTTTTTGATTACTTCTCAATCCTTGATCCAATGGTCATGAAACTTAATATTTAGGTGTATTATGTCATTAGGAACATATTTGCTTCAAACTTTGAGGTCAAATTCCTTATGGTCAAAGAGTTGACTTTTTAGTCAAACGAATCGATCAATGACTACCAGATCGACTGTTGATGTTCTGGGTCTCTTGAGGTCTTGAAACTTATTGGATAGACTTTAATAAGCCATATGAGCTTCATGGACCATGATTCTATCATTGGAACACCTTTGAAATCAAAAGTCAAACTACAGTTGACTTTTCCTAATTAGAAACCCTAATCGGGGTCCTGAACTGCACTGTTCTTGATCTTTGAGTGACAACCTCAAATTGGATTCATACTTGATCCAACATAGTATCTTTGATGATGTAGATACTTGTTTCATGGAGAATCAATCCAAGATATTGACTGATCAAACATCGAAACCTCGATTCCTGACTGTATGAAACCCTAATTCACCTGTGTCTCTTGACAAAGACAAACTTGAAATAGGTTAGATAAACAAATGAAGATGATCTTAGAATGATGATGAAGATCTAAGGGGTCAAAATTTGGGGTGCAACAGTTGCCCCTATTTAAATTTCTTCACTAGATGGCAATGAGAGATGACAATCCTCATAGAATCGTAGTGAAAGGTATTTAAATATCGAAAACCAGAAATTTTATCCCTTAGATCTGAT
The DNA here is from genome assembly GCA_963859935.3 of Lathyrus sativus. Classification (NCBI taxonomy): domain Eukaryota; kingdom Viridiplantae; phylum Streptophyta; class Magnoliopsida; order Fabales; family Fabaceae; genus Lathyrus; species Lathyrus sativus. The sequence continues at coordinate 593,475,401 of OZ012741.1, read as the reverse complement.
GGTCATGAAAAAGGACAAATGCTAAAATGCAATGAATTATAAATGACATTTTATGATGCTTGTATGCAAGACGAGTGCTGACACACGAACAAAAGAACGACAAAACAACGAGTAACTATTCATAGGGAACCCGACACACTGGGAAAGATCCAAGGCATAACAAGCAATAGTTCAAACATGACTAATGATGGTATTTCAAGGGGCTCTTCCACACAAAGACACAAACTCCACCGGGGAATACAATTCTTCACTAGGGAAAAGAGGGAGCACACTCCACTGGGGAAGAAAGCAAATCTCCATCGAGGAGGCGAAATACCAGAGACATGATCCTCACTGGGGGCGACCAACTGAGGAACTTCCTATAACGAAGAGTTCGAACGGGATCTTCATGAAAGGACCAGAAATAAGATCAGATGCATCAGAGATGCTAGTATCCACTAGATCTCGGATACTCGACTGGGGAAAGCAAAGGCTTAGCTGGGGATGATGGTGACAACCAGCTCACGGTATCAATAACAATTGGATTCAAACAATGCCAGTAACCACTGGACTTACTAAACAAAGCTGGTGGCGACCTGATCTTCAAACAGGAAGAACATATATATCCCTCAAAACCTTAGGATCAAAAACTAATATCCTCAAAGCATTAGGATAACAGCAAAGACACAACCCTCAACACATTAGGATCAAAAACTAATATCCTCAAAACCTTAGGATATAGTTAGAGACACAACCCTCAACATATTATGATTGAAAACTAATATCCTCAAGACATTAAGAGCAAAATCTTAATATCCTCAACACATTAGGATATATAAGAGACACAACCCTTAACACATTAGGTTTGGATAAAGACCCTCAAAACATTAGGATCAGAAGCTAATATCCTCAAAGCATTAGGATATAGAAGAGATTTCACGCAAATGCAAACATTCTAGTCTCTGGAAATTCCTGAATTCAGGATCCAAAGTATACACCTCCAAAGGTACAAAACCTGATCTTGGGATGGAAACAAACACCTCTTCGCTTGGAATGATAAACAATCAAATCGCCAGTACCTTTCCCTTGTGGATTTCTTCAATGCCAGTTATTAACCGGCCTTGCATGAAATATGATTGGTCACCACCAATTCATCAGTACCAGTCACCACTGGACCTTTCAAACAATGTTGGTTACAACCAAACCTCAAATCCCTAAAATAAGCTTCCCAAACGAGACTACCACTTATCTGGTAAATGTAACAGGGATAGGCTTCTCTGGTGAAACTGCCACTTATCTGTAAGCAATGATAAACACTATAAGCTTTTCGGGAGAGACTGCCACTTATCTGGGAGGCACATCATGATAAGCTTCTCAAGTGAGACTGCCATTTATTGGTGTGGTAAAATAATAATGATAAGCTTCTTTGAAGATATTTCCACTTGTTATTGAAGATGAATAAGCTTCTCTGAAGAGATTTCCACTTATGGATAAGCTTCTCGAAAGAGATTGCCACTTATCGTTGAAGATGGATAAGCTTCTCTAAAGAGATTTCCACTTATCATTGAAGATGGATAAGCTTCGCTGAAGAGATTTCCACTTATCATTGAAGATGGATAAGCTTCTCTGAAGAGATTGCCACTTATCGTTGAAACTGGATAAGCTTCTCTGAAGAGATTGCCATTTATGGATAAGCTTCTCGAAAGAGATTGCCACTTATCATTAAAGATGGATAAACTTCTCTGAAGAGATTACCACTTATCGTTGAAGATGGATAATCTTCTCTAAAGAGCTTGTTGTTGCACCCCAAAATTTGCCCAACCTTTTCTTTACTTAGCTTGTGTTTCATTGAATTCATTCTAGCATTATCATTTGCATTGCATTGACATATATGCAGGAGATCAAGAGGCATGACTACCAAACAAAGGGCTACACAAGCTGAGAGCCCTATTCAAGTGTTCAAGGGTTGATATCCTCATCAGAGAAGTCAAAGATCCTCAGAGAGAGTGGTTGAAGCCAAGTGTGTACATCTCCTAACTTGAGGGTTGTGGGAATTCCTCGGATGATTCTGAATACATGGGAGAAGACTTGAGACCTTTAGAGAGCTCATAAGAAGTATGGAAGATCATGTTGAAGCCTAGACAGGTCAATATGCAAAGGATAAGGAGCTACTACCAAGATTGATATAACTAGGGTTTCATCTGGTCAACCCTGGGTCAACTGATGATTTGAAGAAGGTTGAGACCTAATTCCAAGGCCATGTGATCATGGATTGATGTATTAATATGCCCAAGGGATGATTGCAAAGGCAACTCATCATGAATCAAGAGTGTGAGGAGTTCCTAAGCCAGGGTTGCTATGCTTGACAGTGTAAAATCCCCTAGTTTGGTGCCTAACTTCAAGACCACATAACTCAAGATGTGATTTTCATCTCACCTTGACCCTAACATGATTGTTGTAGATCATGATCATAGCTTTAATTTGAGTACTAGAAGTCCTTGATAGGGTTTATAGAACTCAAGTTATGAGCCAGACAAGTTACAGGTCATCAGAAGAGTGTGAATTGGGAGCTTGAAAGTCAACCAACTTGCATGACACTTTTGCCCTAGAAATATGATTCTCATGAACTTTTGGATAACATGAATGTTTCTCCTTATCTTCTCAGCTTTCTAGAAAGTACTAGAAGTCCATGATTGGATTTGTAGAACTCAAGTTACAAGCTTTACAAGATAAGGGTAATTTGGGAATTTGGAATTACAGGTCATTTTTGGTTAGGGGCCAATTTCATCAACTTAGACACCTCAAATGGACTTTTGATCAACTTGAAAGTTGTTCAAAATGGTGTTATTTATCCATACATGACCCAAACATTCATTGATATGGATTGAATTGAGAAGTGTATGAAGGAAATTTGAAAAAAAGATAATTTAAAGGCATTATAAAGGAAAAATTCAAAATAAATCATAAGTGTTCAAAAAATTAACAAGTTGATACACCTCCAACCTGATGTAGCCTGAGATGACTTCCCTGTTGCTCATTTTGGTTTTTCTTCCTTGTTTGACATTGCTTGATGCATTAGAATAGGTTCATGTATAGAACATTTTAGGCTAGTTGCATGACTGCATTAAGAGGTTGAGTGGGTCTCCTTCTGCTTGTTTGCATTAAGGGTTGAGGTGATCCTCCTCTTGCTTGTGTGTTCTTTTTCTCTTTAGCTGATGTGTTTGCATTGAAAGGTTGAGCTGAACTCCCTTTGCTTGTCTGTTTTGATTGTTTTCTTTGCTTGACTGCTTAGAGGTTGAGTGAGTCTCCCTCTGCTTGTATTGCTGCATTGCATTTGCATATTTACTATTTTCTTATCTGTTTTACTAATGTTTAGCTGATGCTTTGTTTGATTTCTGTATCCCATTGACATGATCCCCTAGGAGTCTCACTTCCTTTGATAAGGAAGTGATGATAGAACTTTAGGTTGAAACCTTTGCATGATAACGTCTAGGAGTTCCCTGTTTCAAACCTCAATCATAGGATGAATCCTTGGCATGACAACATTAGGGCTTGATAGTTTCCCTGTAGAGTCCGTTCTCTTCTCATCTCTAAAACAACAGTAAAAACATAATAAAGGCAAGTTGGTACTAGCGCGTTACGAGCCTTAAGCCACTTGGGAAATGATAATTGAGCGGTCTTCTCTCAATCGTCTAGAATGTTTAGTATACGTCCTTTGGACGATATGCGACGCATTCGCTCCCAAGTCATAGTCTCTAGAGTTGTACAGACTACAGACATCCATAAAAAACACTTCTTCCGTAAAAGACAGAAAACAAATCTCAAACACTTTTTGCCCCGTGGGCCCATAAACCAGGAAAACGTTTTCAGAAAAAGAGTGTCGTTAACTCTCAGTTCTACCGCAAACGGTAACGCACGAGTCTCCGACGAGCAAGCTGCATACACCAAACTGCTGGAACTGTTTGTTAACCCTACTCGGAAAAACAGATGAATCTAAACCCGTGATCCGTATTATCCTGAACTACGTAAGCTCTGATCTCTCATGTCTGTTGAGAGTATGTAGGCACAATAATGACGTATTGGCGAGCCACCTTCCCCCGTCCGTTACCCGTAGTTAGCCGAACTACGTTGACTCTGATTTCTCGTTCTCTGACGAGAATACGTAGGTACGAAGCGCGATGCTTTGCCGAGTCATTTTTCTTTTCTTTTCTTTTCAGACCATCCTTGATAGGTAGATAGTTAAACCAACCCGTCAGATAAACACAACAAGCATGGATCCCGTTGAGTACAATGGACGTAAGGGGTGCTAATCTCTTCCCCTTGCGTAACCGACTCCCGAACCCAGACATGGTTGCGATGACCTTGTCTTATACCTTTTCGTCAGGTTTTTCCGATTGTTTCCTTTCCCTTTCTGTGGGATAAATAACGAAAGGTGGCGACTCTTCTGTTTTGCTGACACCTTATTTTCGCAGTAGCGACAGCTGGCGACTCTGCTGGGGACTTATAGCTGCTGGGGACTTTTCCCATCCCCTGCGTGAGTCAATCCTAGCGCTTGCGTGTTTATCTGTTGGGTTTGCATTTATTTATCGCACTTTACTTTCTGCACTTTATTTTCAGTATAATATGATTATTTGTTGTGCTGTTGTGGGAAGGACTAATTCTGATGAGTGAGAAGCCAGAGCCAGGCTTGAGAGCATATACATAATATTAGAGTGGATTAGTGGTGGACGTGCTTGCTTTGCTTGCATCAGTTCCCATATAATCCATACTCAGATGAGGTTCTCTTTGATGACTTCCTATCGGTCCTTTAGACTCGAGGGGATTTTGGATCTAAGGATTGTCGACTCTGGGGACCGATCATTTGTGACTCAGCTAAGTGAGGCCTCTTCAGGGAGTGATGATGCCAAACCAGAAATAGTGAACATATTATCATTTCGTGAAAGTCTGTGACGCTAGGAAACGCATAGGATGCTGAACCTTGTCCGTGATTAGGTCCATACCTGTGAGCAGGGTCGGGTTATTGCAGGAAACTTTAACCTTCAGACAACCTGGTTTTTTTGACAGTGAATCAGCATTGTGGGTATCAGAGGGTTCTTATCATCAGAGATGTGTTTGTTCTTGATAGAGCAGAATTTTGGTCCTCCTCAACCAACAACATAGTCATCTTGATCTCCTGCAGCATGATTGCATTTTGCATTTTTGCATCCTCATTTGCATATCATTAATGTGTGTCTGTGTTGCAGGTGCATACTTCTCCTCTGGTTCTAGTGATCTTGATCCTCATGGCTGATATGACATCTCTGAAGAAGAATGTGGCTTACAAGCTACCAACACCTGACATCCGAGAGTTACGGGCTTTGATTTCTTTGGTTGGTAAGACAGTGATGGAGGATTTCAGAAAGAGTTATGTGAGACTTCTGGGTATTGTGTGTAAGCTTTCTACGTACGAGTTGAACGGCCTCTACGCCCTCCTGCAGTTTTATGACCCGCATCTCAGATGCTTCATTTTTCCAGACTATGTCCTAGCTCCGACCTTGGAAGAGTATGCTGATTTGCTGGGGGTACCTTTGTTGATACAGATGCCTTATTATCGTGTTGATGCTGAACCTGACTTGGATAAGTTGGCTACTGCCCTTCATCTAGATGACTCATATTTGAAAGGGATGTTATTTAGAAAGATTGGAGTTTATGGTTTCACTTTGCCTTTCCTGATGGAGAAGGCCCAAAGGTTTGCCAAGAAGGGTTGCTGGACTGTATTCAATGCCATCTTAGCCCTTTGCATTTATGGGATCGTGCTATTCCCAAGTCACCCGGACTTCATAGGTATGGATGCCTGCCACATATTTGCTTCCGGGAATCCAGTGCCCACTCTCCTCAGAGACGTTTATCATTCAGTTTACAACAAGAATGAAAACAGAAAGGGGAAGAATGTGGCATGTTGTGCTCCTTCACTGTATAAGTGGTTTGCCAGCCATCTTCCTAAGACGGGTCCGTTCATTGATTCTGCTGAGTCTTCACCCTGGTCTGCACATTTATGGCTTTGTTTGCTGACAATATCATCTGGTTTGATAGAGATCTACTGCGCAAAGAGATTGTGCATAGCTGTTGTGGCTTTCCTAACGTCCCCCTGGTTGAAAGGAACAGATGTATCAATTACAATACCTCTTTGCTGGTTCGACAATTTGGGTATGCACTAAGAGGTCCTCCCGAAGAGGAAGAGATACATGAATCTCTGTATCTCACAGGGTTGCTTGAAGGTGATACTTTGGTTAAGGTACAGAATGCTTGGAGCAAAATTCACTGAAAGGGAAAAGTCTTGCTAGGAAAAAGCAACAATAAGGCCTTTGATCCATATGTGACCTGGGTCCGAGAAAGAGCCGCCAAGTTTCTGATGCCATTCCCTGCAGTGGAACCATTATATCCTCCCGTGTTCAAAGAACCCACCATAGTTGATATTCAGAAGTTCAACCAGGTTCTCCGAGAGAAAAAAGAGCTATGAAAAGCCAACGAAGAGTTGGAAAGAGAGATTGCTCAGCTTCGGAGTGAAAAAAACGAAGCCGTATACACCTGCAAGAAGCAGACAGAATTGATCAACCACTTGGGCGCTAATTTGACCAAGGAGAATGATTCTAGAGAATGACTTGGGTTAGACCTGAAGGCAATGCACAATGTGTTGACCACCAAGAAGCAAGACCTGGATAGGGTGTACCTGCAGTTATCCAAATACGAGACGTTATGGAGCAACACCCTAACCAAGTACAAAGAGCGAGAGGAAAAGCTGAAGCAGCGAATAGCCGAGCTAGAGGTCCAGATTGAGATCAAGGACAAGAAGATTGAGGCCGAAGCCTCACTCTGACGAGACGTTCAATACAGATTGGTTGAGACCAAGGCAAATCCACAGGATTGTCAACTCAGAGCTGATGCTAAGAGGTGTAGAATGGAAAACCACTCTGGAGAAGGTGTCTGTGGGGACGTTGCCGAGAACCTCCCAGATACCATCAGGCAGAGGAATTTACTGATCCAGGGTCTGCTCACTCAGCCTGACCATCCCACTACAAAGAAGTTATTAGAGGATTTCCGTGCCCATAGCTGCACTTGATTTCTTTGTATTTCTTTTTACCTTTTATGCATTGATATGCTGACCACCACCAGGCTTGTTGGTTGGGGTCACACCTTTTGCTTCAGTTGTATTCGATTATAGTTGTATGCTGTTCGCGTGGGTTTTTCTTCAGATATATGTATGAGGATTTCTTGCCATGATTGGATGTTGGACTTTATTTGTCTTGGAAACTAGGATCGGGGGGGGGGGGGGGGGTAATCTCCCCAAGGCACAAACACACGTTTGCATTTGCATGAATCATCTTCATAACAGGTATCATGAGCTGTTTTTCTAACCCCTTGTCTTTTCAGGTTATTTCAGGATTGAACAAAGACAGATTCACCGGTATTCTACCAGAGCAAATCAAGTCAGAGTAATGGAACAAGTTCAGACTGACATTCAAGAGCTCAGGGAGAGGATGGATCGTTTTATAGATCTCATGCAAGTGGTCGTTAATGGCCAGGATTAGCTCAAAACTCTGGTGCAACCTCTGATCTCACGCGTTGACAACAACAACGTGCGACACGGTGGGAATACTCCAAACCCTCCGCTTGTTGAGACCCCTCATGGTGACATCCTTGTTACTGGAGGGAATGGGAGCGGCAATGGTAATATTAGACCTAATGGGAATACGACTGGAGCCGGAAATGGCAACTTTGAGGCCAATGGTAATGTGGGTACAAGCAATGGCAATACGGGTGGAACTGGTAATGCTGGTGCTGGTAATCAGTTTGGTCTTGATGCTGCTGGATTCGCTGCTGGCAATGGCCATCAACCATGGCATGAGGATCGTCAAGAGGACTTATTCTCAATGTTCTGAAGCCCGCTTAAGGTTCAAAGCACTCAAAGATAAGATGAAGAGTTTTGAGAACTTGAATACCATGGGCGTTGACATGACCAAGCTGGGACTGGTCTCAGACTTCAAGGTGCCTCCCAAGTTTAAGGTACCTGACTTCGAGAAATATAAAGGCACCACTTGCCCCCGTGTCCATCTGAGGTCGTATTACCGAAAGATGTCCGCACATTCTGAAGATGAGAAGTTACTGATGCACTTCTTCCAAGACATCCTGTCAGGCCCCTCGCTGGAGTGGTATATGGGTTTGGAACCCATAAATGTACGCACATGGAAAGACCTTGCTGAAGCATTCGTAAGACATTATCAGTACAACAACGATCTGGCTCCCAACCGGGTTCAGCTACAAAATTTGTCTCATAAGAACAACGAAGGATTTAAAGAGTACGCCCAGAGGTGGCGTGAACTGGCAACAAGAGTTCAGCCACCGATGGTTGAGCGGGAACTTGTTGAAATGTTCGTGGCTACTCTCCCAGGAGTTTATTATGAGAAGCTTGTCAGTGGTATGTCAGGAAGCTTCTCCGACCTCATCATCACTGGAGAACATGTAGAGAATGACATCAAACTGGGAAAGATTCAGGGTGTAGATGTATCCTCAGCTGAAGGGGGAAAGAAACCTTACAGTGGTAAGAGGCGTGAAGGAAAAGGACAGCGCCAGCAGGCCGCTAGCATTACTATTCCTGCTGTCCAGCAACCTCAGCAGCAGAACCAGCAAGGGTACCAGAGGTATCAGAATAAAGCACCATTGTCAAGTCGTCATCTTGAAACCCCACCTATGTCATATGCGCAGCTTTTGCAGACTTTGCTTCAGTTACAACTAGTTCAGAAGAGAACTTTGGCTCCCTTGACAGGGACACCTCCACCGGGCTACGATGCGAATGCGAGATGTGAGTTTCATTCGGGGGCACCTGGACACTCGATTGAGAACTGTAAAGCATTCAAGCACAAAGTACAAGATATGGTTGGCGCCAAGATAATCAACTTTTCCGATAATGTTCCGAATGTTACAAAGAACCCTATGTCTAACCATGGGGGAGATGGGGTTAGTGTCATCATTGAAGAGGAAAATTCAGACTTATTGACTGATGTCAAAGACCTAAAAACACCACTTGGTTTCGTTAAAGCCAAGTTGATGAAGAAAGGTATTTTCCCGGGTTGTGGAAAGTTGTGTATGGATTGTGCGAATCATTCAGACGGCTGCGATCAGTTGGTAGCAGAGATTCAGAGTTTGATAAACGAAGGAATTCTGCAGTTTAGTCGGAGGGCTGAGAACAGATCAGGGGAAGTGATGCTGAAGCAAAAGGATGAGATTGCCACTATCACCATCCCTCGTAAGACAATTACTATTTCTGCATCAAGGCCACCTACGATCACTATAACGAAGGCTTGACCTATACCAATCGAGAGCACTAATGCTTTTCCATGGCACTATGGGGCAGATGTCTATTGCAATGGACATAAGTTAGAGTTGGAGCCATCCGGGAAATCTGTTGACAACCTAGTGGGGACTGGGGGAATAACGCGTAGCGAAAGAGTGTTTTCTCCATCAGAGATTGTGGCTGACAAAGCTGACAAGGCTGAGAAGACTGACAGGGGTAAAAGTAAGGTCGTCGAAGAAACCTCCCGCGAGGTAGGAAAAGACCTGCTTGTGAAAGACGCCGAAGAATTTATGAGACTGATCAAGAAAAGTGATTATAAGATCGTTGATCATCTTCATCAGACGCCGTCTAAGATCTCTATTCTGAATCTGTTGTTGTGTTCCGAGGCACATCACAACGCCCTGCTAAAGGTTCCGAATGCAGCATATATGCCACAAGAGATCTCCGTCAACCAACTAGAGGGGGTGGTTGCTCATGTGAATGCTGGGAATGGATTAGGGTTTAATGACCTCGAGCTGACGCCGAAAGGAAGGAACCATAATAGTGCCTTGCATATCTCAATAGAATGTCGAGGAACGGTTATGTCCCATGTGCTGGTGGACACGGGGTCATCTCTGAACGTTCTCCCTAAGAAGGCGCTGATGAGGTTGGATACGAGAGGACTGATATGTACCCCTGGTGACCTGGTGGTAAAATCTTTCGATGGAACTAAGCGTCACGTCTTTGGAGAGGTAACCCTACCCATTCAAGTTGGGCCAAAAACCTTTGACGCGGTTTTCTATATCATGGATATCATGCCTGCCTATAGTTGTTTGTTGGGCCGGCCTTGGATCCATTCTGCAGGTGCAGTGACTTCCACATTGCACCAGAAACTGAAGTATAATGTGGGGGGCATCATCGTGACCATCTGTGGTGAAGAGGACATAATGGTGACCCATTTGTCATTGTTTAAATATGTTAAAGTGGATGGCGAGATCCACGAAACTTTGTGCCAGGCGTTTGAAGCTGTTAAAGTCAAGGATGCGATTTCGGTGATGATCGAGAAACCTGAGATGAATCTCTCTTCCTTCAAGGAAGCTCAAGCTGTTGTTCAAGCTGGTTCTGCCCCAGGCTGGGGGCAAGTTCTGGAAATCCCTAACAAGCAGGATAAGTTTGGGTTAGGGTATTCTCCTTCTGCTGATGTTTCCTCCTCTTGCAGTGCGCCATGCGTCAAAGGGCCGATTCAGTTCACAAAAGGTGGGGTGATATTTGAGAATGTCAACGCCGTGTCTGAAGACGACGAAGATAGTGATTGCGACCTAGACTCCTGGATTCGGCCGTGTAAACCAGGCCAGAGCCTCAACAACTGGTCCGTCCAGGATGTCATCCAAGTGACGCGTAAAGAGTAATGCTTTGTATTTTCCAATTATTGTACAACCTTATGCTCTACCCGTGGCATAATGGTTTTATTGCCAGGGCCTTGTTTTCTTATGCATGTACATATTATCAATAAATCAAAAGGCGTTTTCTTTGCATTCAAATTTTGTGATCTCTGTTATTCCTGTTTTATTTTTGTTTTGAAAAACAATAAAATGGAAATATGGTTGTGCTAACCTGCATATCCTCGTTTTAAGCTTAACCCTTGTTATTGCAGGATTCACACTACAGATGACATCGACTCTGAACCTTCTACAACTCACTTCGACTTTAATTGCCCGATATATCAAGCTGAAGAAGAGATTGATGAAAATGAAGACCTTCCCGAAGAGTTGACCCGTTTGTTGAAACAAGAAGATAAGATCATTCTGCCTCACGAGGAAGAGATTGAGATTGTTAATCTGGGTTTTGAGGAACTTGTCAGAAATGTTAGGATAGAGGCTGCATTACAGAGCGATATCAAGCGAAGATTGGTCAAGATGCTTCAAGAGTATAGTGACATTTTTGCTTGGTCGTATGAAGATATGCCCGGACTCGACACTGACATAGTGGTCCATCTTCTACCACTGCGAGAAGATTGTCCTCCAGTTAAGCAGAAGCTTAGAAGGACGCGACCAGATATGGCCGTTAAGATCAAAGAAGAAGTGCAAAAGCAGCTAGATGCTGGCTTTTTAGCGGTCACTACTTACCATTCGTGGGTCGCCAACATAGTACCTGTACCGAAGAAGGACGGTAAGGTGCAGATGTGCGTTGATTATTGAGATTTGAATAAGGCGGGCCCTAAAGATGATTTCCCGCTCCCTCATATTGATGTGTTGGTCAACAATACAACTCAATTTTCCGTGTTTTCGTTCATGGATGGTTTCTCCGGCTATAATCAGATCAAGATGGCGCCGGAAGACATGGAGAAAACTACGTTTATTACACCTTGGGGGACGCTCTGCTACAAGGTAATGCCTTTTGATCTGAAGAACACAGGGGCCACTTACCAGCGGGCGATGGTTACTTTGTTTCATGACATGATTCACCATGAGATTGAAGTCTATGTTGATGACATGATTGAGAAGTCCCAAACGGAGGAGGGGCATCTGGTCAATTTGCTGAAGCTTTTTGAGAGGCTTAGGAAGTTCAAGTTGAGGCTGAATCCTAATAAGTGTACTTTCAGAGTACGTTCTGGAAAACTACTAGGGTTTATTGTGAGTGAAAAAGGCATTGAGGTTGATCCTTCTAAGATAAAAGCAATACAAGATATGCCAGCGCCAAAGACTGAAAAAGAAGTTTGTGGTTTCCTGGGTAGAATAAACTACATTGCAAGGTTTATATCTCAGCTCACGGCCACGTGTGAACTGATGTTCAAACTGTTGAAAAAAGATCAGGCGATTATCTGGAACGAGGATTTCCAGAAGGCATTTGACGAGATAAAACAGTATCTGCAGGAACCTCCAATTTTGATACCCCTAGTGGCCGGAAGACCCTTAATCATGTACTTGACAGTTCTTGAGAATAGCACGGGTTGCATTCTCGGTCAGCACGACGAGACTGGCAGAAAGGAGCATGCCATTTATTATTTGATTAAAAAGTTCACAGATTGTGAGTCCCGTTACTCGATGCTGGAAAAAACGTGTTGTGCACTCGCGTGGGCTGCCAAACGTTTACGACAGTATATGCTCAACCACAAGACTATGCTAATTTCGAAGATGGATCCGATCAAGTACGTCTTCGAGAAGCAAGCGCTTTCAGGCAGGATTGCCAGATGGCAAATGGTGTTTACGGAGTATGACATTCAATATGTTTCCCAGAAGGCCATCAAGGGAAGTGTATTGTCTGAATACCTTGTCGAACAGCCTATCAAAGATTATCAGCCGATGAAATTCGAATTCCCTGACGAGGATATCATGTTTCTCAAAGTGAAAGATTGTGATGAACCGTTGCCCGACGAGGGGCCAGATAGGAAGTCCCAGTGGAAATTGATATTTGACGGTGCCGTTAATTTGTACGGAAGTGGTATTAGGGCAATCATTACGACTCCCCAAGGATCCCACTGAAGGTGAGATAATACTTAGAAGGGGGGTTGAATAAGTATGAAAGATTAAAACTTAGAATTAAAACACAATTATTTTTATCCTGGTTCGTTGAACTCAACTACTCCAGTCCACCCTTCCTAGAGTGATTTGCCTTTCTCAAACAAGGACTTAATCCACTATTTAATCAAACAGATTACAATAGTAACACCTAAGAACAACTGTTCTTAGTCTTCTCAAGAGCTACTGATTCCAACTTAATCCTCTTAAGGAAATCCTTTACAATCAATGTAAATCTAATACAAGAGTAAGAATGCTTCTAAAAAGCTTTAATCACAACAGTGATATTTCTCTTAAGTTAAAATACAATGAAATAAGTTCTTAGAAAGAATATGAAAGTATGAGTGCTTGAGTGTTTTAATTATTTTTCAACAAAACGTCTAACTGAAGAATTTGGTGGAGACTTGCTTTTATAGGCAGCTGATCCAAGGTAAGCTGCACGTTGAGAAGAGTGTCCAAAAGATCTGAGCCTTTTTGTCTTCACATCAAGTGACCTTTCCTAGAAGAAGAAAGCACAGAAAAATCCTTTTTGTCTGTGTTCTTGTGTCTAGCATAAATAAGGAAAGAGACGTTTGATTTACTCCAACGGATATAATCTTTGAATATTTCTTCTTCAGTTTTCAGCAAGTTCATCAGAGTCTGATTGGGTCAGAGTCTTCTAATGATGATCAGAACTTTGTTGGATCAGAGTCTTCTGCAGCATGTGTGCTTTCAGCGTGTTAAATATCAGAGCATATTTGAAACAGAACTTCAGTACTGGCAGCTTTAGTACTTTCAGAATCTTCTGTAGAAACTATGCTTTGAAAAACTCTTCATACAATATTCTTCTTTGCTTCAGATGCTTCTGACTTGCTTCAGATGCTTCTGACTTGCTTCAGATTCTTCTGGAGCTTCTGCTTCAGATTCTTCTGGAGCTTTTACTTCAGAATCTTCTGGAGGCTACGCTCAGAATCTTCTGTTGGCAGCCATCAGAGTCTTCTAATGAGTGCATCTGACGCTACAGAGTCTAGCTAACTTCTTGTATTCAATTCTGATTTGCTTCTGGAGTGTTAATATCTTTACTATCTGCAGTAAAAACTCTCAAGCAAATTTTAGAGTATATAATTCTTAAATACAAAATTTCCTAACAGTTATCATCAAAACATAGAGATATTATTAAGAACCAATCTGTGTTCTAACAATCTCCCCCTTTTTGATGATGACAAAAAACATCAGAAATTTTGTTTAATTGAAAATATTAAAATTATAACTCCCCCTGAGATGATGAATCTCCCCCTGAGTTAAATACAGATAAGGAATAGAAACTTCCCTTTTGTCTTGAGTAATCTTTAGAGTTAGATCTTGTTTGTTCTTTTAACACTTTGAAAGTCAGAATGTCTTGCAGATTTAATATTCAGAGTTTGATAATGGTTAAATGATCTGAGAGACTCAAAATTTCTTTTACAGAGTATACTTATCAAATGTTCTGAAATAGTCAGATTAAAATGTTAGATAGAATAAATATGTCTGAAGTTTCATTCTGGTGAAGTTAAATTAAACAGTTCATATCTTTATATTTTCTCCCCCTTTTTTGTCATAAGCAAAAAGTAAACACTTTAAAAAGACAAATAAAAGGAAACAGTAAATAAGATAATTCAATGGAGAAAAAAACTTTGATTCAATTAATAAGTTCAGATCAAGAGTACATGCATCAGAAGATATAGCAAAAAAAAATACAATAGCAAACATCATATGCAAAAACATCAGAATGAAAAACAAATGAAAATCTAAGAGTGTTTGGACAAAAGCATCTTCAATAGATCTGTAATCTCAGAGGAGGACTGCTCTTGCTTGGACATCCACTTAGCCATTGTTTCATTCTTTTGATCCTGCTTTGACATCCATTCTGTCATATCCTCAGACTTCTTATCTTGTTTTGCCATCCAGGACTTGATCTCTGATTGACCAGCTTCCAGAGCAGCAATCTTATCTTCAAAATCTGGATGTTCTTTCTTTATCTCAGATGAAGAAGTATGATCAGGTTCTGGAGCTTGAACAGAGTCAATTTCCATTGGTTCTGTAGAATCTGGAGCATTTGAGCTAGAAGGGAGGTCTACCAGAGTCATGGCCAAAGGATTTTCTTCAGATGCAATGTTAGTAGAGTCTTCTGATGATGGAGGAGCATCTGTAAGGATCAGAGGTTCAGATTTCTTGACAGTCCAGAATAGAGTTCTTGCAGCCTCAGCAAATCTGAGCTTCGCATCATCAGAACATATGTTCTTCAGATTGGAGGCCACAAAGTTGAATCTGTTGATGAATCCATTCCAGATGATGTCAGATTCTTTGGCATCCATTGTTGTTGAGCATTTCTTCTGTACAGTACCTAAATACAACTATATTTCTTGCAAAAATGATTGAAATAAATGATTAACATTAAGTCTGGGCTTAGGATGTAACAGAGTTTCCAGAGTTATTGGTTTTGGTTGGGGAGTTGGTGGAAAAAGAGATTTCTGAATAGAGATCAGAGGAGGAGGATAGAATGGAAAGAAAGGAATTTCAGGTTTATTGGGTATGGATCTGTTTAAGGCATTTAACAGATGAGGTTTTGTTTTGGTGTGAAAAGGAACCACATCAAAGGGTTTGTTTGAGTAGGTTTGGAATGCAGATTTGGGAGGTTCATCAGAAGCAACATTGTTACAAGATGAAATTGGTATAGCTGAAGCAACAACTTTATCAGATTTTGCAGAACAAGATATAGTTGCTAAGGAACCTACATCTGACATGGATTTTAGATAATTGAGAATCACAGGTGAAGAGTCATTGTGAGTTTTGGTTTCAGAGGGGTGATAGGGTCAGATGGTTCAACTCTGTCATAAAAGTCTTTGAGTTTGAAACCATAAGCCAGATTATGAAATAGTGATGAAACTTGGGCACAAGAAATAGATGATCTTGGGTTAGAATTTGGGATCAATATTTCAGATGATGGTGCAGGTGTGGGAATAGGATCTGGAATGGGAGCTTTAGAAGGTATAATGGGTTCAGGTTGGTTTACCTCAGAGTCTCTGTGAGATGGAGAGACTAGAAAGTCTGGGTGGATGTCTGATTCTGAGGAGTTTGAAGAGGTGGTTGGTGTGCAGGAAGTAGAAGATACTTGAAACACAGTTTTTAATGGTGTGACATCAAGAACTTCTGTCTCAGGAATGTTGGGTTCAGAAGTGTTGGTTGGTTCTGAAGGAATTTCAGAGGGTTTTGTTGGTTGTTCTGAGGTAGGTGAATCAGATGGAATTATGATTGGTTCAGATGAAATTGGAACAGAAGTTACTTTTGTAGGTTCAGAAATGATAGGTACAGATGCAGTGGGTTTAAATGATTTTGATGGTAGATTATCTGATGGTGGTTGATGTTCAGAGGCTTTTTCTGGTAGAAGTTCTTGTGGTTTTTCTGGTTGTTTTTCTTGTGGGTGCTTATGTTGTTTAGATGGCTTTTGTTTGAGTGGTTCAGAGGATTTTTGTTGTACAGAAGGTTGTGGTTGTTGTTCTGTAGGTTGTTGTTCTGATGGTTGTTTTTGTGGTACAGTTTTTGTGATTTGAATTTTTGGTGTTTGAGTTTTTGGTTGAAATGATTGTGGTACAAAGACTTTTGGTATTTGAATTCTTTTAGTTGTTGTTGGTGTTGGAACAGATGTTTGTTTTTGTGGTGATTTAGAAATTGGAGCAGTAACAGAAGTGTTTTGTGTTGAGGGTGGTTTTGGAATAGACTTAATATTAGAATCATTTAAAACAATTGGATTTGCAGAAGATACAGAAGATTTAGTACCTTTTATCTTGATCCTTTTGGCTGGTACAGAAGAAGTATCTCCAGATTCTTTCCTCTTCAAGAGCTTCTGTGGCTTCTCAGCAATCTTGATCTTCTTCTGAGCAGGTGCAACTTCTGCTTCTAGCTGAGTCCTCTTTCTTTGTAGTTCTTCTTCTTCTTCTTCTACATTAGGTAATGGTTGTCTTGCTAGCTGTACAATGTTTGTAGGAACAGTATTTCCTTCCTTCTTACACTCATCAATGTACATCACAACAATGTGCCTTGGCTCTTCAGCAAAGAACAATGGAAAATCATCTATATGAATCCTCTTCTTACTCAGTTCAGAAACATTCAGCTTCTTAGGAGCTGTTATGAGTTCATCCACTATTTTAAGTCTTTGAAGACTTTTGGCATTAAGAGGCTTTCCCATTATGAATTCCAATTCCTCTGTAACTCCAGCAGCGTACAGAGCAGTGACTAAACCATTCTCAGTTAGAAGATCTGATATTAACCTTCCAAAAGGAATCCAGGTTCTGATCTTCTGTCCTTTTTCTTTCACATACTCTCTAGAGGCATTTATATGGTTCCATAGATGCATAAAGAGAATATATGGAAGATCTACCTTGGTGCTCTGACTGAGGCAATACATGAAATAGAGCTATTCATTATTGACATAGTCTGAAGAGTTTGTTGACTTCCTATGATGAATGCATCCTATGAAGATCTTAGCCCAGATCTTGTAGTCAGGCTTCAGATCCTTGAACTTGTTAGAAGCTTGACCAGCAGTCATCACTTCTTCATACACTTCATCCATGTCCACACGCCCAGCTGGCAAGTGTGAAACACCATCTGTTTCTTCATATCCAATTAGCTTTCTGATCAGATCTTCTGTTATAATGATTTCTTTTCCCAGTACAGAAGATAGGATGAACTTAGGGTAAACTGAAGCATGGATCCAGAACTCTTTCACAAGGAGGGGGTAAACTGGTCCAAAGAGTCTATCAAAGTACTTTACCCATCCTTGAGCACCTATGATAGAACGAAACTCAAAGCCATTTTCTGCAAGTGAATCAAATTCTACCATTGATTCACACAAAACCTCCAACTTTTCAACAGGGGTTAAAAGAGTTCTCTTAGGAGGAGAATAAGGAGCAACACCCATGTTGGCAGATGTAACTGCAGCCATTGAAGATTGGAATTGAGCAGCTGTTGATGATGAAGTTGCCATTGAAGATTGTTTTGTCACACGCTTAGGGTTTTTATGCAGAGAGAAGAGAAGATGAAAATGCATAAAATTTTATGAGATTGTGAAAAGTGTGAAAGTGAAGATAGGTCAAGTATTTATACTAAAACATTTAGGCATACCATCAGTCAGAATTTTTTGCACGTTTGAACAAGCATTAAATGTAAAGAATAATAATCATTTCAAACATTTATTGCTTCTGACAAATTGGGGGGAAAATCAAGATTTTCACTATTCAAACTTCACCTCAAACGTCTTTTCAGTAATGTACACGCCATCTTTGCAGATTTGGTGTGACACGTGTTTGCTTGTATGTGTTCTGAATTCTCTTGAGAAATGAAACGTTAACCAACGTTCAGATCTTCTAAGGATTGTTAGTTCAGAGTTTCACAAAAAAAATATTAAGCAGAATAAATAAGCAATTAGAAGAAATACTTTAGAGCATTAAGCATTTTTGCATCTGTAAAAATTTGCTTATGACAAATATCATTCTGGACAAAAATCCATACCAATATTTTTCAGAATAAATTTAAATCTATCTTCAACAAGGGGTTTTGTAAAAATATCTGCCCATTGATGATCTGTATCAATAAAGGCTAAATTTATGATTCCCTTCTGAACATAGTCTCTGATGAAATGATGCTTAATTTCTATATGTTTTGCCTTAGAGTGTAAAATAGGGTTTTTAGACAAACATATAGCAGAAGTATTATCACAAAAGATAGAAATGTTACTTTCAAAAATTTGATAATCTTCTAGTTGACTCTTCATCCAGAGCATCTGCGTACTACATCCAACAGCAGCAATGTATTATGCTTCTGTGGTTGAAAGTGAAATTTTGGGTTGCTTCTTGCTGTACCAGGAGATTAGATTTCTTCCTAGAAATTGACAACTTCCAGAAGTACTTTTTCTTTCCACTCTGTCTCCAACGTAGTCAGCATCATAGAATCCAACTAATTTGAAATCATCAGATTTTCTGTAACACAAACCCATATTAGAAGCACCTTTCAGATACCTTAGAATCCTCTTGACAGCTGTCAAGTGTGATTCTCTAGGATCTGATTGGAATCTAGCACACAAGCATACACTGAACAATATGTCAGGTCTAGAAGCAGTTAGATAAAGAAGAGAACCAATCATACCTCTGTAGAGCTTCTGGTCTACTTTCTTACTTACCTCTTCTTTGCCAAGTGAGTTAGTTGGATGCATGGGAGTCTTTGCCAGCTTACTATCAGTCATGTTAAATTTCTTCAGAAGTTCTTTAACATATTTGGTCTGATGTATGTAAGTGCACTCTGGAGTTTGATTGATTTGGATTCCTAGAAAGAATCTGAGTTCTCCCATCATGCTCATTTCAAATTCTGCCTGCATACATTTAGCAAACTCCTTTCCAAGCATAATATTTGTTGATCCAAAAATAATATCATCTACATAAATTTGACAAATTAGAAGATCTTTCTTAATTGATTTACAAAAGAGTGTTGTATCCACTTTGCCTCTGATGAAATTTTTCTCCAGAAGGAAATTGCTCAATCTCTCATACCAAGCTCTAGGAGCTTGTTTTAAACCATATAGAGATTTCTTTAGTTTGAAAACATGATCTGGAAAATTTTCATTTTCAAAACCAGGAGGTTGGTGGACATAAACTTCTTCTTCTATAATACCATTAAGAAAGGCACTTTTAGCATCCATCTGATACAGAGTGATGTTATTTTGTGCAGCAAATGAAATAAGAAGACGTATAGATTCTAACCTTGCCACTGGAGCATAAGTTTCAGTGTAATCAATACCTTCTTGTTGACTGTACCCTTGAGCTACAAGCCTTGCCTTATTACTTTCAACTTCTCCTTTCTCATTTAGCTTATTTCTGAAGACCCATTTTGTACCAATTATATTAAATCCTTGTGGTCTTTGAACTAGATCCCATACATCATTTCTGGTGAATTGATTTAGCTCTTCTTGCATGGCAATAATCCAATCATTGTCTTGCAGAGCTTCATCTACAAAAGATGGTTCAATTTCTGACACTAGTCCAAAAAGTGATGCTTCAGATGATCTTAGAAAGGATCTTGTTCTGATGGGATCATCCTTCTTTCCAATAATGACATCCTCTGGATGAGAAGCTTTAATTCTAGATGATGATCCTCTAATAGTTGATTCTTCAGAAATGTTTAGATTGTTCATCTGAGAAGTTAAAGGAATAGCATCTGGCGTTGCATCTGGTTCCTTCACTTGAGCTTTGTCTGCTTCTGGGACTTCAGAGTCAATGAAGACTACTTCTCTATCTGCAGAGTTTTCAGACTGCTTTGGCTTTTCAGAGCCAAGCTTATCATCAAATCTGACATGAATGGATTCTTCCACAATCTGTGTCTCAGTGTTGTATACTCTGTAGCCTTTAGAGCGTTCAGAATATCCAAGCATGAAACACTTCTGTGCTTTGGAATCAAACTTGTTCAGATTATCCTTAGTATTTAACATATAGCAAATACATCCAAAAGGATGAAAATATGAAATGTTGGGCTTTTTGTTCTTCCACAGTTCATATGGAGTCTTCTTCAGAAGAGGTCTTACAGACACTCTGTTCTGAATGTAACAAGCTGTGTTGATTGCTTCTGCCCAAAAGTGTTTTGCTAGATTTGTCTCATTGATCATGGTTCTGGCCATTTCTTGCAGAGTTCTGTTTTTCCTCTCTACAACTCCATTCTGTTGTGGAGTTCTAGGACAGGAAAAATCATGAGCAATGCCATTTTCAGAAAAATATTTATTTTCAAATTCACCACCATGATCACTTCTGACTTTTATAATTTTGAAATCCTTTTCATTCTGGACTTGCTTGCAGAAGTCAAAGAACACAAAATGTGACTCATCCTTGTGTTTTAAGAACTTTACCCATGTCCATCTACTATAGTCATCAACAATGACTAATCCATACTTCTTGCCTCTGATGGATGCAGTTTTCACTGGTCCAAACAGATCAATATGAAGTAATTCTAGTGGTTTGGAAGTAGAAACAACATTTTTTGATTTAAAAGATGATTTCGAAAACTTCCCTTTTTGGCATGCTTCACAAAGAGCATCTGAAGTGAACTTCAGATTAGGGAGTCCTCTAACAAGATTAAGTTTATTAATCTGAGATATACGTCTCATATTAATATGATCCAATCTTCAGTGCCAGACCCATTGCTCTTCATTAACAGACAAGAGGCATTTAACATTTTGAACTTTAAGTTCTGAAAGATTTATTTTATAAATGTTGTTTTTCCTCTTACCACTAAATAGGATAGAGCCATCCTTTTGACTAATAGCTTTACAACATTTTTGATTAAAGGTAATATCATAACCATTGTCACTTAATTGACTTATGGACAATAAGTTATGCTTTAACCCTTCAACAAGTAAGACATTAGTAATAGAGGGAAGTTTACCATTTCCAATGGTGCCAGATCCAATGATCTTGCTGTTCTGGTTCCCTCCAAACTTCACATCACCTCCAGATCTAAGTTCTAGGCTTTGGAACATAGACTTTTCTCCTGTCATGTGTCGTGAGCATCCAGAGTCCAGGTACCATGATTGGCGTCCTGACCTTGCTGCTAAGAACATCTGCAATAGGAATTATTTTACTTTTAGGTACCCAGATCTTCTTGGGTCCTTTGGGGTTAGTTGATTTGTAGGTTTGCCTAAACTTCTGTTTTTCAACATAATGTTTATTCTGACTTGTCTTTGGTTTAAACACATAAGTATTCTTCTCAGAGCTTGTGTGTTTAATGTCATTTAAGTGACCAAACTTAAATTGAGAGTACAGAGGTGTCTTCTTGATGAAAAGTTTGTCAACAGATTTTGGATTACTTCCAGAGGAAGATTCATATCCAATACCTCTTCTGTTGTTCCCACTAACACCATAGATCATAGAAGCCATCTTGCTTCTGTCTATGCTCTTAGTAAGGAATCTCTGAAAGCTAGAGTCATATTTTTCTAAAATGTTTTCACATGACTTAGTCTCAGATTCAGATTCTTGTTGAGTTATCTCAAAGTCATTTTTGATTTTCAGATTAATTTCTTTTTGCTCAACAAGTTCTGTCTTCAGAAGATCAATCTCAGATTCAAGACTGCTTTTCAGCTTCTTGTATTTGAGTTTGATATTGTTATAACTTTTCAGAACTTCTGATAAAACTTTTATAAGTTCTTCTTTAGTAAGTTTAGCCATTACCTCTTCAGCGTCATCGTCAGATTCAGAATCTGATTCATATCCTAAGGTTCCTTCCTCCTGATCTTCTGTGCTGGCCATCAGTGCAACATTAGCACAGTCTTCTTCTGATTCAGAAGATGATTCAGACTCATCTGAGTCATCCCATGTTGCCATCAGAACCTTCTTCTTTTTGTTAAACTTCTTCTTGGGTTTTTCTTTTTGAAGTTTGGGGCAATCATTCTTGTAATGCCCAGGTTCTTTGCACTCATAGCACACAACTTCTTTCTTGCCAGATCTTCTGTGCCCAGAAGATTCCTTTCTATGATCAGATTTTCTGAAGTTGTTGAACTTCTTTCCCTTGTGCTTCCAGAGTCTGTTGATCCTTCTGGACAGCATGGATAATTCATATTCTTCTTCAGAAGAAGATTCTTCATAGCTTTATTCAATAACCTGCAAAGCTTTAGCAGATTTATTAGATTTTAAAGCAACAGATTTACCTTTTTCTTTCTTCTGAGGTTCATCTTCCTCAAGCTCAATTTCATGGCTCCTTAATGAGCTGATGAGTTCTTCTAGAGAGATCTTGTTCAGATCTTTAGCCATTTTCAAGGCAGTCACCATTGGTCTCCATCTGGTAGGTAGACTTCTGATGATTTTCTTTACATGATCTGATGTGGAGTATCCCTTGTCCAGAACCTTTAGCCCAGCTGTGAGGATCTGAAATCTGGAGAACATAGCTTCAACAGATTCAGAGTCTTCCATCTTGAAGGCCTCATACTTCTGGATCAGAGCCAGAGCCTTTGTTTCCTTGACTTGAGAGTTTCCCTCATGAGTCATCTTTAAGGATTCAAACATATCAAATGCAGTTTCCTTGTTTGTAATTTTTTCATACTCAGTATGAGATATTGCATTCAATAATATTGTTCTGGCCTTGTGATGATTTCTAAAATCTTTCTTCTGAGCATATGTCATAGATTTTCTGTCTATCTTCTTGCCATTCCCATCTGTGGGATGAACATATCCATCTATGACCAGATCCCATAAATCAGCATCATATCCAAGGAAAAAACTTTTAATTCTGTCTTTCCGGTAATCAAATTTCTCCCCATCAAACATAGGGGGTTTGGTGCTGATTTTGTCCCTTTCTTCATATTTATTGTTAATGTTGGATATTGTATTATCAGCCATAGTGACAACTAAATATATATCAAAGTATTTCTCTCTGGATCTTTACTGTCACTGTTAAGTGGTAGCACACACAGAACCGGAGCTCTGATACCAACTGAAGGTGAGATAATACTTAGAAGGGGGGTTGAATAAGTATGAAAGATTAAAACTTAGAATTAAAACACAATTATTTTTATCTTGGTTCGTTGAACTCAACTACTCCAGTCCACCCTTCCTAGAGTGATTTGCCTTTCTCAAACAAGGACTTAATCCACTATTTAATCAAACAGATTACAATAGTAACACCTAAGAACAACTGTTCTTAGTCTTCTCAAGAGCTACTGATTCCAACTGAATCCTCTTAAGGAAATCCTTTACAATCAATGTAAATCTAATACAAGAGTAAGAATGCTTCTAAAAAGCTTTAATCACAACAGTGATATTTCTCTTAAGTTAAAATACAATGAAATAAGTTCTTAGAAAGAATATGAAAGTATGAGAGCTTGAGTGTTTTAATTATTTTTCAACAAAACGTCTAACTGAAGAATTTGGTGGAGACTTGCTTTTATAGGCAGCTGATCTAAGGTAAGCTGCACGTTGAGAAGAGTGTCCAAAAGGTCTGAGCCTTTTTGTCTTCACATCAAGTGACCTTTCCTAGAAGAAGAAAGCACAGAAAAATCCTTTTTGTCTGTGTTCTTGTGTCTAGCATAAATAAGGAAAGAGACGTTTGATTTACTCCAACAGATATAATCTTTGAATATTTCTTCTTCAGTTTTCAGCAAGTTCATCAGAGTCTGATTGGGTCAGAATCTTCTAATGATGATCAGAACTTTGTTGGATCAGAGTCTTCTGCAGCATGTGTGCTTTCAGCGTGTTAAATATCAGAGCATATTTGAAACAGAACTTCAGTACTGGCAGCTTTAGTACTTTCAGAATCTTCTGTAGAAACTATGCTTTGAAAAACTCTTCATACAATATTCTTCTTTGCTTCAGATGCTTCTGACTTGCTTCAGATGCTTCTGACTTGCTTCAGATTCTTCTGGAGCTTCTGCTTCAGATTCTTCTGGAACTTTTACTTCAGAATCTTCTGGAGGCTACGCTCAGAATCTTCTGTTGGCAGCCATCAGAGTCTTCTAATGAGTGCATCTGACGCTACAGAGTCTAGCTAATTTCTTGTATTCAATTCTGATTTGCTTCTGGAGTGTTAATATCTTTACTATCTGCAGTAAAAACTCTCAAGCAAATTTTAGAGTATATAATTCTTAAATACAAAATTTCCTAACAGTTATCATCAAAACATAGAGATATTATTAAGAACCAATCTGTGTTCTAACACCCACATCCCGTTTACTGCCAGATTGACTTTTCCAGTCACCAACAATGAAGCAGAATACGAGGCGTGCATCATGGGTTTAGAAGAAGCTATTGATTTTAGAATCAAAAACCTGGATGTATACGGTGACTCGGCACTCATGGTTAACCAAATTAAAGGGAAGTGGGAGACTCGTCAGTCGAATTTGGTCCCGTACATGAATTATGCCAGAAGGCTGCTTCCGTTCTTTGATCGAGTGGAACTCCATCATGTGCCCAGAGCTGAAAATCAGATGGCTGATGCCTTAGCCACGTTGGCTTCGATGTACAAAGCCAATTTTTGGAATGAAGCTCCAAGAATTGTCATTTCCCGTCTTGACAGACCTGCATTCGTTTTTGCAATTGAGGAAGCCTCCGATGGCAAGCCATGGTTCCATGATATCCAGACTTTTCTTATGACTAAGGAGTATCCTGCGGGAGTGTCAACCCAGGATAAGAAGACTCTGAGAAGGCTATCTGGAAATTTCTATCTCAATCCTGATGGAGTGTTGTATAAGAGAAATCACGATCTCGTGCTACTCAGTTGTGTGGACGAAAAGGAAGCTAGTTTGCTTATGGAAGAGGTCCATGAAGGCACATTTGGTACGCACGCCGGCGGACATGCTATGACGCAGAAAGTCTTACGAGCAGGATATTATTAGCTGAAGATGGAGTCAGATTGCTTCAAATTCGCGAAGAGATGTCATAAATGCCAGATTTATGCTGATAAAATTCATGTGCCGCCGTGCCCGTTGAATGTCATGTCATCCCCGTGGCTGTTCTCCATGTGGGACATTGATATGATAGGCAAGATTGAGCCTACTGCATCTAACGGTCACCATTTCATTTTGGTAGCCATCAACTACTTCACCAAGTGGATGGAGGCAGATTCGTACGCTAACGTGACCAAGAAAGTGGTAGCTAGATTCATAAAGAAGGACATCATTTGTCGATATGGAATTCCCGAGCGGATCATTACTAATAATGGTTCGAATCTGAATAACAAGATGATGAAGGAGTTATGCCAGAACTTCAAGATTGAACATCACAACTCATCACCTTACCGACCGAAGATGAATGGTGCGGTTGAAGCGACCAACAAGAACATTAAAAAGATAGTACAAAAGATGGTTGTGACCTACAAATATTGGCATGAGATGTTGCCATTTGCATTGCACGGTTATCGTACGACGGTACGCACATCAACCGGGGCAACTCCTTTCTCACTAGTGTACAGTATGGAGGTTGTCCTACCGTTGGAAGTTGAGATTCCTTCTTTGCAAGTTTTGGTTGACGTGAAACTCGATGAGGAGAATGGATTAAGAACCGATTGAATCAACTCAGTCTGATGGATGAGAAGAGATTAGCATCGATTGTATATGGTCGTCTATACCAGAGCCGAATGAAGAAAGCTTATGATAAGAAGGTGCGTCCTAGAAGCTTTTAGACGGGTGATCTCGTCCTGAAGAAGATTCTTCCACCACATTCCGATCATAGGGGCAAGTGGACTTCTAACTATGAAGGTCCGTATGTCGTCAGCAAGGTCTTCTTGGGAGGAGCTTTGTTGTTATCCATGATGGATGACGAAGATTTTGCTTCCCCTGTGAACACGGACGTAGTTAAAAAAAATACTTTTCTTAAAAATGACCCACTGGAAAGAAAAGGAATATCCAGGAAAAAATGGGGCATCCCGGCGAACCATAAAAAAGGAAAAAATGTTCGGGCAAAAATTAGGGATATAAACGAAAAATGTACACCCGCAAAGTCAAAAACCTGAAAGGGCGACTTTGGCAAAAAAGGGTATCCCGGTGAATCGAAAACCCGAAAGGGCGGTTCAGGCAAAAGTTAGGGATTGAAAAAGCAAATAACTGCGTTCCGCGTGTGAACTTTCATTGTTTAGGGGTTTGGGAAGACCTGAGGGTCGTTTATCCGAATCAATCTCTTGTGAAGCTGAAGCGTCAGAGAAGTATCGAAGTCGAGTGGGTCATAGAGGGATCAACTCATGGTGTTCGTCTATGCCACATTGCTGACATTTGTGTATACTGATGTATATTTATGTTATTATGCTTGCGCAACTTCCTCATTTCTGGATCTTGCATCTGTTGTAAAACATTTTGCCTATTCAAGGGCTCGTTATCAATAAACATATACTATTCAGTATTGTTGTTTATTTGTTTAGCTGTTATCTGTTCTGTTTGCGAAAAAGAACGCCCGATGTTTTTGATAAAATGCACATACGTAAACTTGCTGGCCTAGGCCGATAATTGTTGAAACATTGAATTACCTGAACATTGTCACAGGATGATAACCTTGATAGGTCCCTTTGTGAAGGGTATCATGTTTGTTTGTTCATTTTGTTGCAGGAACGTCACCCTCCAGGCAGTATGCTAGATGTTTTCCAAGCAGGATGATTCCTTCTTCCCCAGCGAGTTCAGTTGTGTTTCCCCATGGAATTTGAAGATGAGGCTATGAGCATTGATGTGTCTCCCCGAACGGAGATAGATTCTCCCCAACCAGAAGCATCCTAGGCAGAATCATCATTTTCCCAGCTGAGTCATGCACAAAGGTGTATACTCGTCCCCCGCAGTGGGTCAGCAGGCAGTTTTCTCGTAGAAGACTATCCGCAAGTTCAGCTCCCGATAGTTCAGACTGAGGTCTCCAGCAGAATTGAAATTCCCCACAGAGTTGCATTCTCCCCGGCAGGTAGGATTTATTCCAGCGTCTGGTTGCCTATCCTCAGCCGAGTTTGCAGTTCCCCAAGAGAGTCGAGTCCTTGGAAGCCGTTCAAGCCATTGATTGGTTTTCCCCAGTAGAGAATGGTGAATAGATGTTGTTGTACTTCCCCATCGGAGTCCGTATCTCTAGGAAGATTCTATCTGCAAAAGGTCGTGCAGTTTATTTCTGCGATTGATATCGTTTCCTCAACAGTTTGTGGTTTTTGCACCCAGTTGAGCAGGCATAGGTTCTCGTAGAACTTTGTTCTCTGCAGAAAGTCGTCTGGAGTTCGTTTCCCCAGGTTAAGTCCAATTGAGATTGATGTGACTTCTTCTCCCCAGCAGGATGATTTCTCCTCCCCACCAGAGTGGCTCTTTCTCTTTGACAGGAGGATTTTCCTTTCAGCATTTACTTTGCTGATGGGGTCATAACATTTTGCATGATTGCATAGCATTTACCCTAAAACATGTAGCATTTCCACCGTGTGAAGCATTACGCCATTGTCAAACATATGCATGTGAAACATGAGCTAGGTCGTCACCATTCTTGTTTTGCAGGTGTTCCTCAGAAAAGTTGTTTGCTTAAGATGATTCTTAAAAATCCCCAGTGAAGTCGCCAGAGTTGTTTGTTCAAGATGATTCTTGAAGTCCTTAGCGAAGTTGTTTGTTCAGGAGGATTCTTGAATTCCTCAGCAGAGTTTATTCAGCCAGGATGATTCCTGAATCCCCGAAGCAGAGTTACTTGATAGTTCTCCAGAATCCCCAGCGGAGACATGTCATCCCCAGCAGGTTTTAAACAGATAAGTTGAAATTTCCCTTGAAGACTTACTGATGAACTCCAACTGTGATGTCGAAGCAGTTCTCCTAGCTGATGAGGAGTGCCTGACGGTAAAAGATAAGATATCCCTATTAGTTCATGATTGATTAAGGATTCTATTTCTGACTTACTGACGAAGTCTGACCGACGCCCGAGAATTTATTTAAAGGCCCGACGACATAATTGACTCGATTGTCAAAAGTTCCTAATGACCCGATGAGTCCCGAGGAATCCTTCTGCTGCCGTGCCATAGAATACCTGACGGCAATATCAGCTATGTATCACCAGTTACCGTGTAACCAGTGAGCCCTTGATGACTTGAGGAAGAAGCTGCAACGAAATCTGATGATCATCCTGACGGAGGTTTGAGACTAGTCGCTCTCCAGTAAGTTGTCGTGCAACTACCATTTCAGATTCTAAGATTGTCCTACCAATCAGAGTATCGTTTACTTGTATGGTTGGTAAGTCACCAGTTACCGTGTAACCAATGACCCCTTATTGACTTACTGATGGAGTCCGACAAAGATATTATCGACGTTCCTAGCGACATGACGAGTCCATAGGTGGCGATAAGGAATTCTTCTGCTGTGGTGCAGAATGCCTGACAGGAAAATCAGCCATCCTTCACCAGTTACCATGTAATCGATGATTCCTTGATGACTTGAGGACATAGATGATCATCCTGACGGAGATTTGAAATTAATCATTCACTAGTGAGTTGTTGTGCAACTATCAATATCAGCTATCCTTCACCAGTTACCGTGTAACCGGTGATCCTTTGATGACTTGAGGACGAAGTTCTATAGTGAAATCAGTGGCATCAGATCAGTATTTCTCCAGCAAGTTGTCGTGCAACTATCGTTCCATTTCCGAAGAAGATGTCTACCCATCAGAGTATCGTTCACTGGTGCGGTTGGCAAATTTCCGGGTTTATTGGTATTCAACCGTCTTTTACCTTGATTGTTTGAGAGCCGTTCGCTTCTCACCCAGTCAGGTCCAAGCCTTTTGAATAGTGGCAGCTGTTGCACCCCAAAATTTGCCCAACCTTTTCTTTACTTAGCTTGTGTTTCATTGCATTCATTCTAGCATTATCATTTGCATTGCATTGACATGTATGCAGGAGATCAAGAGGCATGACTACCAAACAAAGGGCTACACAAGCTGAGAGCCTTATTCAAGTGTTCAAGGGTTGATATCCTCATCAGAGAAGTCAAAGATCCTCAGAGAGAGAGAGGTTGAAGCCAAGTGTGTACATCTCCTAACTTGAGGGTTGTGGGAAGTCCTCGGATGATTTTGAATCCATGGGAGAAGAGTTGAGACCTTGAGAGAGATCATAAGAAGTATGGAAAATCATGTTGAAGCCTAGACAGGTTAATATGCAAAGGATAAGAAGCTACTACCAAGATTGGTACAACTAGGGTTTCATCTGGTCACCCTGGGTCAACTGATGATTTGAAGAAGGTTGAAACCTAATTCCAAGGCCATGTGATCATGGATTGATGTATTAAGATACCCAAGGGATGATTCCAAAGGCAAATCATCATGAATCAAGAGTGTGAGGAGTTCCTAAGCTAGGGTTGCTATGCTTGACAATGTAAAATCCCCTGGTTTGGTGCCTAACTTCAAGACCACATAACTCAAGATGTGATTTTCATCTCACCTTGACCCTAACATGATTGTTTTAGAGCATGATCATAGCTTTAATTTGAGTACTAGAAGTCCTTGATAGGGTTTATAGAACTCAAGTTATGAGCCATACAAGTTACAGGTCATCAGAAGAATGTGAATTGGGAGCTTGAAAGTCAACCAACTTGCATGACACTTTTGCCATAGAAAGATGATTCTCATAAACTTTTGTCCAACATAAATGTTGTTCCTTATCTTCTCAGCTTTCTAGAAAGTACTAGAAGTCCATGATTGGATTTGTAGAACTCAAGTTACAAGCTTTACAAGATAAGGGTATTTTGGGAATTTGGAATTACAGGTCATTTTTGGTTAGGGGCCAATTTCATCAACTTAGACACCTCAAATGGACTTTTGATCAACTTGAAAGTTGTTCAAAATGGTGTTATTTGTCCAACCATGACCCAAACATTCATTGATATGGATTGAAGTGAGAAGTGTATGAAGGAAATTTGAAAAAAAGATAATTTAAAGGCATTATAAAGGAAAAATTCAAAATAAATCATAAGTGTTCAAAAAATTGACAAGTTGATACACCTCCAACCTGATGTAGCCTGGGATGACTTCCCTGTTGCTCATTTTGGTTTTTCTTCCTTGTTTAACATTGCTTGATGCATTAGAATAAGTTCATGTATAAAACATTTTAGGCTAGGTGCATGACTGCATTAAGAGGTTGAGTGGGTCTCCCTCTGCTTGTTTGCATTAAGGGTTGAGGTGATCCTCCCCTTACTTGTGTGTTGTTTTTCTCTTTAGCTGATGTGTTTGCATTGAAAGGTTGAGCTGAGCTCCCTTTTCTTTTCTGTTTTGATTGTTTTCTTTGCTTGACTGCTTAGAGGTTGAGTGAGTCTCCCTCTGCTTGTATTGTTGCATTGCATTTGCATCTTTACTGTTTTCTTATCTGTTTTACTGATGTTGAGCTGATGCTTTGTTTGATTTCTGTATCCCATTGACATAATCCCCTAGGAGTCTCACTTCCTTTGATAAGGAAGTGATGATAGAACTTTAGGTTGAAACCTTTGCATGATAACGTCTAGGAGTTCCCTGTTTCAAACCTCAATCATAGGATGAATCCTTGGCATGACAATATTAGGGCTTGATAGTTTCCCTGTAGAGTTCATTCTCTTCTCATCTCTAAAACAATAGTAAAAACGTAATAAAGGCAAGTTGGTACTAGCGCGTTACGAGCCTTAAGCCACTTGGGAAATGATAATTGAGCGGTCTCCTCTCAATCATCTAGAATGTTTAGTATACGTCCTTTGGACGATATGCGACACATTCGTTCCCAAGTCATAGTCTCTAGAGTTGTACGGACTACAGACATCCATAAAAAACACTTCTTCCGTAAAAGACAGAAAACAAATCTCAAACCCTTTTTTCCCCGTGGGCCCATAAACCAGGAAAACGTTTTCAGAAAAAGAGTGTCGTTAACTCTCAGTTCTACCGCAAACGGTAACACACGAGTCTCCGACGAGCAAGCTGTATACACCAAACTGCTGGAATTGTTTGTTAACCATACTCGGAAAAATAGATGAATCTAAACCCGTAATCCGTATTATCCCGAACTACGTAAGCTCTGATCTCTCATGTCTGTTGAGAGTACGTAGGCACAATACTGACGTATTGGCGAGCCACCTTCCCCTGTCCGTTACCCGTAGTTAGCGGAACTACGTTGACTCTGATTTCTCGTTCTCTTACGAGAATACGTAGGCACGAAGCGTGATGCTTTGCCGAGTCATTTTTCTTTTCTTTTCTTTTCAGACCAACCTTGATAGGTACATAGTTAAACCAACCCGCCAGATAAACATAACACGCGTGGATCCCGTTGAGTACAACGGACGTGAGCGGTGCTAATACCTTCCCCTTGCGTAACCGACTCCCGAACCCAGACATGGTTGCTATGACCTTGTCTTATACCATTTCGTCAGGTTTTTCCGATCTTTTCCTTTCCCTTTCTGTGGGATAAATAATGAAAGGTGGCGACTCTTCTGTTTCGCCGGCACCTTATTTTCGCAGTAGCGACAATTGCCAATTACCGTTAAAAATGGATAAGCTTCTCTGAAGAGATTGCCACTTATCATTGAAGATGGATAAGCTTCTCGAAAGAGATTGCCACTTATTATTGAAGATGGATAAGCTTCTCTGAAGAGATTGCCACTTATTGTCTAGGTGTAAATTCCAAGGAGGGGTTATAACAACCCTGTTGGAGAATAGATTTTGTCTTCAATAGGGATTTGTAAAAGATTCTTTATGCAAAACATAGTGCAAAATAAATGCACGCTAAAACTAGGTTCGACAACCTAATCAGGGACCAAAGTTCAATCTAATAACAAGCTAGAGAGAAACAGTCAAACAAGACTCCACCCATTGAAGAATGAACTCGAATGGGAACACATCCTATCCAAACATGGAAAAAGATAACTGAAGCAACCATCATTCACGAGGATTAAACATTGTGGGGAATTGAGAAAGGATGGGCATTCTATGCTTAAAGGTTGACAACTCTATTGGAGAGAGACGACATACCCAGTCACTTGGGGAAAACACCAAAGTGAATCAAAACAGGTAACAACCAGAGATAGGAAAAATGAACAGATGCTATGCATATGCTTATGCCATGCTTATGTTTATGTTGACAAAATAGAAAAAAAAACTGGAGATGAAATAAACATCTTGATAGGGATACCCAGCCCACTTCACTAAATTGGACATCATCGAGGATGATCATGAAGAACAACAGTTCCAATTCAAGGTTACAACCTTCTTTGGGAGAGAGTAATCTACTTAGGACACAATATTATGACTTCACTCGGATTACCATCATGAGTTTGATTTCTTTGTTGGAGTAGGAAAACCACACAGGGAAATGCCCAGATCAACCGAAGTAACAACTTAATTGGGAAGCTGGCAAAAGACATCATGAGAACAAAACATTCCTGCCCCTCGATAGTATAATAATCATCTTCAAGTGAGCAAAGGCTCTTGCAACAAACAGTCTTCAAACCTTTTCTGTCCCAGATTACATGGTCTGTAAGAAGAAGCCATCAAGAGGATTTTACAAAAGATGCTTCAATGTCTTCAAACTCTTAGAGAGATTCACAAATCTAGACGTGAATGCCCCAGTTTAACTTTATTGGCACAACAAAGTCTTCAAGCTATGGAAGTAACGATTGGGGAACAAACTTGCCCCTACTAGGTGCTAACTGCAACAGAGTTGCCCCAGACTGAACTGTTCTTTGGCAAATGATTAACAAATCCTTCAAATTGGTTGCCCCAGGCTGAGCTTCCTTCACCAAGTCGAATTCCCTAGCTGGCCGCACTTGTTGGGATTCCTTTGATATTGGATCGTCTTGCACACAATGTTGTTCATTAAGTATTGGCAATTTTTAATGCAAAATTCATGCAAACTTTTGAAAACGATTTTTTTGATGAAACACACACGGCAGAGTGATCAAGTGATCAAAGTGAAAGCGATCCAATAATTTTACCAATGATGGATAAAGTGATTAACACACTTAAACATCAAAGATCATTAGGAGTCAGGTTATCCAGCCTTGCTGTAATATGCTTTCAAAACAACCTTACCTCAATTAGGTCTTTTAAGGGTTATAATGTGGCTCGGTTCACGGTTCATGAAACAAAGGAGAAAGGCTCAAAGTTATTCGTTCCCACCCACTCTCCATGATGAACTCCAATCCTACGCTCAGTTAACTCCAACTACACATTCGGGTTCTTACAGGATTAAGAATTGAATTAATGGTAGTTGGTGATGGTTCAGAAACCAAGGGTAGTCACTACTCTCTTTATTATCCCTGACTTTTGTCTGAGCTGTTTTGTTTGAGTATACATTCAACGAGATTCCCCATTTTTGCCTAAGTCTCCTTCATAGGTTTTGACTTAACAGGCTTTTTAATTTTCTTTTTGAAAAAGAAGGTGACTACCTAGTTTAACGACTATATGAACCATAGCCAATTTTTTTTTTAAAATTGGGAAAGCACCTTCGCCACTTGCTTGTTGTGTGCGAAGGAAAACCTGAGTTCACCACTTTTATATGAAAAGTGTCTTGCATGCACATATCTCTAAGTTAATTGAGAACTACCCACCCCAAGTTTGAGATTTAAAGTTTTTTTTGTAAAGAAAGAAAACTCATACTTCTGGGTAGTCTTCTTCGAGGATCAAGTATTTGTCATCGATCAGCTCTCGCACAAGAAAACCTAATGCCAAACATGCATCTAAGTTATGTCCCTCGTCTCCTTTGTGAAATTCACAGGTCAGGTTTGCATTGTGCCATGGTCCTGGCACAGGATTGGCTAGTCGCAGAGTTACTAGCGAGTTCTGGATCAGTAGCGGGTAATGTTTCCTGGCACGATTCTTCTTGTTCAAGCTCTGGCTTTGAGAAGCTTGAGGAGGAATAAACACTGAGTGTTAAGAGTCTTTTCTGGTAATCGTCTAATATTTGGTTGCTTGGTCAAATACTGACTTGTGTGAAATTTCTCCGGGTGCACTTTCTTGATATGGGGGAGACAAGAGAAATGGTGAAGTTTAGTTGACTTGAACACCTCGAGGCGCGAAAGAGATCATTTTGGAATCGAGCAAATCTTTAACCTCGTTTCTGAATGCTTTACAGTCTTCAGTTGAATGCCCCAATGCCCCAGTATGAGAGTTGCATATGGTGTTGGTATCAAAGCCCAGAGGGTAAGGTGGAATCACCGGTTTTAGCTCCTTTGGTATTATCAATCCGCCTTGGACCAAGTCTGGAAATATCTGACTGTATGACATTGGAAACAGATTGAAGTGTATCTTTGGTTTCCTTGGTCTTTTTCAAGCGTGCTGACGCGATTGACGGTTATTTGGTCTTTGATACCGATGATGTCCTTGAGTTGGAGGAATCATCAGAGATAATGCATCCCTAGTTTCTCTGGACACAACATGGTCAGAGTGGCCTTCTTTCTTCATCATGTTCTGCAATGTCTCTAGAACCCAATTCATATGACACTTGAGAATTTTGATGTCTTCTTTCAGAGTTTCCTGAGCTCTCAAAAGTTCATCCATTGTTGCCATTTGTCCTGTATATGTGCTAGGTATCCCCTCTCTCTCCCTGAACAAGAGGGAGTCAAAGAGACGCAAGGCTGAGAAAAGCAAATGCATAATGCAAATGCAATGCAAAAAGCAAACCGGCTTTACAAAACTCAGAAGATCGATTAGGTCAAACCCTCATTTCATCAATCATTAGGAAAAGTTACAACTTTTAAAATACCAGAAATCGACTGAGTCTTACAAAACCAATTGCGACATGATATGCTTATGGTGATATGATGAGATGACGCACACACCATACAAAGGCAAGTATTCACAAATTAAACGCACATGCACACACAAAGGCTCCCTGGGCTTAAGGTCAAAGCATGGAGTCAAAGGTATAACATCCCCAAGGATTTATACTATGAGTTATTTTTTACCTGCCGAACGGGTTCTATCAAAGTTCCCAGAGTCATAGTAAATCCTTTGGATATTGACAACTAACGCGACTACTCACGTGAGTCAACAATATTCTCAAGATAAACTCGTCTGTGTGTAGCATTGCGTGACAACTATTGAGGGACTACTCCCTAACAGTTTCCGCGCTACGTCCTAAAAAGGCCAAGTGGGGTAAAAGTGTCACTAAAAGTCCTCAGCTTCGCATACTCGTATTGAAATAATTAGTGAATATACGACTACTCATGCATTACTAACCATCTCAAAGAGTCTCCACTGAGCGTGATTACATCATATGTTAGACATATTAGGACTATTCCTAATAGCCAAACTATTGATCATACCACAATCCTATCTCATGTGTCACTCAAATCCAGGTTAGGATTTATCTCACCTCTCAAAGCACCCAATATCCACAACACAAACATATATATTGACAAATATACATGTTAAGTAAATATTCACAAATATAGCGTACAATCAAATAAAATAGGCTAAACCCTCAAGTTTTCCTTTCCCCGGCGAACTCGCCATTTCTGTTGCAGTGAGAATCACGATACCAAGTTATTGATTAACTTGAATCTTAATTCTTAAAATTCACAACCGGACTTTCATTTATCCAAAGGAAAGGCTAAAGAAAGAAAAACCCTTTGCGCGATGTAACAACAACACTAAAAGATTCGGGAATCGGGGGTTGGTTATGCCTAGGGTAGGTATTTCACATCCTAAACATCTGTAGTATCCTACAGGAACCTTTTGTATGTTTGTATGCTATACTTGCTAGATGTTTGCTTATGGTTAGGGTAAAAGGCATAAGGTGTAGGGGTAGGTAAAGACCTAAGGATAGTTTCTAAGTTTGCTCGCAAAGATATCGCATCCTCTGCCTACGTATCCTAACTAGGATAAAACCAGAGCAACCGTAGTTCACCTCACTATGGATAAAGAACTCTTGATTACAATCAAGGTTCAAAGGGGAACAAACATAACACTGCCTGTGTAGAGTTTAACAAAACTCTCTAATATAAATTATACACTCAAGAAAGGGGAGTAAGTAATCATCACCATGATTCTTACATAGAATTTAACAAACTCTACCTAATTCTACGTTGTAAAACCAATTGTTTCTATCTAGACCAAAAGGAGGAA
The DNA here is from genome assembly GCA_963859935.3 of Lathyrus sativus. NCBI lineage: Eukaryota > Viridiplantae > Streptophyta > Magnoliopsida > Fabales > Fabaceae > Lathyrus > Lathyrus sativus. Next base: position 593,439,045 of record OZ012741.1, on the reverse strand, counting down.
GGAGGCTCTATCCAGGTGTTGCGGTGGAAATAGGATATCAAATTATTAATTAATTTGAATCTCAATTCTTAATTCACAACCGCTCTTTGATTTATCCGAAGGAAAAGGTCAAAAGAGGAAAAACCTATTTTTGCACCGTAAACACAATGCAGGGAGAGACCTAGGTAAGGGGTTGGTTAAGCTTAGGGAAGGTACTAGCACCCTAAACTTCTGTAGTACTCAACAGGAACCTTTTGTTTATTGTATGCTTTTTTATTTTATTATCTGCTTTAATATATATTGAGCTAAGGGATAGAGTGACCTAAAAGACCTAAGGGTTAGTCCTAAGTTTACTCGGCAAGACATCGCATCTTGTGCCTACGTATCCTGGATAGGGAATGGAATCAGAGTAATCGTAGTTCCCCTCGAAAGGGAGGTTAGAAACATCTTGACTGTGGTCAAGGTTTCAAGGGGAGTAAGCATACCTTAAGGACACGCCTACGTGGAGTCTTGAAACTCCTATTTCTACGTTGAAATGTTAATTGAAAATTTAGGGTTAAATTAGGGATTCCACAGTGGGAAACCCTAAACAGAGTACGGCGACTCTTTGACCTAATGCTAGGGTAAATGGTATTTTCGTCCACGGCGGGACACCTAAGCTAATTAGGGTTTTGAAATGGTTGAAACTAGGGTTATTGACTCGGCGGTCAAACTGTTAATCCTAATTCCTTCGGAGGGGAAAGACGGTAAAAACATGCAAGCGAAAAAATTAATACATGGCAGGCATAAACATATAAAAAAATAAAGCAAGCAGAAAAGGAAAGCATCGCGACCACTCGCATAAATTACAAATTCTCAAAAACTGCAAAATAAAAAGATAAACCGCGACCATGGCCTCGCGTAAATTACATCCGTGGAAACAAATACAAATATGATAATGAAATATTTAACTAATGATAATCGGAGACCGACTGAAATATAGCGGAAAACAAATAGAGAATGTTAGTGGAAAAAAAAAAGTTAGACGGAAATCAATGACAAACAATAAAGCCGTTAATAATGAAAGAAAAAAATACAATTTGGAATTTTATTATTTTATTAATTTTGAAAAAACCTTATTCTTAATTTTTTTTGAAAAAAAAGAAATTTAATCTTAACTTAAAAAAATGGTTTTTAATAAAAATGTTTTAATTTTAATAAAAAAATGATTCAATTTTAATCTTCACAAAAGTTTTAGTTTTTTTTTTTTTTGAATTTTATTAACAAAAGATTCACTCTTAATTTAAAAAAAAAGAAACATTAATTTAACTACGAACTTTTTCTAAAAGGGAGTTAGATCAAAAACATTAAATTAAGAATTATTTTAAAAAGAATTCTACTTTAAAACTTATCTCAAAAAGAAAAATTAATTATTTAATTATGCTTTTAAAATCATATTTTACGTAAGAACCAAATTGCATTAATTAGCAGACTTACTTTAATTGTAGGATATGGTTTAATCTTGGCTATAACATAAAACTACCAATACCAACACACTATATCGATAACCACAACCATAAAATAAATGAAAAATAAATGAAAAAAAATATAAAAAATGGAAAGAAATAGGGAATTGTGAAATAAAATAATAACAGTAACGTTGCTGAAGCACTTTTAAGGGTTTTCTCCAAACCCTCTCCCTTCCGCCTCTTGACGGCGCTGTGATTTGCCGTTGATGCTCTCTTTGCATGTTTAGCTCTTCTTTATCTCCTTTCTCCTGAAACATAAAAAACTCAGAGCAACTACGTTATCAGAACAAGATCTTACGCTTTTGCTTTTTTCGGTGACGCTGGGAGGTCCGGCCGATGATGTAAGACCTGAGGCTTTCGCGGTTCTGGTGATTCTTTCGCTATCTCCGCTGGTGGTAGTGGATTCTCCGGCGAACTCACGGCCTCCGCGGGTTCGTTAGTGGTTTCGATTGGTAGCTGTGAACGGCGATGATGAAGGTGATAAAAAAAACTCCCTCTGAGTCTGGTTACGGAGGTGCTCCGGTGGTAGTGATCTTCACGGCCGCCGCGGGTTTGTCCTCCATTTGCGATTTGAACACGTGAGAGTTTCGGATCCTTGGTTCGCACTGACTCTTTCCCTTTCTTCTTTCCTGAATGAGGATGATGATGAAGCTGGAAGCTTCTGAGCCTCGTCGGCGGTCGGCGATGATGGTGGAACTGATGTTCCTCTGAGCCGCCGTTCCTCTTTTTGTTAGGGTTCCAATCTGAACCCTCATCCCCTTTTATATGATTTGTGGGTTTCCTATTGTTGCGAGATTTGTTGAGGTTGTTACGCATTTCACGGTTTTTATGACTTTGAATCTTTCCCCTGATTGTTTAGCTTTGTGGGACTTTGTTAATATTTCGGGAACATTTTGCGGCTGATATGTTGGGAGGTTTTGACAGATCCGCGGATAGCATGCATTTTCTTCTCCTGGAACTTCTCTTACTCGTTTTAACGAAGAACTGTTCCTTTGTTTGGATTTAACTTGTTTTTTTTTGAACCGTTTTTTCGGAACTGGTTTGAAACTGGTTGTTTGAACTGGTTGGAATTGTTCTTCGGAACTGAAATTTGAGCTGCTTTCGGAAATGGCTGGCGTTACGGTCCAATTTCGGGCAAACCGCCTTTCCGAAACAAACCACTTCTCGAGCCAATTCTTCAAACTATTTTCCTCTTCATCTTTCGGTAATATCGATAAGAATATCGGTAAGAACAGACCGTTGCCGGATAGGCCATTGGCCGAGGAAGGACACCCGGTGATGACACCGTTCTGAGGGTGTCGAACTAAACAATTAATCGATTCAAATTTGTTTGTCTGTCTTGTTTTGCAGGTACGAACGAGGTCGAAAACTCGTAGTCGGATAATCGGAAGAACATGAGAAGTTTTTAGAAATTTTTATATTTTATGTAAAAATGTAACTTTACAGATTTTGTAAATTTTAATTATTAATTTTTTTTGTAATTTTATATTTATTATTTTTTTTTGTAAAAGTTAATTAATTCTAATAAAACTTTTAAATTTTATTTGTTGTGAAATACTATTAAAAATGCAACGTTTGTGAAAATAAATAACAAAAATAAGATGTAATAACTGAAATCAACCATTGAAATGAAACTATTTAAATGAAATGAGATAAAAAATTTAAACTAAAATTGAGATAGAATCTTAAATGAAAACATTTGAATTGACATGAAATAAAAACTACAATGAATATTTGAATGGAAATGAACTACAACTTAAATGATATTAATTAGAATGCAATGACATAAAATTTAAAACGTTTAAAAATGAAAATGTTAAATTGAAATGAGATGAACTATTTGGATGGGAATGTTAAATTGAAAATTTAATTCTTTAAAACAAATGGAAAAATGAAAAAAAGTTAACTTAAAACCAGAAAATAAAAAATAAAAAATGAAATGAAAACCTCTTACATATTACTCCATAATTTCCTTAATTTCCGACTAACCTCATTTTCGACACCAATTCCGATTGAACCTCGTCAATCAGATCAAATGTCCCAAATTTCCTGTAAAAGTTGTGTCTGGTGATAGAATGGTACCGTTGAACGAAGTAAAACCGTAAAAAGCAGAGAAATCTAATTAGCAGTGAACAGAACTAAACTTCGCACTGACATTCAAATTATGTCTCTGATGAATAAATCCCCTGCCGTGAACCAACTCGGCCAAAAAATGCAATTAAACTGATATGGACTTGAGCCGACGTTCATACTGCTTTCTGTTTAGGGATTTAAATAGCGGGCAACAGAAGAAACAGAAAATAAATATCTATTAAAACCAAATTCCTTAGAACGGATTCTTGCACCCACTTGAACTAAACCAAACGAATATCTCAAACTAATCAACCCATATGACAGAATAAATGCCTCAGAAATCCACTGACGACAGAGTCTCAGCCCATTGGATTAATTACCGTATCTCGAACATCCTGATGCGAATACCGTGAATTTCTGTTTATCTTCAAAGAAAATAAAGAACTCGGAGACGGAGGTCCTGATTATTCAATAAATTCCTGATGATAACTCAGCTTCAAGGACTGTCAGCAAACAACGTGAAAATGACCATTTTGCCCTTTAACAACTAAAGTGTACCAGACACGGTTCCTGCAAAACGAGACAAACTACGTAACCCATTAGTAATTAGCTGATGCACAAATGAAATGTCATGCAACCTGAATCGACTAATCTGAGGGCAAAATTTGGGGTATTACAGTTGCCCCTATTTAAATAGCTTCACCGGATGATTTGAGCGACGAAGGCTCGAGAAATCATGGTGGAGGGATTTAAATATAGATAACCGAAAATTTTGCCCTTAGATGCAGTGATATGCAATGCTATGGCCAAAACAAAAATAAACTATAATGTTGACAATGCCATGAATTTAGTATGGTGCGTACGATGGAATGGTAAATGCAGAGATGCAGACAACACGACGACATAGGGGACAGACGCGACAAACGGACCACACTGGAAATACGACGCACTGGGTGACAGCACGACACTGGGGAATTCTAAAGTGATAGTCAACTGGTGCGAGTACGACCAATTACCACTTTAGGAAAAAGGAATAGTAGAATGGGATCCTCAATGGAGATGGCACCGGTGAGACGGCCTCCACTGGGGAATATGTAAAAGTAAATGATAAAAATGGGTTTGCACGACTGTAGGATCGATTAACAAGATGTTGGAGCATTGAGCAAAGAATAACATCCGAGCTTCTGTAAACTTTCCCTTGTGACAGGATCAAACAGAATTTTTAGGAATCCGTAGAAAATATACAGGGTAAAACCGGCTGTATGCCAAAATAAATGGGCTTAAATGGGAAACGCCCTGATAAGCTTTCTCGAGAGAGAACTGCCACTTATCGTTGGAAGGGACTTATATGCCAAACTGGATAAGCTCTCAAATAAAGAGACTGCTGCTTATCTGTGGATAATAGATTGATTGATAATATAAACTTCTTCAAGTCTCAAGTCTGTGCTCCCTGGACATGATTCAGTTTCTTCTTTTTCTAAAGGATAAAATAAACGTCTTCATAATTCGAGATCGGTGCTCTCCCGAATATGATTCGGCTCCTTCTTTTACTAAAGGATAAACGAACTTCTTCATACTTCAAAATCTGTGCTCTCCTGAATATGATTACGCTCCTTCTTTTACTAAAGGGTAAACGAACTTCTTCATACTTCAAGATCTGTGCTCTCTTGAATATGATTTTGCTCCTTCTTTTACTAAAGGGTAAACGAACTTATTCATACTCCAAGATCTGTGCTCTCCTGAATATGATTCCGCTCAAACCTCCCCTTTCTTCAAAATGATACGGGAAATGGAAACCAAACTGCTCGCTGGAGATGGCCATTTGCTGCAAGTCATAACGAAGATAGGATAAGCTTCTCGGGCGAGAAATGCCGCTTATTTGCAAGAGTGGCAATAATAAGCTTCTCGGGTGAGAACTGCTTGTAGAGGTGGTAACAGGTAATGTAAATTGTAAAGAAAGTTGTGATGATGGAAAACATCTAGATCACTGAGTGATAGCAGGTAACATAAATTGTAAAGAAGGTCGTGATGATGGCAAACATCTAGATCACTGAGTGATAGCAGGTAACATAAATTGTAAAGAAGGTCGTGATGATGGCAAACATCTAGATCACTGTGATGTAAATTGTCAAGAATGTTGTGATGATGGCAAACATCTAGATCACTGTAGTGTAATAATGAGCTCCTTGTATGAGAAGATCAATTGTAGAGTGTATTGTAAAGTGTAAGGTAGGTGATAAGCTCCTCGGCTGGGAACTGTTGCTTGTCTATTGTGCAATGTAGTGATAAGCTTCTCGGGCGAGAACTGTTGCATATATGCAAAGGATTGTAAATGCTTTTCTTGAAAGATAGCGCAAAATAAATGCACGTCCAGGTAGGTTCGACGACCGACAGGACTGAAATTCGATCTAGAATTGGGCTAGAAAGAACTGATAAACAAAACTCCATTGAGGAAACGAACTCGAATGGGGACTACCTTATCTTAACGTGGAAAGGTAACGGAAATAACCATCATCCACGAGGGTTGAACTCTATGGGGAAACTGGAAACAAGTAGGTATTTTATGCTTAGGACTAACGATCTACTTGGAGAGAGCGGACAAACCCAGTTACTCGGCGGTAACGACAAGGATGACGACAAATAGCAAGCATGCAAATGCTAATGCGTATGCCAACGTGTATACTAATATGTATGTTCATGAAACTGTCATGCAATGAGTATGCCATGCTTATGCTTATGTTTATACTGATAAAACAGATGGGAGAGGAGACAGGAGATGAAACAAACATCCTGACAAGAATACCCGGCGGCCTCTGCAACAGTACATCTATCGAGAATAAGAAAAGTTAATGGTAGAACCAAATCTGGCTTTAAAGTTCTAACTTCCCTGGGGAGAAAATATCATGACTTCCACATAGGGATGCGATACGACTTCACCGGAGAGTATGATGCCCTGACTTCAACTGGGGATTCATGACCTCCGCATGGGGATAAGATGTCATGACTTCACGTGAGGGATTGCTATCATGAACCATAATCAGCTCAAGAACTCTTGGATCATAAACTTCCGGGAATAAAATAAATATCCGTTGTATGGGGAAGGTGTGGAGCTAGACAGCTTCATAGAGATAGTGTAGCAACTTCCTGGGAAAAGTACCTCGGCTTCCTGGGGAAAAGGTATATCCGACTGGGGATAAGATATATCAAACTTCCCTGCGGAGAGTTCATCGGACTTACTGGGGAGAAATCAACAGACATTCTTGGGGAAGGTATCTTGACCTCTTGGGGAGAATATGGCAGTCTCCTGGGAAGTATTTCATGAGGAAAGTAAGGCAATTTCACTGAGGAACATATAATTCCGCTGAGAATGGGGTTCAAGAACATATATCACTTGGAGGATACCGGGGATATCTCTGCAGTCTTGAGAGTCACTGGGGATTTATCAGATGGATCCCAAAAGTGTTTTCAGCTTAAAGTCTCGCTGGGGACTGTTACTGGGAAGATGCTGGTATGATCTCTGTTATCTTGGAGATTACCGGCTCAACCCAAAGTGTTGTCAGCTTATAGTCTCGCTGGGGACTGTTACTGGGAAGATGCTGGTATGATCTCGGTCGTCTTGGAGATTACCAGCTCAGCCCAAAGTGTTGTCAGCTTATAGTCTCGCTGGGGACTACTCTGAGGCAATGGTTGATGAGATTTACTGGGGAATGAAGACCACCGGGATTAAGATCTATCAGGTGCATGAAAATGTCGTGAAACAAGCTAGTTTTGATCTTAATGGACTTCAGGATAGTCGCCATTTTGAAAAACAATATGCCCTAGAGTACCTGCTGTATGAGGAAAAGTCAGCTCAAGAGGATTTTACAGAGAAACATGGAGTCCAGATGCCCCACTGTTTTCCAACTCATGGAGAGATTTGTCAGATCTCGACGTAACTGGCTCAGATCGACGGTGACATGACTGAGTCTTTTAAAATAGCTCTTAAGAATGTCAGGCTTGCATTGATGAGAAAACTGGAAACCATCTGCCCCTGTTTAGCAGGATCTGTGACATCTATATGTAAGTTTCTAAGATATCAGGCAAAACCGACACGCGTGAAATGCTATCCTGAAATTATCAATGTAACAATATATTTGTCTTGAAATTTTTGTTTTTGAAAAAGATATTATTGTAACTCGTGACCGAGATCACTAGTTAGGATATAAGTTTAATTTATAATGCCAACATGAATTTTTGAGCATAGCTCGTAGGAGTCAGGAAACGATATCTCGCCGAGTATGCTTTCAAGAGAATTCCTACTTCAATTAGGTCTTTTAAAGGTTGTATCGTGGTTTGGTTCACGGTTTAGAAACAAAGGATAAAGGCTCAAAATGTTATTTGCACCCACCCATTCTTCGCGATGTTCTCCAATCCTATTCAGTTAACGAGATACGAGCACTCATGTCTCAATCGGGTTTGATATGATCGAGAACTCATTAAGGCTTTGGACATGGCAGTCACTCACCTATTGTCTTTTGTGTTTGATCACACGACTTTGTTCTTTATTAGGAATTCTTTATGGTAATCCTTTGTTTTTATTATATTTTTTCATTCCCTAACTTTTTCCTGGACGACGTCCTTTGGATTTGACTTTGGAGTCCAGCGGGATGCCCCAGTTTTGCCTAAGTCTCCTTCATAGGTTTTGACTTAGCGGGCTATATATATTTTATTTTATTTTTGTTGAATAAGTCGTGTGACTCATTTGAAAGGCTTGTGACTGCCCCCACTCTTTTAGTAATAGAGGGGTAGTCATTGACTTCTAACTCCATAGGATGTTTAAGGATAAATTCTCGAAGGTTCACTCCTCCTTTTTGAGAGTCTGAGCGCTCAATCGATTTAACTGAAAAACTACCCTGCCCTAGGTTAAGATGAGGGTTTTAATTTGGAAAAGAAGAAAACTCCTACTTCAAGGCTCAAAGGGGTTAAAGAGGGATTATCTGCCTTATATCTCATGTGTTTAGGATTTGAAACAATGCCTTACATCATCAGCAGGTTTCAATCGGAAGCATACGACAAGAGATTTGATGTTTTGGTTCATCATCCTCCTCCCAATTCTCTATCAAACAAGAGATCGGGTAAAATTGGCATTATAAGTTTATGAAAAATATTTTTAATGAGTGAAACGAATGGATTTATTCAAGACAAACATGCATTGCATCAATTATTCAAAAATAAACAAGTTCGTACATGATAATTATGCTTAATCAAAGAAAATAAACATATCAAAATGTAATGTCTCAAAGTCCTTCAAGATGTGTTTATGAAGTCTTCGCGTCTGAGACCGACATGGTAGTGGTTTCCTCTGGCGGAGCCTTACTGGAAGGAGTCGTCTTGCTTGCCCCAGCTACGTCTGTCATTACTTCATTATCGGTCTTCAAATCTTCGCTCAAAATAACTCTCCCAGATTCTCTGTTGATCGGGGTCGTATCATCTTGAGGATTGCTGAAATGAAAAGGACTAGGCATCTGAAGAACTACCGGCTTCGACTGATTCACCGTAGGCGTCACCGACTGAGATCTGTTGAAAAAAGGCTTTGCAGAGCTTGATTCTGGCCCATGGAGAGCTCTGAGAGGATTCTTGGCTTTCGGCTAAGGATCGTCAAAAGACAGGACCTTCTTTTCTAGCAAATCTCTGACAATATTCTTAAGCGCGTAACATCCTTCCAAATCGTGACCAGGCGCACCCTCATGAAATAAACAATGAGCGACGGCATTGTAATCGACAGGTACCGGATTGGGAGGTGGATCCAAAGTTCGGGTAACAACCAGACCTTGTTGCACTAAGAAAGGATACAACTCAGTGAACGTCATTGAGATCGGAGGACAAGGCTTGTATGGTCTCCTATTTTGACGAGGTATCGTCTCCTCTGACGGTTGGCACACAGGAGCGTTGGGCACTCGTTGACAGTTGACAGGAGCTTGTGCAGGCTGATAAACAGAAGGTTGTTGATAAACCAGATGCTGATAGACCGGAGCCAGTTGCACAGGCTGATTTGTAGGAAATTGCTGACTAAGAGGAGGTGCAACAGTAGCTACATAGGATTGTGGAGCATACTGAACTGGATAACCTTGAACATAATTCTGCTGAGGTTGCCAAGGTTGGTGAGGAGCCATCGAGCAATTTCTCGAACGTGTAGCTCTTTTATGGTGGTCAACGCTCGGAGTTTTGCACTTCGGAGGAGTAACTCGTCGAACTGGTTGAGCAACAATAGGATTCACTGAACTGGATTGACGATTCTGAGGAGGTATGTTCTCGACAGTAACAGCTGGGTGAGAACCCACAACGGTGTTGGTAATCTCAGAAACAATAGTAGGTTGATTATCCATCTTCACCTTAAGGGCTTGCAGCATCTCCATAATCTGCCCCACACTTTCTCGAAGATCTTCGAGTTCATGACTGACACGGTCGATCTCTTGAGCTTGTTCTTCCATCCTTTTTCGAGCTTGGGCTCTAGTATTGTACTGATGCGGGGGACCCAGGATGACAAAACTGGAAGGTGATAGGACTGAGAGTAAGAAACCGGGAGACAGATGAAATGCAAAATATGATGCTAAATGTAAAGTGCGAATGAAATGATTTCATGGAATTCAAATATTTACGAATATTGCGGAATATCAAAACTTTATTTGTTAATTTGAAAATGGATTACGAATAACATTCTTAGAAAAGTCTTGGCATAATAGCTAAATAAAAGCTAATAATGACCCTAAGGAAGCTTCCTGTTCTGCCCCTTTGCTCTGCTCTTCGGGCTAGGCCTTTTTGAGGATGAGCCTATCTTCAAAAGGTAGATCGATAGTTAGAGGAAAATAAATCCTTCATCAAAACCAAACAAGGGTACGTTGGAAAAGTCTTCACGATTGTTGGTGATTAGTGTCCTTGATGTCGGATACCTTTAAACATATGGCTTTAGCAATGTCTTGTTCTTTAGGATTTACCTCCAAGAAAGGGAACAAAGACTCCTTCAGAATAAATAACCCCACCAATTGAGAGTACTCTTCTAGGGTAGGCAAGAGCTGATACTCGAGGAATCTAGAGGTAAAGATCATCTGGATCCTAGAACTGTAACAAATTCGAAAGGAAACCTTCGTCTACTTGAAGTTTCAACAGAGATAATGGCCTTCCATACTTGTTTTTGAATCCTTTGTTGATCTTGAACCAAAGTTCCTAGCTTCCTTAGGTCCTCTAACTTAAGACTTTTAAAAGAATATCTCAAAGTGTTTTTTTTTTTTGTAATTCATGGTATCCTGCAATATTCATAAATAAGGTTTGAATTCCATGAAATGTGATGCAATGTGATGCTTTGATGGATGCAATGCACATATATTCACAAGTCCTAGGTTAAAGGTATGTGCAAGGAGTTAGGGTATACCCATCCCAATTAGGTATGTACTAAGGTTAGTTGTACATGTAGAACAAGGTTCTAAAGAAGTGCCCAAAGTCATCAGTCCATCCTTCGGATATTATCAACTTTCCAACTGACTCGGAGGTCAATAATATTCTCAAGAGAACCTCTTTTGAGTGTAGTATCGCGTAGCAACCATTGTAGGACTACTCCCACATAGTTCCCGCACTACGTCCTACATAAGGCCAAGGTGGTGTTAAGGTAACTACGGTCCTCAATATCATAGACTCCAATCGAAAATAGTAAAAGTTTTCACGACTGCACTCGATCAACCGAACCATTTTCGAAAGGGTCTCAACTGAGCGGTGATTCTCGAGTCAACTTGGTCGGGACTCACTCCCGGCAAGCCTCGTCGAATATCTCACCTTCCTATAATAAGGTCACTCAAGTACGGGTTAGGACTTATCTCACAATAACAGGGTACCCCCCAAGCAAGGCACAATAATAATATATACAAGAGAATAAATAATGAAAAATATCATACAATAAACAAAATAGGGATAACCCTTAAAAGTTATGGATCTCCCCAGTGAAGTCGCCATTTTCTGTTGCGGTGGAAATAGGATATCAAATTATTAATTAATTTGAATCTCAATTCTTAATTCACAACCGCTCTTTGATTTATCCGAAGGAAAAGGTCAAAAGAGGAAAAACCTATTTTTGCACCGTAAACACAATGCAGGGAGAGACCTAGGTAAGGGGTTGGTTAAGCTTAGGGAAGGTACTAGCACCCTAAACTTCTGTAGTACTCTACAGGAACCTTTTGTTTATTGTATGCTTTTTTATTTTATTATCTGCTTTAATATATATTGAGCTAAGGGATAGAGTGACCTAAAAGACCTAAGGGTTAGTCCTAAGTTTACTCGGCAAGACATCGCATCTTGTGCCTACGTATCCTGGATAGGGAATGGAATCAGAGTAATCGTAGTTCCCCTCGAAAGGGAGGTTAGAAACATCTTGACTGTGGTCAAGGTTTCAAGGGGAGTAAGCATACCTTAAGGACACGCCTACGTGGAGTCTTGAAACTCCTATTTCTACGTTGAAATGTTAATTGAAAATTTAGGGTTAAATTAGGGATTCCACAGTGGGAAACCCTAAACAGAGTACGGCGACTCTTTGACCTAATGCTAGGGTAAATGGTATTTTCGTCCACGGCGGGACACCTAAGCTAATTAGGGTTTTGAAATGGTTGAAACTAGGGTTATTGACTCGGCGGTCAAACTGTTAATCCTAATTCCTTCGGAGGGGAAAGACGGTAAAAACATGCAAGCGAAAAAATTAATACATGGCAGGCATAAACATATAAAAAAATAAAGCAAGCAGAAAAGGAAAGCATCGCGACCACTCGCATAAATTACAAATTCTCAAAAACTGCAAAATAAAAAGATAAACCGCGACCATGGCCTCGCGTAAATTACATCCGTGGAAACAAATACAAATATGATAATGAAATATTTAACTAATGATAATCGGAGACCGACTGAAATATAGCGGAAAACAAATAGAGAATGTTAGTGGAAAAAAAAAAGTTAGACGGAAATCAATGACAAACAATAAAGCCGTTAATAATGAAAGAAAAAAAATACAATTTGGAATTTTATTATTTTATTAATTTTGAAAAAACCTTATTCTTAATTTTTTTTGAAAAAAAAAGAAATTTAATCTTAACTTAAAAAAATGGTTTTTAATAAAAATGTTTTAATTTTAATAAAAAAATGATTCAATTTTAATCTTCACAAAAGTTTTAGTTTTTTTTTTTTTGAATTTTATTAACAAAAGATTCACTCTTAATTTTAAAAAAAAGAAACATTAATTTAACTACGAACTTTTTCTAAAAGGGAGTTAGATCAAAAACATTAAATTAAGAATTATTTTAAAAAGAATTCTACTTTAAAACTTATCTCAAAAAGAAAAATTAATTATTTAATTATGCTTTTAAAATCATATTTTACGTAAGAACCAAATTGCATTAATTAGCAGACTTACTTTAATTGTAGGATATGGTTTAATCTTGGCTATAACATAAAACTACCAATACCAACACACTATATCGATAACCACAACCATAAAATAAATGAAAAATAAATGAAAAAAAATATAAAAAATGGAAAGAAATAGGGAATTGTGAAATAAAATAATAACAGTAACGTTGCTGAAGCACTTTTAAGGGTTTTCTCCAAACCCTCTCCCTTCCGCCTCTTGACGGCGCTGTGATTTGCCGTTGATGCTCTCTTTGCATGTTTAGCTCTTCTTTATCTCCTTTCTCCTGAAACATAAAAAACTCAGAGCAACTACGTTATCAGAACAAGATCTTACGCTTTTGCTTTTTTCGGTGACGCTGGGAGGTCCGGCCGATGATGTAAGACCTGAGGCTTTCGCGGTTCTGGTGATTCTTTCGCTATCTCCGCTGGTGGTAGTGGATTCTCCGGCGAACTCACGGCCTCCGCGGGTTCGTTAGTGGTTTCGATTGGTAGCTGTGAACGGCGATGATGAAGGTGATAAAAAAAAACTCCCTCTGAGTCTGGTTACGGAGGTGCTCCGGTGGTAGTGATCTTCACGGCCGCCGCGGGTTTGTCCTCCATTTGCGATTTGAACACGTGAGAGTTTCGGATCCTTGGTTCGCACTGACTCTTTCCCTTTCTTCTTTCCTGAATGAGGATGATGATGAAGCTGGAAGCTTCTGAGCCTCGTCGGCGGTCGGCGATGATGGTGGAACTGATGTTCCTCTGAGCCGCCGTTCCTCTTTTTGTTAGGGTTCCAATCTGAACCCTCATCCCCTTTTATATGATTTGTGGGTTTCCTATTGTTGCGAGATTTGTTGAGGTTGTTACGCATTTCACGGTTTTTATGACTTTGAATCTTTCCCCTGATTGTTTAGCTTTGTGGGACTTTGTTAATATTTCGGGAACATTTTGCGGCTGATATGTTGGGAGGTTTTGACAGATCCGCGGATAGCATGCATTTTCTTCTCCTGGAACTTCTCTTACTCGTTTTAACGAAGAACTGTTCCTTTGTTTGGATTTAACTGGGTTTTTTTTGAACCGTTTTTTCGGAACTGGTTTGAAACTGGTTGTTTGAACTGGTTGGAATTGTTCTTCGGAACTGAAATTTGAGCTGCTTTCGGAAATGGCTGGCGTTACGGTCCAATTTCGGGCAAACCGCCTTTCCGAAACAAACCACTTCTCGAGCCAATTCTTCAAACTATTTTCCTCTTCATCTTTCGGTAATATCGGTAAGAATATCGGTAAGAACAGACCGTTGCCGGATAGGCCATTGGCCGAGGAAGGACACCCGGTGATGACACCGTTCTGAGGGTGTCGAACTAAACAATTAATCGATTCAAATTTGTTTGTCTGTCTTGTTTTGCAGGTACGAACGAGGTCGAAAACTCGTAGTCGGATAATCGGAAGAACATGAGAAGTTTTTAGAAATTTTTATATTTTATGTAAAAATGTAACTTTACAGATTTTGTAAATTTTAATTATTAATTTTTTTTGTAATTTTATATTTATTATTTTTTTTTGTAAAAGTTAATTAATTCTAATAAAACTTTTAAATTTTATTTGTTGTGAAATACTATTAAAAATGCAACGTTTGTGAAAATAAATAACAAAAATAAGATGTAATAACTGAAATCAACCATTGAAATTAAACTATTTAAATGAAATGAGATAAAAATTTTAAACTAAAATTGAGATAGAATCTTAAATGAAAACATTTGAATTGACATGAAATAAAAACTACAATGAATATTTGAATGGAAATGAACTACAACTTAAATGATATTAATTAGAATGCAATGACATAAAATTTAAAACGTTTAAAAATGAAAATGTTAAATTGAAATGAGATGAACTATTTGGATGGGAATGTTAAATTGAAAATTTAATTCTTTAAAACAAATGGAAAAATGAAAAAAAGTTAACTTAAAACCAGAAAATAAAAAATAAAAAATGAAATGAAAACCTCTTACATATTACTCCATAATTTCCTTAATTTCCGACTAACCTCATTTTCGACACCAATTCCGATTGAACCTCGTCAATCAGATCAAATGGCCCAAATTTCCTGCAAAAGTTGTGTCTGGTGATAGAATGGTACCGTTGAACGAAGTAAAACCGTAAAAAGCAGAGAAATCTAATTAGCAGTGAACAGAACTAAACTTCGCACTGACATTCAATTTATGTCTCTGATGAATAAATCCCCTGCCGTGAACCAACTCGGCCAAAAAATGCAATTAAACTGATATGGACTTGAGCCGACGTTCATACTGCTTTCTGTTTAGGGATTTAAATAGCGGGCAACAGAAGAAACAGAAAATAAATATCTATTAAAACCAAATTCCTTAGAACGGATTCTTGCACCCACTTGAACCAAACCAAACGAATATCTCAAACTAATCAACCCATATGACAGAATAAATGCCTCAGAAATCCACTGACGACAGAGTCTCAGCCCATTGAATTAATTACCGTATCTCGAACATCCTGATGCGAATACCGTGAATTTCTGTTTATCTTCAAAGAAAATAAAGAACTCGGAGACGGAGGTCCTGATTATTCAATAAATTCCTGATGATAACTCAGCTTCAAGGACTGTCAGCAAACAACGTGAAAATGACCATTTTGCCCTTTAACAACTAAAGTGTACCAGACACGGTTCCTGCAAAACGAGACAAACTACGTAACCCATTAGTAATTAGCTGATGCACAAATGAAATGTCATGCAACCTGAATCGACTAATCTGAGGGCAAAATTTGGGGTATTACACCAGGCCTACAAGGACTAAGAACTCTAAACCTAAGTTCTACAGGATAAATCCAATTGGTTCTATCCAAACCAAAAGGAGGGGAAGGTTGCTCGTCAAGATATAGCATCTTGTGCCTACGTATTCTCATTATCCAATGAGAAATTAGAGGGTGCGTAATTCAGGCACGACTAAGGAACGGGGACCAATTGGTTCTATTCAGACCAAAAGGAGGGAGGAGGCTCTATCCAGGCGTACAAAGGATTAAGAAATCTAAACCTAAGTTCTAAAGGGTAAGTCCAACATGGATGAGAACTAAAAGGTTCCATCACTTGGGGAATAACTTAACAAAGTATAAACATTCAAACATGATGAATATATAAGAGGTATGGTTACAACCAAGAGCATGCAAGCATATGACAATATCAAGCAAAGATTTCAATCAAGGTAAAAGGTTACAACCAAAAATGCACAAAGATATTACAATATCATGAAGGGGTTCTTACAAGATCAACATAAGAGGTAAAAACCACTTGAAACATGTTGACAAAGATGAAGGGGAATAAGGTAACAACCACATGTTTAAATGCAAACAAGTTTAAATGCAAGCAAGTCACAACTTGAGGCAAGCGTGTCATAGGTTTTAAAATATGTCAAGTGTAACAACATGAGATCAACAATCACACATTGATGACAAACAAGTACAAGTAGGCATACAAGAAGTGTTACAACAAATCAAGTAAGAAATTCAAGGTTCCATGGGGAAACACACACAAGTTTATGGTAACAACCAAAAAAAAGCAAGCCCTAGCAGGTTATGGTTCTAGCAAGGCACATAAAAAAGTAGAATGAAACATGACAAACACATTCAAGAGATTACAACATCAAAAATCATGTTATGAATCACAAAGAAATTTCAAGGTATACCATTTATGTTCAAGCTTTCAAAAAGGAAAGAAACAAACACTAAACATGTTATGGTTCTAACAAGACGCATAAAAAAGTAGAATAAGGCATGGTAAACATATTCAAGAGGTTACAATAACAAGAATCATGGCAAAATTCACAGATGAAGTTCAACAGACCATTTTCACATATATGCATTCACCAAAGCAAGTATGAACATGGTAAGGCAATTAATAA
Organism: Lathyrus sativus; assembly: GCA_963859935.3. NCBI lineage: Eukaryota > Viridiplantae > Streptophyta > Magnoliopsida > Fabales > Fabaceae > Lathyrus > Lathyrus sativus. The sequence continues at coordinate 593,422,154 of OZ012741.1, read as the reverse complement.
AACATATTTGAGCATTTAAACATGTTAATAAACATATATGAATCACACAATATTAATATCACAAGAAAAATCAAGTTATAAGTTTGAATAAGTTCAAGAACACCAAGGTAAAAACCCTAAAAACACATGTTTTTCAAGTGGATCAAAGTCTTTCTAGGATGACAATCCTTGAATTATTTCTTTACTCAATGAAATTAGACATTATAAGGAGTAGTTTGCAAAAATAATGGCATCAATATCACAAAAATTGAGAAAGTTATGGTCATTGCAAGTTGGTGCACCAAAAGGGCAAAAACTAGGGCAAGGCAAGGTTACAACCTAAGGGTCATTTGCGTGAAGGATTGGAACTCAGTCAATTCTTAACAAAATGGAGTGAAACAAAAGTGAGAATTGTATATTTTTGAACAAGGAATTCAATGGTACCATTTTTTTCTCCATACCATACACCCACATAAAAATTCGATAGCAACATGGTTTAGGCAAGTTTGGTGACAACCAAAAACGTGAACATGTGAACAGTCTTGTGTAGTGGTGTGCTTGGTGAAACAAGTGTAAAAAATCACATATACATCATATTAAGAGGTTAGAACAAAATAAATCAAGATATGCACACATGGTTTAGCAGATTGGATGCAAAATGCAAAAAGTGACTAGGTTGGGCCTAGTTTGTGGCCTAGCTTGTGACCATAATTTGACAGTTCAAAAACTACATATTTTGATGCAAGTAATGGTTCATACATGACACATAACATATATAATACCTATTCAAACAATGTACAACACCAAATCATCGCTAAAAGTCATGGTAGCATGTGAAATGCAAGTGAAAATTTCATGTTTTCTTGTGTTTTAGGCTTACCTCTTGAAGAAAGCTTGCACAATAAGAAAACTAGAGACTTTGAGTGCTCCTACAATATATACAAATTCTCCTAGGATGATGAGAAGATGCTCCAAATCAAACCCAAGCAAGTTGACGGGCAGAATGGCCTGCAAGTGAAGAAAAACCTCCAAAAACCAATAATTTTCAAAGACAACTCCTTCAATCCTTGTTACAGAAGTTTGGATTAGTTATGGACAGCTTCTATATGTCAAATATGAAGTGTTAGGGGTCTTAGAGCTCAAGGAAAGGCAAGGGACCAGTGGTTGTCCTTTAAAATGCAAAAAAGTCAACAAAATGAGGTTTTAAGGGTTGACTTTTGGATTGGATGAGTTCCTGGCCAAGGTGAGGTTTGGACAGCTCTAACACATCATTTGTGATGTGTTTGAGGCTTGGTTTGAGTTTGAAAGTTTTTGGAAAAGGTTTTAGGGGTGAAAGTGCAAAACAGTTTTTTTTTTGTGATTTTGGAAATTTAATGAGATTTTGCAAGAACTTTGCAACCAGAAAGAAGAGAGTTCTGTCTTGGTTTGATGCTTGATATGGTGTGTGGATTGTCATATAGGAAGCCTCTATTTATAGGCAAAACAAAAGTGAGGACAGATTTACACAAGTGGTTTGCAAGTGGTGGTTTTAGTGAAAAATCTCATGAATCCATGTGATGGTTTTGCTCTGCTGGTTTTGCTTGCTTCGAAGGTACTTAGACCTCTAAAAATAGCTAGCAATGAATTGTGAGAAGTGATCTTAGAGTGCACAAGGACACCCTCCATGCTGCAGCCACCAATACTCTTTCTCTCATGGTGTACCTTTTGTACTTTTCTTTATTAAACTAATGGATTATGGATGGAACTTTGGTTTTTCTTGGATGCTCTTATGATCCAGATCATTTCACCCTGTAACACATTATATTTGAGGTCATTCCATGGTTATAAATTAAGTGCATAGTTGGAAATTAAGTTTATGTTGAGTTTTGACATGATGACAATCAAGTGTTTAGGGCCAACTTGTCCAATTCGAAACTCTCAGCTCACAAGGGCTATGGAGGAGTTCTTGTACTTTTTGGAAAGCCCTCATAGAGCTATACAACTTTCATGTTTACTTAATTTCTGTTAGTTCCATGGTTCTATGATATAGAATTGTCTGTGGTTCTATGATTGGCTAAATTTTGCTAAAACATGATCCTGCACTGATGTTAAGCAGGATGTTATAACATCTCCATCTGCTGTGGTGACAGAACTGCTATGGAGTGTTTTAATGTGAATGTCATGCTGAATGTCGTGACATCCATCACGACGTCCATCTGCTGTCATGACAGAATTGCTGTCATGTGTGAGAAACAATAGGAGTTGTGGTGTAGCAGGAGCTGATGACAAAACTGCTGTCATGGATGTCATTACCAATGTCATGGCATCACTACTAGTGCAGCAGGAGCTAGCAAGAGCTGATGACAGAATTGCTATCATGGATGTCATACTGAATGACATCAATGTCTGGTATAGCAGGGGCTGCTATGTTATATCTCTTGACATAAGTGTTTTGGTCCTGTTGGATATTCCTCATCAGTATGTACAGGCCAAAGAGATTTATTAGAAACAAAGTGAAAATTTAATGGGTGTTCATAAAAAGGATCTTTGATACTTTTTAGGGAACTATAAAACATATGTTTCTACTGTCATGAAGAAGATTCTGCAGAAGTGTTCAGCCGGGCAAGCTGGAAAGCAAGTTTGAGTGAAGCTGAATGTCATGACCAATGTTATGACATTGATCGTACGACATCAGGTGTGCAGGGTTTGTTTTTATGTTATGATACCTGATATATCTCAGGCAAAATTTCAGGAAACCTGTTATGTCTCCTTAGCTATCTTAGGCGAGATTCTAGTCAGGGCTGGACAAAACATGAAGCAGCTGTGACCTAATTTGACAGCACCTTGAATTGTGGAAATTAGGTTTACTTTGTTAAACCTAATGTTTGTTACTTGTGACCAGCCCAAGCCCAGTCTGCATTTCTATAAAAGTAGGAGCAGAAGCAGAAGAAATCAAGCAATGACATCAAGAAAAACCAGAGTGTAAAATAAAGGTCTAGGGTTGAGAGTCCCTTGTGTGTGTAAGTCACCCTTTGTATCTTTTGATACATTGTGGTAGACATATTTGTGGGTGAAGAGTGTAGCTCTTCACGTGTGTTTTGTGAGTGATGAACTTGGTTCTTCACGTGTGTCTAGGGATCTTAGGATTCCTTGTGTACCAAGCAATTGTAGGTTGTATAATTGCTCTGGTTAATTGTATGAACAGGTGCATTCATTGTGCCACTCAAAGCTGTTAAGCAAGAGTGCATGTCACTTGATCAAAGTTGTGAAGCAAGATCAAGGTGCTTTGGAGTGAGTCTCCATAACAGTTTTGTAATTGTGTATGGATATCACTGTGTTGTGATTGAGGGGGAGTGAGTGGGAATACTCAGGTCTAGAGTGTCTCTAGGTTGAAGTGTCATTGGGTTGAGATTAAGTGAGAAGTGCAAACTGGTTGTTTAACTTTGAATTGATTCTACTAATAGTGAATTTCCTCCCTGGCTTGGTAGCCCCCAGATGTAGGTGATGTTGCCCCGAATTGGGTAAACAATTACTGTGTTATTTATCTTTCAGCATTTATAATTCTGCACAATTTAAATGTTTAGATAAATAGTCTGTCAGTATGCAGATGTCACAACAGAGGTCATGACGTTGGTCATGACATTGGCACAATTTAAAGAAATTTAAATTGTTCATGATCTGTCCTCGTCCTTGTTTCAGCAGAGATCAATGTTCTTGAGACATCTGAAATCTGCATACCAGAATTTCAATTGGTATCAGAGCAGGTATCCTTTCTGTTCTGGATGAGATCTTGTTAGATACTTTCTGGTGGTTTAAACAATGAGAAGTTGTAGCTGTTTTGCTGATCTTGCTGAATGCTTGAGCTACTGCTTATGGAGCTAAGGAGAAACTGTGTATCTGCTGTTGTACTCTCTGATATAATTGTTGCATCCTATTTAGGGCATGTTGAAGATGTTCTTTTGGTGGTTCCGCTGCATAGTTTTCTAATGAAAGAACTCTGGTAGCCCTGGGAGAAGACATGCCTTTATACATGTTGTGGAGGTGTGTAGATGGTTGCAAGAAGATGGTCTCTACTGCTCTGATTGGTCTGACAAAATGTGGATCCTGCTGGATGTTGTTGTGCTTGAGCTGTTGCTTATGTGCTTGGGTTGTTTTGTTATGTGGGAGCTGATTTATTTTCACCACTCATGACTTGCAAGGATTCTATTAGAAGAGGAAGTCATAGAGAGGTTCAGTCAAGGGTGGCAGCCTTGATGTTTCAGCCTTGGTATTCCTGAAGTTGTGTGGATTTAAGATCAATAGCTATTTGTGGACTACACACGTATTTAATTGATTATCCCTGAAGTTCAGAAAAGGATCTATTACAAGGATTTAAGATTCATTGCTATTTGAGATATTCTCAAATATTTAATGGATTATCCTTAATTGATGATCATGTTGTCTCATCAATTGTTGCTCAAGCATCAGGCCCCTGATTTGTTTGATCTACTTCAAGAATATGATGTTCAACCAGATGCTGAGACATTCCATCAGCAGAGATTATGCAAAATTTTGTTGATTCAAGGAGTGAATCACAGGTACCATACACATGTGTGGTAGGATCTGACTTTATTCTAGTAAGTTTCATGGCAAGAAACTAAGACTAGAATGTAGTGCTGATGGAAGTGGAGATGAAGACAATTCTCTTGAACCAACTTATTAGAGTGCAACAGGTGTGTTCTAGTCTCTACTAGAAGCATATGATCTGTATCTAGAAAGTTTCCTGGAAAGAAACTGGTCTAGAAGATGGTGCTGGTAGCTCTGCTTGGGTCAGTTTATTTTTGATCTAAGTGCACAGGAGCATGAGATCTTGCTCAGCTTGGAGGTCAAGGATAAGTGGCAGTTATCTCTGATTTTCTGAAGAAGTCTCTACTTAAGGAAAACGGGATTTCTTGTGTAAATATTTTTTTCTCCTCTCTGAAGAATCAAGCTTTGGCATGATTGGTTTCTCTAAAGAAGAGTTCTTGAAGCAAATGTAGTTCAAGGTATCTGTTAAAGCAGAATAGAGGGTGTCTAGTCTCGGTGAATATGGAACTCTTGTTCTGATAGAGTGATAAGGCTATTCTAAGTGGAAAAATGAAAGCCTGAACACATCAGCAGGATGTCTTATCAGATGTTGTGACACCAAGCAATAACTTCAGGGCCTCAATGGATGTTGTGGTACATCATTTGAAGATAATCTTCTCAGGTATGAATGGAATTGATACTATTTCATGCAGTTTGCAGGAGCTGTAAGAAGGAGTAGATGTTATAGGTCCAAGTCTTGGTGTATCCAAGTTGCCTTGCTATGGAATATGAAGGATATGAAGATCAAGTGCTTGGTGTACAAGTTTTCTTGGTGGATCAGAAGACCTTCTAGAGCTCTGAAAGATGTTGAGTAACCAAACAGTGACATTTGGTTATTTAAGTAGTGTGCTTGGAGAAAATTACTCTTGTGCAGAAGGGTAGTTGTTGAACACCAAAGGAGGTTTTGGTTATGTTCATCTAGTGATGCTTGTGGTAGAAGTCCTAAGGTGCTTATGAAAGATTACCCCATTTGGAGATGTTTTTGATCAAGCTGGTGGAGTTGTGTTCTCTGAAGATCTTCAGTTGGATTACTAGGCAGTAGTAAGTCCAATTGATATGGTTTGGTTTTCCTTGGAAAAGGACTTGAAGATCTGGTGCAGAACTTGTGACTCACATCTTGACTAAGAAGTACTCTATCTTGTCATACGGGAGAATGATGAGGTAAAAGGACTGTCTTGGAGTATGATGTGAAGGTAGTGTACAAGACTAGAGTGGATCATTGGTTGATTGCATTCTGATGTGGTATATGGAAGTGATCAAGTCATTGGTTGACTCAGAAGCATTCTAACCAATCATATGGGAGAATGATAAGGTAAAGAATGTCTTGGAGTATGGGATGTCCATCTTAGGCTGAGGTCAAAATACTTGTGGAAAAAGGGTTATTTTGCTGCAAGTAACTCTAGAAGTGGATCTGTTTGGTGCCTCCTTACTATATGAGCATGTAGTTGGGCTTGAGATATAATGTAGTGATCTTGGAGCAGCTTTTATTGAAGATAGAGGGAGAGTCTCTGTCTGATGGTGTACTAGTTACTTATGGTTCAAGTAGTAAGTGAATGCGTTCAGCAGGTGTGTTGAACAGGGAGTGAGCTCTTGAAGACATGAAGGTGAGTCTTATGTTTTCCATTCACGTGCATCTGGAAATAGAGCACTAGTTATCCTTGGTATGGGGAGGTATACTTCAATCTAGGATATGTTGCTGCAATCGTACAGTTGTGTCTTAAGATTGCCTGTGGTTTTAAGCAGTTTGTGACTATATGCCTCTAGGAGGGTGAAATGTCATACCGGGTGTTGTGACATTGGGTTACTGTTCATAATGGACTTAACAGTGTTTCTGCTCTTGGGTGTCAATAGATCAAATCAGACGTGTACAAGCTTATTGGAAGTTATATAAAGGTGGGAGCCTTATGATCTGACCTCCACTGAAGGGAATTGTTTTGGTCAGCAAGACTTTTGGTCTCTATCCAAGTGTGTTATCTTGTATGACTGGTGAAGATGGAGTCACCATCGCCTCTGATCTTGTGCATATGGAAGTCAAGGAAAATGGTATCAGATAGTTATGTCTATCTTGCAACTACTTCAGCTATTTGCTCTAGGGTGGCTGGTGTATCAAGGAGTGCAGAGTTGCATGTGCTACCAGTGAGTGAACATGAAGATGATTCTTCATGTGCTTGGGTTCTCTCTTTTAGGGGGAGTAATGTTTATGCATGACAGGGGAAGATGTGTAGCTGCTGATGTGGAGCCCTGTACATAGTTTGTTGATTCTCAGGCAAGCTCGTATTCTTGGACCATTGATGTTGGTTTGAACTAGGACTGTGATGACTGGCCTAGGAAACAACATTGGTTTTTGTCTTGGAGAATTTATTTTTTCTACAGAATATTTGTGTCTCAAATTAGGGATTAAAAATCAATTGTTACTTGGAAAGCATTTAATTGATTATCCTTAAATTGGTGATATCAAAAGTGTCATTACTGAAGGTGCAGCTTCAGACAAGACAAGAACTCAAGATTCAAGACTGTTCAGGGTGTACTCTCAAGGAGCAATGGTTCAGGACTGATTTTACACTAGCTGAGTGAGTTCAGCAAGGAGATTAAGTCATTGTCCATGATTATTGGTGCAGTCTTTAGATATCAAGAAACATCAGACTTGTCAATTTTTGACTAAACCAAGGGGGAGTAAAGTGTTGTTGCAACTATCAAAGGGGAGCATGATAGTGTGTGAGGCTGGAAAAACTACTGCTGCTGCCTTGATAAGTTGTTTTAACCAAAATTTTCCAAAGGAGGAGATTGTTAGTTCCATGGTTCTATGATATAGAATTGTCCATGGTTCTATGATTGGCTAAATTTTGGTAAAACATGATCATGCACTGATGTTAAGCAGGATGTTATAACATCTCCATCTGCTGTGGTGACATAACTGCTGTGGAGTGTTTTAATGTGAATGTCATGCTGAATGTCGTGACATCCATCACGACATCCATCTGCTGCCATGATAGAACTACTGTCATGTGTGAGAAACAACAGGAGTTGTAGTATAGCAGGAGCTAATGATAGAACTACTGTCATGGATGTCATTACCAATGTCATGACATCGCTACTGGTGCAGCAGGAGCTAGCAGGAGCTGATGACAGAACTGCTGTCATGGATGTCATACTGAATGACATCAATGTCTGGTACAACAGGGGCTGCTATGTTATATCTCTTGACAGAAGTGTTTTGGTCCTGTTGGATATTCGTCATCAGTATGTACAGGCCAAAGAGATTTATTAGAAACAAAGTGCAGATTTAATGGGTGTTCATAAAAAGGATCTTTGATACTTTTTAGGGAACTATAAAACATTTGTTTCTACTGTCATGAAGAAGATTTTGCAGAAGTGTTCAGCAGGGCAAGCTGGAAAGCAAGTTTGAGTGAAGCTGAATGTCATGACCAATGTTATGACATTGATCGTATGACATCAGGCGTGCAGGGGTTGTTTTTCTGTTATGATACCTGATATATCTCAGGCTAAATTTCAGGAAACATGTTATGGCTCCTTAGCTATCTTAGGCGAGATTCTAGTCAGGGCTGGACAGAACATGAAGCAACTGTGACCTAATTTGGAAGCACCTTGAATTGTGGAAATTAGGTTTACTTTGTTAAACCTAATGTTTGTTACTTGTGACCAGCCCAAGCCTAGTCTGCATTGCTATAAAAGGAGGAGCAGAAGCAGAAGAAATCAAGCACTGACATCAAGAAAAACCAGAGTGTAAAATAAAGGTCTAAGGTTGAGAGTCCCTTGTGTGTGTAAGTCACCCTTTGTATCTTTTGATACATTGTGGTAGACATATTTGTGGGTGAAGAGTGTAGCTCTTCACGTGTGTTTTGTGAGTGATGAACTTGGTTCTTCACGTGTGTTTTGTGAGTGATGAACTTGGTTCTTCACGTGTGTCTAGGGATCTTAGGGTTCCTTGTGTACCAAGCAATTATAGGTTGTATAATTGCTCTGGTTAATTGTATGAACAGGTGTGTTCATTGTGCCATTCAAAGCTGTTAAGCAAGAGTGTGTGTCGCTTGATCAAAGCTGTGAAGCAAGATCAAGGTGCTTTGGAGTGAGTCTCCATAACAGTTTTGTAATTGTGTATAGATATCACTGTCTTGTGATTGAGTGGGAGTGAGTGGGAATACTCAGGTCTAGAGTGTCTCTAGGTTGAAGTGTCATTGGGTAGAGATTAAGTGAGAAGTGCAAACTGGTTGTTTGACTTTGAATTGATTCTGCTAATAATGAATTTCCTACCTGGCTTGGTAGCCCCCAGATGTAGGTGATGTTGCACCGAACTGGGTAAACAATTAATGTGTTATTTATCTTTTAGAATTTATAATTCTACACAATTTAAATGTTGAGATAAATAGTCTGTCAGTACGCAGATGTCACAACAGAGGTCATGACGTTAGTCATGACACTGACACAATTTAAAGAAATTTAAATTGTTCATGATCTGTCCTCGTCCTTATTTCAGCAGAGATCAATGTTCTTGGGACATCTAAAATCTGCATACCAGAATTTCAATTTCCAAATTCCAAGTGGAACTAGGTCAAAAACCCTCTCAAAGTTGGCTGAAAACATGCCTAAAACTTAGAATTTTTATAAGTGTTTTCTCCCTCTTATGATGATTTTGACTATAAATCCAAATCTATGAATTTTTTCACATGGAACACTTTGACACTTTTGTAGGACTTGTGAAGACCTTTCCAACAAGCTTTGAACCATCTCATTTGGATGTGTGGTTAGGAAGTTATGGTCTTGCCCTTTTCAAAACCCTAATTCCATACATTTTCAATTACTCCTCAATCCTTGATCCAATGGTCATGAAACTTCATACTTAGGTGTAGTATGTCATTAGGAATATATTTTCTTCAAACTTTGAGTTCAAATTCCTTATGGTCAAAGAGTTGACTTTTCAGTCAAACGAACCGATTGATCGATGACTACCAGATCGACTGTTGATGTTCTGGGTCTCTTGATGTCTTGAAACTTCTAGGATAGACTTTACTAAACCATATGAGTTTCATGGACCATGATTCTATCATTGGAATACCTTTGAAATCAAAAGTCAAACTACAGTTGACTTTTCCTGATTAGAAACCCTAATCGGAGATTCTGAACTGCACTGTTCTTGATCTTTGGGTGACAACCTCAACATGGATTCATACTTGATTATCTTTTATGATGTATATACTTGTTTCATGGAGAATCAATCCAAGACATTGACTGATCAAACATCGAAACCTCGATTCCTGATTGTATAGAAACCTTATTCACCTGTATCTCTTGACAAAGACAAACTTGAAATAGGTTAAGGTTAGATAAACAAATGAAGATGATCCTAGAATGATGATGAAAATCTAAGGGGTCAAAATTTGGGGTGCAACAATTATGTGTTTATGCTAGGAGGTGCACCAGTTGCTTGGAATTCAAGAAAATAACCAGTAGTGGCATTGTCGTCATGTGAAGCAGAGTACATAGTTGCTTCTCTCTGTGCATGTCTAGCAACATGTATGGTAAATTTGGTCGAAGAAATTACACGGAAGAATCATTGAGCAATTACCATGAAGATCAAAAATATGTCTGCTATCAATCCGGTGAAGAATCTGATAGCACATGGAAGAAGCAAGCACATCAAAATGAGGTTCCATTATCTTTGAGAGCGAGTAGCCAGTGGGAAGCTAAACTTGAAACATGTTAAAAAGTATAGTCGGGAGTGTTTTATCGTATCTGCATGGATTGTACGAGAATATTTGATGCTTGTCATTCAATATTTTAGTAACTTAAGTAAAGGGGTTTTCAAATGGTTTCTATTTGGTAACATAAGTTTGCAAGAAGTAAAATAAGGTAAAAGTTTGTTCTTGTTTGATAAAAAGCATGCCAAGATTAGGTTTCACTAATCCATCTTAAACGTATCCAATCAATTGAATATGTGAACTTAGTTTCAACCAATATAATTATGTATCCTTGCAAAACAGTTTATCTCTAAAGCGATTTCGTGAGTAATATTGTTTTGACCGTTAAATGATCTCTCGAAATAACACCCAAAACAATAATCATTAAGATCAATACAATGCAAATATGAACTTCCAAATCTATGTCTAAAGTTTGTTAGTTGATAGATGAAAAAATTAGATCAAGACTTGAAAAGTTTATGTCTAAAGCAATCCAAACCATAAATACAATAAAATATAACAAATAACTTCATCTATATTGATCAAAGCTTTGTTCACATACAAAAGATTAAAATAAATACATAGAATCAGAATTAGCAACCTCTAATCTTGACACAAAAGAGGTTTAGCCACCCATTTCCATGGTAGCTTGAGCAACAAGTTTTGGAAGAAGGTTAATCAACATCCAAGTCGAAAAATTGAGATTGGATGGGAATCCACCTTCTTTTGGTGAAAGATGGCTAAGAGATGATGAAAATGGGAGAACTAGGGTTTTCTTGCTGAAAAATATGAAGTTATGAAAAGGTATCAAAAAGTGGTATGGGCTAAAAAGTGGTCTCAAGTACTTATACCCATGCTGCTGCTCTGCCACGTTCGCATTGCGAACATTCTGTTCGCCTAGCGAACAACCAAATGTGGCACTTAAAGTGCCTTTGTACAGTAAGTTCTATCCAAATACTTACTGCCTCAAGTCTGGGATCATTTGCTAGCACTTCGCTACTTCTTTGCTCCAGCAAACCATTCGCTAGCTTCTTCGCACAACGAGTTTTGGTCCCTTTCTCCTCTGTGTGAACAGTAACAAGCTCCCAAACGTCTTCGCTGGCAAGTTCTCTGTGCAAACTTGTTGATGAATTTTCTGGGGAAGTTCGCTAGGAGCTTCGCACGGCAAACTTCACGATGTTTTTCTGATGTCTTGGTTTCCTTGCCAATATTCTTGTGTCTTACTCTTCACTTGTTTTGTGCCTAATTCCTGTACAATAGCATATAAATCAAAGCAACCAAGTCATTTTCAAGCAATGAAGCATATCATCCAAAACATAAGTGATTCTAATCAATTTATCTACAAAAAGAATGAAAGATGCCAACATTTAATAGAGAAATAAAGCAATGTTTGACATCTAACAACTCTTCCCAACTATATTTTTGCTTTTCCTCAAGCAAAGTGTACCTCTCATTTCAAACAAGAGGATTTACTCAAGACTAAAATTCACCCAAGAATGGATAAAATGGCTTAAACACAAAGAATGCAAACAAGCAATGGTGAACTGTTGAGAATCAAACAATGCACAAGAATTAAATTCTTTAAACAAATATTAAGCCATGCATCAACCAACAACTAAGTTTTTCATGAATGAATCACTCTATCTCTCCTCTTCGAATAAGGATTGAAGAAATTACGCATTTGCAACCGCGAGGAAAATTTCACTCACCTAACAAATGATGCCAATAACAATCCAATTCATACAACATCTAACAATCAAAAGTGAAAATATGGAAGCAAAAATATCACTAAGGTCTTTAAGTTTGTAGCTTGGTCGGGTTCACAAACAAGGGGCATTTCTAAGGCCATTGAAATGAAATTGCTGATGCAAAAGAGACATTCACTTTACACGTTATTTACACATCCCAACTTCATTCACTATTTGTTTCTCAATTGCAAACCTTCACAAATTTTATTTCACACACTTATTCATTCACTATTTTTCTTTTCCAAGCAAGCATTCTCTTTTTTTTTCACATTCATATTCACACAATATTTTTCAATGCTTGCTTGAATTTTTTCAAAAGTTATAGCAACCTACCATTCTTCCTTTTCATTCTCCCCAACTTGATTTTTACCCAACCCTCAAGTGAATGCTCTTTGCTTTTTATGGCAAAGAGGACAATTAAAACAAAATTCAAGGGTTTAAGAAAAATTTTATAATCTCATAAAATTCAGAATGAGGTTCACATTGTTTAGGCTCAAAGGGGGTTAACAAATTCTCTCTACTCACAGGTAAGTTACATTTGTACATGGTTGTGCTCAATATAAACAAGTGTCTTGATCATTTCTAATGCTTCCACAAATTCACAATAATCACAAGATAAAGCATGAATCAAACGAATCAACAAAGTTTATCATTAATCCAACATTTAGTAAACAATGGAAGCTTTCTCATAAATTGTGATTTTTGGTCTTAAGTGAAACAATCATTCAAATAAGTTGCTAAAAGAACAAATTTCATTTGCACAAAGACTTAAGTTCTTAAGAATTCTAAAATCCTGAGCAGAGGTAACCATGTACCTTGACAATATTCACTTGTTTCATACTATTATCGCCATCCATACTTGGACGAATCTTCATTGGATACTTCTTTACAGAGAGCAGCCAATCTAGAAGTTCATTGAGAGTTTCCAACAACACGGGAAACATTAAATACCACCAAAAATTTTAACACAAATTTACACTACACAATATAAACAACACTTTTAACATCAAAACTAAATAACATTAATAATAATAGTTAAAAATGTGCTGAGGTGTACAAACACCCCAAAATAGTATATACAACATAATCAAAAATAGAAATACAATAATATCATAAGAGTAATGATCTAAGCACAAGAAAACTTCACTTTGCAGACCAAAGGCAAAAACTGTAGTAAAATTAGTCTTCTTCAGACTCAGTAGCCTCCACATCTTCAGAACCTTCCTTTGAACCAAACTCCTCATCATCAGATCCCTCAGCATCATCACCTACATCAACACCCTCATCATCAGGACCAGAAGTACCCACCCCCTTTCCAAATGTTGGCCTAACCTCAGGCCAACTAGCGTGGGCTAGGAATTGCTCCCTAGTCATCACGGTGTGCGCAACGGAGGGCTCACGACACTGTAACCGGAGTACCTGCATCAAATCATGAATATCAATCATAGCGCGTTGTGCGACCGCCATCCAGTCCCAATTATAATTACAAACAGCCTGCTGAAATGGATCAAAACCTTGTGAGTATGTAACCCCGGGGCCTTCAGTAGCCCCGACATCAGTAGTAGCTGCAGCAGAAGAACCTCCCTTCAAACCTTTAGGATGGAAATACTTGTCCACATACCTGTTATATATCATAGTAGGGATCGTCACCTGTCGATGCGAGGGTAGCTTAACCCTTGCATGAACACAAAGTGCCATGATAAGACATGGAAAGGCAAGGGGGCAATTAACTCGAGCCCCGACCTTAAGACCACTCTCCACCACATATCTCATCTCATCCGCAATGATCTGAGCTACATCAATTTGAACATTAGTAAGAATATTGTGAACCAAGTGCGCCACCTAGATCGGTACTGTAGAGGTTTGCGACTTTGGTTTGATATTTGTTAAAACCAAAAGAAGCATTAATTGGGACAATGGCTTCATGTCCTCTCGATGATAATGCCTCGGAACCCCAGATGGGTTCAACTTAACCGACTTCCCCTCCAAAAGCAAAGCCTCAGAAATCAGGTTTGTATCTTGGCCACCATGTACACTTACTCCAATTTTTGTCAATTTTTGACTAAACCAAGGGGGAGTAAAGTGTTGTTGCAACTATCAAAGGGGAGCATGATAGTGTGTGAGGCTGGAAAAACTACTGCTGCTGCCTTGATAAGTTGTTTTAACCAAAATTTTCTAAAGGAGGAGATTGTTAGTTCCATGGTTCTATGATATAGAATTGTCCATGGTTCTATGATTGACTAAATTTTGGTAAAACATGATCATGCACTGATGTTAAGCAGGATGTTATAACATCTCCATCTGCTGTGGTAACATAACTGCTGTGGAGTGTTTTAATGTGAATGTCATGCTGAATGTCGTGACATCCATCACGACATCCATCTGCTGCCATGATAGAACTACTGTCATGTGTGAGAAACAACAGGAGTTGTAGTATAGCAGGAGCTAATGATAGAACTACTGTCATGGATGTCATTACCAATGTCATGACATCGCTACTGGTGCAGCAGGAGCTAGCAGGAGCTGATGACAGAACTGCTGTCATGGATGTCATACTGAATGACATCAATGTCTGGTACAACAGGGGCTGCTATGTTATATCTCTTGACAGAAGTGTTTTGGTCCTGTTGGATATTCGTCATCAGTATGTACAGGCCAAAGAGATTTATTAGAAACAAAGTGCAGATTTAATGGGTGTTCATAAAAAGGATCTTTGATACTTTTTAGGGAACTATAAAACATTTGTTTCTACTATCATGAAGAAGATTTTGCAGAAGTGTTCAACAGGGCAAGCTGGAAAGCAAGTTTGAGTGAAGCTGAATGTCATGACCAATGTTATGACATTGATCGTATGACATCAGGCGTGCAGGGGTTGTTTTTCTGTTATGATACCTGATATATCTCAGGCTAAATTTCAGGAAACATGTTATGGCTCCTTAGCTATCTTAGGCGAGATTCTAGTCAGGGCTGGACAGAACATGAAGCAACTGTGACCTAATTTGGAAGCACCTTGAATTGTGGAAATTAGGTTTACTTTGTTAAACCTAATGTTTGTTACTTGTGACCAGCCCAAGCCTAGTCTGCATTGCTATAAAAGGAGGAGCAGAAGCAGAAGAAATCAAGCACTGACATCAAGAAAAACCAGAGTGTAAAATAAAGGTCTAAGGTTGAGAGTCCCTTGTGTGTGTAAGTCACCCTTTGTATCTTTTGATACATTGTGGTAGACATATTTGTGGGTGAAGAGTGTAGCTCTTCACGTGTGTTTTGTGAGTGATGAACTTGGTTCTTCACGTGTGTTTTGTGAGTGATGAACTTGGTTCTTCACGTGTGTCTAGGGATCTTAGGGTTCCTTGTGTACCAAGCAATTATAGGTTGTATAATTGCTCTGGTTAATTGTATGAACAGGTGTGTTCATTGTGCCATTCAAAGCTGTTAAGCAAGAGTGTGTGTCGCTTGATCAAAGCTGTGAAGCAAGATCAAGGTGCTTTGGAGTGAGTCTCCATAACAGTTTTGTAATTGTGTATAGATATCACTGTCTTGTGATTGAGTGGGAGTGAGTGGGAATACTCAGGTCTAGAGTGTCTCTAGGTTGAAGTGTCATTGGGTAGAGATTAAGTGAGAAGTGCAAACTGGTTGTTTGACTTTGAATTGATTCTGCTAATAATGAATTTCCTACCTGGCTTGGTAGCCCCCAGATGTAGGTGATGTTGCACCGAACTGGGTAAACAATTAATGTGTTATTTATCTTTTAGAATTTATAATTCTACACAATTTAAATGTTGAGATAAATAGTCTGTCAGTACGCAGATGTCACAACAGAGGTCATGACGTTAGTCATGACACTGACACAATTTAAAGAAATTTAAATTGTTCATGATCTGTCCTCGTCCTTATTTCAGCAGAGATCAATGTTCTTGGGACATCTAAAATCTGCATACCAGAATTTCAATTTCCAAATTCCAAGTGGAACTAGGTCAAAAACCCTCTCAAAGTTGGCTGAAAACATGCCTAAAACTTAGAATTTTTATAAGTGTTTTCTCCCTCTTATGATGATTTTGACTATAAATCCAAATCTATGAATTTTTTCACATGGAACACTTTGACACTTTTGTAGGACTTGTGAAGACCTTTCCAACAAGCTTTGAACCATCTCATTTGGATGTGTGGTTAGGATGTTATGGTCTTGCCCTTTTCAAAACCCTAATTCCATACATTTTCAATTACTCCTCAATCCTTGATCCAATGGTCATGAAACTTCATACTTAGGTGTAGTATGTCATTAGGAATATATTTTCTTCAAACTTTGAGTTCAAATTCCTTATGGTCAAAGAGTTGACTTTTCAGTCAAACGAACCGATTGATCGATGACTACCAGATCGACTGTTGATGTTCTGGGTCTCTTGATGTCTTGAAACTTCTAGGATAGACTTTACTAAACCATATGAGTTTCATGGACCATGATTCTATCATTGGAATACCTTTGAAATCAAAAGTCAAACTACAGTTGACTTTTCCTGATTAGAAACCCTAATCGGAGATTCTGAACTGCACTGTTCTTGATCTTTGGGTGACAACCTCAACATGGATTCATACTTGATTATCTTTTATGATGTATATACTTGTTTCATGGAGAATCAATCCAAGACATTGACTGATCAAACATCGAAACCTCGATTCCTGACTGTATAGAAACCTTATTCACCTGTATCTCTTGACAAAGACAAACTTGAAATAGGTTAAGGTTAGATAAACAAATGAAGATGATCCTAGAATGATGATGAAAATCTAAGGGGTCAAAATTTGGGGTGCAACAATTATGTGTTTATGCTAGGAGGTGCACCAGTTGCTTGGAATTCAAGAAAATAACCAGTAGTGGCATTGTCGTCATGTGAAGCAGAGTACATAGTTGCTTCTCTCTGTGCATGTCTAGCAACATGTATGGTAAATTTGGCCGAAGAAATTACACGGAAGAATCATTGAGCAATTACCATGAAGATCAAAAATATGTCTGCTATCAATCCGGTGAAGAATCTGATAGCACATGGAAGAAGCAAGCACATCAAAATGAGGTTCCATTATCTTTGAGAGCGAGTAGCCAGTGGGAAGCTAAACTTGAAACATGTTAAAAAGTATAGTCGGGAGTGTTTTATCGTATCTGCATGGATTGTACGAGAATATTTGATGCTTGTCATTCAATATTTTAGTAACTTAAGTAAAGGGGTTTTCAAATGGTTTCTATTTGGTAACATAAGTTTGCAAGAAGTAAAATAAGGTAAAAGTTTGTTCTTGTTTGATAAAAAGCATGCCAAGATTAGGTTTCACTAATCCATCTTAAACGTATCCAATCAATTGAATATGTGAACTTAGTTTCAACCAATATAATTATGTATCCTTGCAAAACAGTTTATCTCTAAAGCGATTTCGTGAGTAATATTGTTTTGACCGTTAAATGATCTCTCGAAATAACACCCAAAACAATAATCATTAAGATCAATACAATGCAAATATGAACTTCCAAATCTATGTCTAAAGTTTGTTAGTTGATAGATGAAAAAATTAGATCAAGACTTGAAAAGTTTATGTCTAAAGCAATCCAAACCATAAATACAATAAAATATAACAAATAACTTCATCTATATTGATCAAAGCTTTGTTCACATACAAAAGATTAAAATAAATACATAGAATCAGAATTAGCAACCTCTAATCTTGACACAAAAGAGGTTTAGCCACCCATTTCCATGGTAGCTTGAGCAACAAGTTTTGGAAGAAGGTTAATCAACATCCAAGTCGAAAAATTGAGATTGGATGGGAATCCACCTTCTTTTGGTGAAAGATGGCTAAGAGATGATGAAAATGGGAGAACTAGGGTTTTCTTGCTGAAAAATATGAAGTTATGAAAAGGTATCAAAAAGTGGTATGGGCTAAAAAGTGGTCTCAAGTACTTATACCCATGCTGCTGCTCTGCCACGTTCGCATTGCGAACATTCTGTTCGCCTAGCGAACAACCAAATGTGGCACTTAAAGTGCCTTTGTACAGTAAGTTCTATCCAAATACTTACTGCCTCAAGTCTGGGATCATTTGCTAGCACTTCGCTACTTCTTTGCTCCAGCAAACCATTCGCTAGCTTCTTCGCACAACGAGTTTTGGTCCCTTTCTCCTCTGTGTGAACAGTAACAAGCTCCCAAACGTCTTCGCTGGCAAGTTCTCTGTGCAAACTTGTTGATGAATTTTCTGGGGAAGTTCGCTAGGAGCTTCGCACGGCAAACTTCACGATGTTTTTCTGATGTCTTGGTTTCCTTGCCAATATTCTTGTGTCTTACTCTTCACTTGTTTTGTGCCTAATTCCTGTACAATAGCATACAAATCAAAGCAACCAAGTCATTTTCAAGCAATGAAGCATATCATCCAAAACATAAGTGATTCTAATTAATTTATCTACAAAAAGAATGAAAGATGCCAACATTTAATAGAGAAATAAAGCAATGTTTGACATCTAACAACTCTTCCCAACTATATTTTTTCTTTTCCTCAAGCAAAGTGTACCTCTCATTTCAAACAAGAGGATTTACTCAAGACTAAAATTCACCCAAGAATGGATAAAATGGCTTAAACACAAAGAATGCAAACAAGCAATGGTGAACTGTTGAGAATCAAACAATGCACAAGAATTAAATTCTTTAAACAAATATTAAGCCATGCATCAACCAACAACTAAGTTTTTCATGAATGAATCACTCTATCTCTCCTCTTCGAATAAGGATTGAAGAAATTACGCATTTGCAACCGCGAGGAAAATTTCACTCACCTAACAAATGATGCCAATAACAATCCAATTCATACAACATCTAACAATCAAAAGTGAAAATATGGAAGCAAAAATATCACTAAGGTCTTTAAGTTTGTAGCTTGGTCGGGTTCACAAACAAGGGGCATTTCTAAGGCCATTGAAATGAAATTGCTGATGCAAAAGAGACATTCACTTTACACGTTATTTACACATCCCAACTTCATTCACTATTTGTTTCTCAATTGCAAACCTTCACAAATTTTATTTCACACACTTATTCATTCACTATTTTTCTTTTCCAAGCAAGCATTCTCTTTTTTTTTTCACATTCATATTCACACAATATTTTTCAATGCCTGCTTGAATTTTTTCAAAAGTTATAGCAACCTACCATTCTTCCTTTTCATTCTCCCCAACTTGATTTTTACCCAACCCTCAAGTGAATGCTCTTTGCTTTTTATGGCAAAGAGGACAATTAAAACAAAATTCAAGGGTTTAAGAAAAATTTTATAATCTCATAAAATTCAGAATGAGGTTCACATTGTTTAGGCTCAAAGGGGGTTAACGAATTCTCTCTACTCACAGGTAAGTTACATTTGTACATGGTTGTGCTCAATATAAACAAGTGTCTTGATCATTTCTAATGCTTCCACAAATTCACAATAATCACAAGATAAAGCATGAATCAAACGAATCAACAAAGTTTATCATTAATCCAACATTTAGTAAACAATGGAAGCTTTCTCATAAATTGTGATTTTTGGTCCTAAGTGAAACAATCATTCAAATAAGTTGTTAAAAGAACAAATTTCATTTGCACAAAGACTTAAGTTCTTAAGAATTCTAAAATTCTGAGCAGAGGTAACCATGTACCTTGACAATATTCACTTGTTTCATACTATTATCGCCATCCATACTTGGACGAATCTTCATTGGATACTTCTTTACAGAGAGCAGCCAATCTAGAAGTTCATTGAGAGTTTCCAACAACACGGGAAACATTAAATACCACCAAAAATTTTAACACAAATTTACACTACACAATATAAACAACACTTTTAACATCAAAACTAAATAACATTAATAATAATAGTTAAAAATGTGCTGAGGTGTACAAACACCCCAAAATAGTATATACAACATAATCAAAAATAGAAATACAATAATATCATAAGAGTAATGATCTAAGCACAAGAAAACTTCACTTTGCAGACCAAAGGCAAAAACTGTAGTAAAATTAGTCTTCTTCAGACTCAGTAGCCTCCACATCTTCAGAACCTTCCTTTGAACCAAACTCCTCATCATCAGATCCCTCAGCATCATCACCTACATCAACACCCTCATCATCAGGACCAGAAGTACCCACCCCCTTTCCAAATGTTGGCCTAACCTCAGGCCAACTAGCGTGGGCTAGGAATTGCTCCCTAGTCATCACGGTGTGCGCAACGGAGGGCTCACGACACTGTAACCGGAGTACCTGCATCAAATCATGAATATCAATCATAGCGCGTTGTGCGACCGCCATCCAGTCCCAATTATAATTACAAACAGCCTGCTGAAATGGATCAAAACCTTGTGAGTATGTAACCCCGGGGCCTTCAGTAGCCCCGACATCAGTAGTAGCTGCAGCAGAAGAACCTCCCTTCAAACCTTTAGGATGGAAATACTTGTCCACATACCTGTTATATATCATAGTAGGGATCGTCACCTATCGATGCGAGGGTAGCTTAACCCTTGCATGAACACAAAGTGCCATGATAAGACATGGAAAGGCAAGGGGGCAATTAACTCGAGCCCCGACCTTAAGACCACTCTCCACCACATATCTCATCTCATCCGCAATGATCTGAGCTACATCAATTTGAACATTAGTAAGAATATTGTGAACCAAGTGCGCCACCTAGATCGGTACTGTAGAGGTTTGCGACTTTGGTTTGATATTTTTTAAAACCAAAAGAAGCATTAATTGAGACAATGGCTTCATGTCCTCTCGATGATAATGCCTCGGAACCCCAGATGGGTTCAACTTAACCGACTTCCCCTCCAAAAGCAAAGCCTCAGAAATCAGGTTTGTATCTTGGTGGAGCCTTAAGTCCCTGTGATAATCATCAATTTCATCTTCTCCTAAATTCAGGGGCCTTCCAAGAACCTTGTTTATGGTGTCCATATTAAAACTCACTTCTCTGCCTAAAACTCTTGTTTTCCATGTAAATGGCTCATCATTGTCCGGAAGAGAATTAGTATAGAGCACTCTCACAACCTTAGTGTTATAGCTGTCTGCAGGTGTAACCAAAGTGTCCCACCGCTTACTGTGAATGATGGTCGCAACGGTTCTATAGGACCCTTCAGGATTTATGTTGAACCGCTTTTTAGGAAGGATTATGCGCTTCTCCAAGGCCACATACCTTGTTGTCTGCTTAGGTCTAACAAAACGTTCACTGTCATATTAGATTGGTTGCAGGTGTGAAGTGCTTCCGATCTTCCCTTTCTTTGACGCAACAACTTTAGGAGCCACCTGCAGCAACAAAGCAAACAAACAACATCCAACACACAAACAAATTAGTCTAGGAAAAACAAGAAAGAAAGCCCAAACAGACCCCTGCATCACTAAAATAACACAAAAATCTATCATGTTCGCTGCAAGTTCGTCGTGCGAAGGCCTAGCGAAAACTCGCTCCAGGTTCGCAGTGCGAACTTCCCAGAGAAGGTCGCGAATTTCAATTTTCAGCCCCTGTTCTGCTCAATTCCAATTGTTCCCAAATTCCACATGCAATCACAGAAGAACAATTACATGGGCTACAATTCTAGACTACCAATAACAACATGCAATAGATTTTATCAATCCTAACTTAGCCCTAATCAACTAATGTTAAGTTGTATCTCACAAGCCTAACAACAATCTTAAGAAATAATTTCATATGAAAGAAATAACAATCAAACCTGGAATGTTGATGGGTGAGGAAATTGCTGTCACAAAGAACCTTTGGGTGCAGTGGTTGTTTTTGTGTGAAAGTCAAAGAGTGATAGTGAGAACAAGTGAGAGAGACAAAATGTTAAAATGTGGGAGGGGGAAGTGTTAACCCTCAAAAGTTCAGAAAATGGTTGATGGGTGGGCCCAAAATTTGGCCCAAAAGTCAAAAATAAAAAAAACAACTGATGTGGCAGAAAATAATTCCCTTGTTTCTCCTTACTCGTATTGCGAGTTTGCTAGCGAAGGTCTCACCCAGAGGTTCGCCAGCAAGTTATGACAGGTTTTTCAACATTTTTCTTTTTGATTCACAATTCCTCTACTACATCCTTGCACATACATACATTAAATAAAACAGTAAGAACATAAAATACTTACAATGTTAGGTTGCCTCTGTCGCGGTGAAAATTGGATGTCAAATTATTAATTAAATTGAATCTTAATTCATTGGTTCACCACCGGTCTTTAATTTGTCCAAAGGAAGGGAAAAATATCAAATTGCCCATGATGCAATGCAAATGCAAAAGCTAGAGAGTTTAGGGTTCAGGGGTTGGTTAAACTTAGGGAAGATGCTAGTATCATAAGAATCTGTAGTACTCTACATGAACTTCTTGTTTTAAATGTGTTTACTGCTAAGGGTTATCTGCTTAAGGGTGAAAGATCTAATGGTTTATTTCTAAGTATACTCGCCAAGACGTTGCATCTTGTGCCTACATATCCTGACGGGAATGGAATCAGAGTATTTGTAGTTCCCCTAAAAGGTTTGAGGAACTTCTTAACTGTTGGTCAAAGTTCCAAAGGGATAAGGTTTGTTGATTGATTGATTCTAGGAGAAAAGACGAGTCGTCATCTTAAGGAAGAACACTCGACTTAACCACCACAACTTGTAGGAGATGGTCTTTGCGTCGTCTTGAGAGAAGAGCTCAAACACTCGGAATTATCGACGAGTATGCCACTATCTCTCTCAAGCGGAAAAGATCTACATCACACGATTGCGTTATGGGGCAGGAGAATTATATCTCAACTGTCAAGATGACTAACGTCTTATTCTCTTGTATGGAGAATAGTTTGAATTGAGTTGAAAATGGTTTATCTAAGTTGTAAAAGAAAAAGGTCCTCCTTAAGGGGTAGGATCTAAACTTAAGATGATCAACTTGAAAAGGATGAAGGATCAAGCGAGGGGAGTATGATGCATATGAGGTACAATACGCACAAATGTTAAGTTATGTGTAGGTTCTTCCTTTGGACATGCACAATGCGATAAAAATAAAGATAACTATAAAAGAGATACAATAATAGAACAATAGATATAGATGCTTAAAATCAGACAAGCGCGGAGCATGAATAGTTGAACCGAATCGGAGTTGAGAGAATGGAAGTCGGGGACGCATGATGATTGAGTTTTATGCGAGATGGATTTTAAGAAAATGGTTGGATTAGTCCTCACTAATAAAATAAATAGGGTTAATTAATTAATTAATTATTTCTAGAAAGAAATAATTTTAAGCAAATAAGGATTTTAAAAGAAGGTTTTTAATAAAAGGTTTTTTTTTATATTATTATTATCTTACTAAATAAAAGTTATTCTGAATATATGAAAATGGTTTTTTATTATTATTAAGTATATAAATGATTTCTTAGTTATTAATAAATAAAATACAAGTTATTTAAGTTATAGAAAATAGGTTTTTTTGAACAATCTTATATATCACTATTTAGTAAAAATGTTATTAAATTGATGGAACAAATTAATTAATCAAGTGAATAAAGATTAAATTGAATTTATTGAATAAAAAAAGTAAATTAAATAAGATAGGTTAACTAATAAAAAGGGTTGACTAAATAAATAAACTAAATAAATAGAAAAAGGTTAAATTAAATAGAAAGGTTACTAATTTGTTTTTAATAAAAAAATGGCTGATTATAAAAAGATTAAATAAGTGTTAATTAATTAAATTAATAAAAGTTAATGTTTAGATTAAAAAAAACAGATTAATTAAAAGTTATGGGTTAATCAAACGTTAAATGGTGATTAGTTGCTAATGAAGGGTTAGTGGGGTACTGGATCATGCGTGGTGCTTGTCACACCCTCATTTTCGCCTTTAGCCTTTATACCCTGCATTCTCCATATCATACATCGTTCTATTGCATATCGAGCATGTGGGTACGGATTGGGTCGATTTGTCATTTTCCATTTTAAATGAGATAACTTGTCTATCTTGGACTACATGGAAGAAAAGGTTCATCACCTAAGGTTTGATCTAAGTTGGAAAATCTATTCATGTAGATTACTTCAAGAAGAAGTTACTTGAAAAATATTAGGATATTCAAGATAAATATTCATAATGAACATGAAATGCAAGGCCAAATTCAAGTTTGCTTCATCCAATTTTGTTTCAAATTCTTGTTCAAGTGGAGTCCAAATTTGCAAAGCATGAGTCAAAATTACAAGTCCATGTTTCAAGACTTCATCCATTTCAAGTTTAATGGTTCTAAGGAAATCCATCATGAATTCATGAATTAGAGGCAAGAATATTACAAAGAGAAATTTTATGACATTACAAGAATGTCATTTGTTGCAAGATATCCAACTCTAAGTAATGTTTAGAAATTAATCTATTTCTAATCTTCATTCAAGTCTCTAATAAAATTCATGTTATGGTAATGCCACACCAAGTCCACATTGTGCTTACAAACATCCAAAAAATATGCAAGAATTAAATCAACATTGAAATGTTTTAAGACCAAGAATATGCATGTTTAATCATGGGCAAAACAGCCCCATGCAAGAGGTGGAAAATTACCTCATGTCACAAAATCTACATGTCACAAAATCAAGAGAATAGCATATGATAATACATCTAAATATCAGATTTTCAAAATGCTGTCAAAAAATAGTAGCATTGACCAAGAGGAGTTGTCCAAGCACAAGCCAACAAGATGGGTGCAAGGCACAAAGTGCTGCAGAAAAAAACAGCATAGGCAAAGTGCAACAGCAAAAATACAGCATAGGAGCTTGTATAGAAATGGAAAGAAAGAGAGTGACATGAGAAAAGGTGGTAAGAGACATTACCCCATGAAAAAATATGATATGTGGGGAGAAGAAAAAACCCTAGAGGGGAGAGATAAGAAGGAGGGGGCTGTAAACAAAAAAGAATTCATTCATTACACATTCTACACACATTGAAAAAACCAGAAAATAGAGAGAGCAAGAGAAACCCTAAAAACCAGAAAAATAGAAAGGAAGAAAAACCAGAAAAAAAGAGTGATATAGAAGCACAAGAGGACCATTGAGAAGCAGAACCTTCACAACATAGAGTGAAGAGTGGAGAGCACATCCAACAAAAATTAGTGGAGGACTTGCAAGAAAGATAGAAAGCTCTTGGGTATCCATTTCATCAAACCTTTCTCTCTTTACTTTTTTACTTTTATATTCATTTTACTTCCTCTTTTATGTGTTGTTGTACTGAGTATATCATGTAAGGTTCTAAGGGGAACAAGAAACCATTTTTAAGAACCACCAAACAGGAAAGGAAAACAAGAGAAAATTGATTTTTTCACCCAAGCCCCCTAACACGGGCCGTGTCACACGACACGACTGGCCGTGTTGTGCCACTGTTTGAAATTTCATGGCGTAAAAGGCCCAGGCCCCCTAACACGGCCCCCCGTGTCACACCGCTGTTTACATCAAAAAAATTTTTTTTTTGCCCAGACCTCCTGACACGGGCCGTGTCACACAACACGGCCACCCGTGTCACACCTCTGTCAAGCCTCAAAACCTCTTGTTGCAGGCACCTTTGGACACGGGCCGTGTCACACGACACGGCCACCCGTGTCACACCACTGTTTTTCACTTTTTTTTCCTCGATATTTTACCTCAAAAATTTTTTTTCCGTTTTTTTTGCATGTCTCGATTTTTTTTAGCCGACTAACCCCATATGTTTGTATGATTTTAGTGTGAATATTTTTGTTGTCCTTGTTGACTTTTGATTCCAAAAACTATTTTCAAAAACAAACTTTCGATTTTATCGAGCCATTTTTAACCTTGTAAGTCGATTGCCTTGTGCATCGCCATCGACCTTGTCCGTATCACTTCAAATATATCTTTACAAACAATAAACCTTGATCCAACATCAAGTGATCATTTTTCTCATAAAAAACCCAAAATACAATAAATATATGGTTAGGGTTGTACACCATGTATTTTAAGGTGGTGGAGAAGGAATGAGAATGGAATCCTCCTACACTCATTCCGAATGTTTTGGATACAAAGCGCTCGACTTGGCTATTTGAAACATTCATATCTATCCAAGGTCCTTTTGTGTAACCCTAATCAAGAACCATTTCTCTTCAAAAAACCTAAAAATAACATCAACTCATCAAACTATTTTTCGCCTTAGGGCATCAATCAAAAACCCTTTTTCAAGGTATAAAATCAACCAACAAACAACTATTTCATAAGCCTCCGAACTACGGCGCTCTGATTCTTCACTTCTTATAAGTGAGGATACGTAGGCACAAGGGCCACAATCCTTGGCGAACATTAAAATAAATGAAGCAACCCCTCTTTTCCTTAAGCAAGCAAACTCTTAATAAAAACACCCATTTACGCCGAACAACCTAGAAGGTTCCCATCGAGTACGATGGATGCGAGGGGGTGCTAACACCTTTCCCTTGCATAACCGACTCCCAAACCCTAAGACTTGGTTGCGATGACCATGGTCTTTTACCAAAGGTTTTATCGCTATTTCCCTTTCCCTCCTTGGGATAAATAAAATCCGGTGGCGACTCTGTGTCATTTTTCGCGTAGCGACAGTGCTGTGGGGGGGAGGGGGGGCGTGTGATGAGGATAAAGTGGAGATGAGCGGTAGTGGGGGAGAGGGTGCATCACATGGTGTGTGGGTGTGTGGGTGTGTAGGATCTCAATACAATACAAAATAATAAAACACAAACAACCAAACCCTAAAAACTAAACTCTCTCTCTCTCTGCTCTCAAAGGCGCCGCGATTTCTCTCCATCTTCTCATTTTTCTCTCTCGCCAAAAAACTCTCTTCTCTCTTCTTGCATGGCGATTCTCACTTCCGATCTCTGTTCTGGCCATTCCCGGTTCATCCTCTTGCTCTTGATTTTGTTCACTTTGCTGCAAAAAAGAAAAAAAAAGAAAAATGTTAAACGGAGGCTTATGGTGATGTTGTCGATAGAGACGATAACGATGACGTCCTCGTCTGAGTCTCCAAAAGGTTTTTACGATTTGGGTTTCATGATATTGTCTCATGATGATTTGTGACGATTTGGTTTTGGAGGCGATGACGGTTTTGTGATGATTTTTCGTGATGGTTTATGAACAGTTTGTGGTTGCTTGCAATCGTTTTCTGTTTGCGGATTCGTGATGACTTCGTGTATTTTTTGTGGCTTGTGCATTACGGATGTTTGCGATTTTGGCGATGATGATCCAAAAAAGATATGATCCTCTGAAGGTTTGACGGATTTGCGGTTTTAACTCTTTGTGAGTTTTGAGGCGATCTGTTTGTGGGGTTTGCGATGTGTTCGTAGTTTCAGTGTTTTACGGCGATGATGGCTTTTTTTCCTGAGCCTTTTATGTTCTTCTCCTCTCTTATTTATACGGATTTGAGAACATTTTGCCATGAAAGATTTAAAAGCTTTTTCTTTTTCGGTTGATCTTTTCTGAGACGGATTTGGAAAGATTTCAAAAAACCTTAAAGATTTTCCACTTTCATTCTTCTCATCGGATTTGGAAAAAGACAGATTTTGTTTGATATTGATGCCTTTGATTCGTGTTGTCCAGGCTGTTTTCGGATCAGTGATGTTTTTGAGTATTTCCATTTTTTGACTTTCGTTGTTTTTAATAATGATGATATCCAATATTATTCCGATTTTGATATCCAATATTATTCAATGTTGCTCGTCTGGATACTGGGTTTGTTTTGCCAAACGCGGCTTTGTGGCCTTGGGCCTGGTTTTGGCCACACTCCATTTTGGCTTTGTTGACTTTTGATGACAGCCGATTTGGAAACTTGGACTTTGACTTGTAGACTTTGACCGTACTATTTTACTTCTTCTTGCGTTAAAAAAACTATATAATTAAGAACAGATTCTGCCTTTATGCTACTGGATAAAAAAGAAAGTGCACTGGTGATGATGACTTGGTCTGAACCGTTAAAAACTAATGTCCGTTCTCTTTTGGAAGCTGGTAGCAACTCCGATTGTTGCCCTTCCATCTTGGCCCGATGATGATACCTTTCTGAGGGTCAAAAAAATAATAAGATCCTCCTTTTGAACCTCTCGCGGATTACTAATTATTTTGTCTGATGTTTGCAGGTGCAGAAGATGACGAAGATGAGGAAAGCTTGAAGATCTATGAATTCCTAGGATAGTCTTTAGGAAATAGTTTTAGAAACAATTAATGTAATCCAAAACAAACTTGTAACCCAAAAATAGTTACTTTTGTAGCCAAATGTATCTTGTAGACCAATTTGAATATAATGAAGATTTATCTTGTAATCCAAAGAAACGTCTTGACTGTGAGCTTTAATATTAACTGCTACCATTCCAATATGAACTTGACTTGTGTATTAAAACGGCTCGCAGACGGTAATAAGAAAACTCCAAACGAATAGAACTCAATCTTTTCCTGTACGGAGCAAAATACCATTGCAATGTCCTGGAAGATCATAAAATTCAAAGTATAACCGATCCCACTCTTTTTGGAAATAGTGCTTTGTGACCTTGTGGAACTCTTGATAAAGACAGTGCGCCCTTTGGGAATGATTCATAAATAGTCTAAGGCACTTAAATTCGATAGAAATAGTATCACTAATCTTGAAATACCTGCACAAACTGGTTAGTCGCAATAAACATAAATATGAAATTATAAAGCCAAATAACACAAGAGACGCACAAAAGAGGTGGGATCTTAAAGTCAAAAATTAGAGTGTGACAGCCTCCCAACAAGCGCTTTTTTTAACGTCGTT
Organism: Lathyrus sativus; assembly: GCA_963859935.3. NCBI lineage: Eukaryota > Viridiplantae > Streptophyta > Magnoliopsida > Fabales > Fabaceae > Lathyrus > Lathyrus sativus. Next base: position 593,393,396 of record OZ012741.1, on the reverse strand, counting down.
TGAGCTCGACGGTCCAATGCGATCAAGGATCGCAAAAAGGCATGGAGGTGGTGTTCCGCTCGAAATCACCACCCAAATAGATCTTCAATCTCTGGCCATTCACCGTCCAACTCTCTTTTGACTGCACATCTTCAATTGTGATTGCTCCATAGCTCATGATGTCTCGAATCTGGAACGGACCTGACCACTTTGATTTCAGCTTTCCTGGGAACAATTTCAACCGATAGTTGAAAAGCAAAATCATTTCTCCCACTTCGAACTTCTTGGCCACGATCTTCTTGTCATGGTAAAATTTCACCCGGTCTTTGTAAACTCCGTTGGATTCATACGTTTGCAAGCGCAACTCCTCTAATTCATGAAGTTGAATTTTTCTTTTTTCACCACTTAGCTTTTGATCAAAATTCAATAATTTAACGCCCAAAATGCCTTATGTTCCAACTCTACCGGCAAATGACAGTTCTTACCATAAACAATCTTGAAAGGAGTGAGACCAATCGGAGCCTTAAAAGCCGTCTGATAAGCTCACAAAGCATCATCAAGCTTGCTCAACCAATCTTTTCTAGAAGCGGACACAATTTTTTCTATTTTTTTTATTTCTCGATTCGATACTTCGGCTTGCCCATTAGCTTATGGATGGTAGGGTGTTGCAACTTTTTGCTTAACACCGTACTGCTCTAACGTTTTTTCTAGCTAAGTGTTGCAGAAATGGGATCCTCCATTACTTGTCAACACTCATGGAGTACCGAATCGAGAGAAAATATTTTTCTTCAAAATTTTGATCACGATTTTTTCGTCATCCTTAGCACTTGCTATTGCTTCAACCCTTTTCGAAACTTAATCAACCGCGACTAAGATGTATTCATTACCGAAAGACGGTGGAAATGGGCCAACAAAATCTACGCCCTAACAGTCAAATACTTTGAATTCTAATATATTTTGCAATAACATTTCATTCCTTTGTGAAATTCCACCACTCCTTTAGCATTTGTCACAACTTTTACTATGCGCATATACATCTTTGAACAAAGAAGGCCAATAAAAGCCTGATTGGAGGACTTTCGTTGCCGTTCTTCTATCATTGAAATGACCTCCATAAGGAGAGTTATGACAATGCTAAAGTATGTCTTTGGCTTCTTCATGAGACACATATCTTCTCAAAATGTTGTCAACACCAAGCTTTAACAAATGAGGTTCATCCCATATAAAATATTTGGCATCAGATAAATTTTTTTCTTCTAGTTACTCGTTAGACCTTCCGGTATTAATCCGACGACTTTGTGGTTAGCCATGTCGGAAAACCAAGGTCTAACTTGCACCATGTACAAATTCTCATCGGGAAATTCTTCCTTCACCTCACTTTCATGTTTCGTCACCTCAACATTCACAAGATGGGATAAGTGATCTGCCACCAAATTCTCGGATCCCTTTTTGTCACGAATTTTCAAATGAAAATCTTGTAACAAAAGGATCCAACGAATTAGCCTTTATTTTGAATCCGGCTTAGTGAGCAAATACTTAATTGCCGCATGGTCCGTGTAAACCATAACTTTAGACCCTATCAAATATGACCGAAAATTTTCCAATGCATACACTATTGCAAGTAACTCTTTCTCGGTTGTTGCATAATTTATTTGAGCTTCACTAAGAACTTTGCTCGCATAGTGTATAGCATGATTTTTTTTTTCTTTGACCCAACACTGCGCCAACGGTATAATCACTAGCATCACACATGAGTTCAAAATCAATTTTCCAATTTGGTGCTACGATTATGGGCGCATGATCGCGATTTTCTATGTCTAATACAACTAACTGCAAGTGCACAGTCTATCGCGTAGTAATAATAGATATCGATCCCACAGGGACTCGTAATCAAACTAGTGTTCTCGGGAGTTACTATGTTTAGCTAGGTAGAATATGTTTAAGGGAATAAGATTGTCACTAAAAAGGAAACTAAGATTACTATTTAGATTATAATTAATTGAATCGATACGTAGTAATTGTGTTCTTCAGGGATTTGATAAATTACTGGTGTATGAAATAATTTTCAAAGTTTGTTTAAGCAGAAAATGGAGATTTGAAGACTCTCGTCTCACGATGGTTATTGACGCTAATCATAATCCTAAGGGCCAAACGTACACTTTCGTATCCCGTTCGGGGTTAAAATCATTTTTTGGAAATCTCTAAGTTCTAATTCATTTTAAAGTGCTTTCGCTGTTATTAAAATAAATGCCTAGTGTTTACTATCTGACCTTACCGCAGCTTTCGCTTGTTGGTTCGTATCTTAATTAATTTCCCACTTTCGTGGCAAAACTACTTTTAAATAAGTTCTCGCTTTCGCGACGAAGTTTATTCAGTGAATCAATTTTAAACACTTAGACCATAGTTTACTTTTGTGAAAAAAAGTTTTCAACCAAGTGTTATCAAATCCCATTCGAATTATTACTACATATCGATTACCTAAATTTAGCTAGACATGGAATTGGGAAAAACAAAATATAAATAAGAATAATAAATAATAAATTGCATTATAATAAAACAGAAGTCGATCAAAATGAAAACCTGTAAATATGCCAATTGGCCTTTGGGCAGATCCTCCACAGATGTTGGCAGGATTCTGGTCTTTAGTGCCAATTTGATCGTACAATACAATGGAGATTACAGAAGAGCGGAAATAGGAATAAGGAAATGTAAAGGGAAATGAATACAAATAAAAACTGGAAGGTAATTTGCTCTGGAAATAAAATTCGGCAGCACTTCGTGGTATGAATGCAACACACTTTCTGAAGTCCTCTGCTTCCCTTTTTATAGAAGTGGAATCCCAACGGTTATCTCTGATGATGATGGACTTTGAGGCAGATAATTTAGGGAGTAGTGGTCCACTTTATGGGAATTGGAACTGCTCTTTTGACGTGTAATCTGAGTGGGGCGTTTTTGCCTGCATGACGGTCGTCACAAGGTGTGACGGTCGTCACCCGTGTGACGGTCGTCATGAAGCTGTGACGGTCGTCACATCAGCAAAAACTGATTGTCGCGCTTTTCATTGTATTTTCACTCCTTTTTCGTCCATATTTCATCTGAGATTGCTTCTTTTCTTCATGTTGCCTTGTTTAGACGTGATCGTTGAATACCTGCAAAACATCAGACAAATACACGGAAATAACCCGAAATCGGATCGAAAACGGTTAGACTTTAGTTGAATTATGCATGAAAATATCTATATGATTTCGTGTTATCAAACTCCCCTAAGCTTGAATCTTTGCTTGTCCTCAAGTAAAACATGGAAAAGTCGGCAAGCACGAGGCAACTTCTTCGTTCGCAGAGTTTGGAAAAACCGGGATTCTTGGTAGGAACAAGACGAGTATCATGACGACACTGGACTACAAGTCTTCGGAGGTCTCCTTTTTATGCAAATCGGTCTCAGTCATGCTACTGTATCTTGGTGTCAAGGTTCTCGTGGCAAGTTCACCCTGTTTGTTCTAGCGCAATCACATTAAGCCCGTTGTCCGCACACTTTCATGGCAAGTCGACCTGTTAGTGAATATGATCTCATTTCTGTTTTTGATCTTCTTCATTTGATCATAAGTTTACGTCATTGATTTCCAATGAGTTTTTCGTGTCGTTGGGCTAAATGCTCGGGTGAGGAGCACCTAACTTAGAAGGAAACGTATCTTATATTTTTGGGCTTTTTAGCTCTCTTTTCATGATTTTTCATCTTTTTGGAGATCATACACTTATTTGCATCGGTCGCTCGCTTAGAAGAGTTTTAGGATGGTGCTGACTGCTAGTATAAACTACTTGGGGTTGAGTTTGCGTAGACACTTAAGACTTTGGTACACGTAGGTGGTGAAACCGACTCGCATAAACTAGAGATCTAAGGTGTCTGGATGATACTGGTTTTGTTAGAACTGTTGTTTCCTCGGAGTTTCAAAACTTGGTTTGAACTCAGGTGCATTCTCGTGGTGCTTTTGCTTTTGAGGAACGAACTAAAATTTTTGTTTACGTTGAATAATTTGGGGGTTGTTTGCGTAACGTGACAAATATATAGACGATCTTTATTTGCTAGAAATAGAAAGTGTAAAAATAGATATTACTAAAATTCAAAGTGCAGTGAAATGGAAATAAAGGAAATAAAGGAAGTTCAGAGTACAGTGGAAATAAGGCTCCGCTCCCACACTATCTCGATCAGTGTCCTCACTGATTCTTGAAACATGCGAGAGGGAGATACAACTGAAAATGAAAATACAAATAACTGAAATATAGTAAACAATGAAGGAAAAATAAAGGGGAATCTAGTCCCGGCCTCTGTCACGTCCGCGCTGGCGTCCTCTGGCTCTAGCAAGGGCTACTCTGTCCTCATATCTCATGGCTCCGGTGTGGTAGACCGTGTCTCGAAGTCCTTCGACCTGCAAGGTCAGATTCGCTAGGCTCTCAGTGATCGTAGCTTGGCCGGTGTGAAGTTGTTGCATTTGAGTGCGGTGCCAAGCTTCGAACTGGTCAGCTCGCTGGTTCTGCTGCTGCAGCATCGTGAGTATCTGTGCCTGCTGGTCTAGGGAGCGACGGAGGTCCTCTTCGGTGTAGTCTGGCACGGGATGATGACGGCGGCGGCGGGAGGATGTACCTACGGGAGGAGGAGGCTGCGATGCCTTTGGCTGCTCGGACCTGTCCAACTCAGCTTGGATTTCATCTTCGGAATCATGAGTGGGATCCTGAGTAGGAACAGCGGCAGCAGGAGGGGCAGTGAGGTCGAACAACCAGTTGGTACGGTCCTCTGGATGGATGCGGGTGCGAGACGGAAGGATGATGCTTCAGACGGTCTTGCCACGCACAACCGGATGGTATTTCCCGTCAGCTCGGGAACGGATGAGATGGGAGGCTCTGCAGTGGTCGGTGTCAAGGAACACCAAGGGGATGGAATGGAGGTGCTGGAGGCGGTCGCCAAGGTTCAGCCCAAGTGCAATAGCGGTGACAATCCCGCCAAAGTAGAATGGCTTCGAGCCACGGTTGCAATTGGCCTGAATGTGAGCCAGCAGAAACGGGGCAGCGTTGACAGGTTCATTGTTGAAGACGCAATGAAGAAAGAAGAGCTCCTTGGAATTCACTTTGTGGTTGCTGTCTCTGGCGAAGATAGTGTTACTCAACGCTCTGTGAAAGTACCTGATGGTTGGGTTATGGATGTGAGTGGCGTGCAGGGAGTCCCAACCATCGGCATTTAGGCCGGTCAACTGATACCACAGCGCGAAGGCTTCATGCTGGAACTGATCGGTGATGCGGCGATGAGCGTTGTCGCCGCGAGGTAGCTGTAGGATGCCGGCAATCTGGTTTTGGTGCATCTGATAGTTGACGCCAAACATCCGGAAGCAAACGGAACCTGAATGCTGGTTGAGTTCGCCGCTGCCTGTTACGTAAGTGAACGAACTCAAGAACTCAAGAGTGAGTTGTTCGTAGGTTGGCTGGGGGTTGGTGCAGAGGTTCCAGATGCTTGCTCTTTGAAGCATCCAGGTTACACCTTCAAGGAGTCCGAGCTCCATAAGCGATGGAAGGTGCGGGTAGTGAGTCGACTGGAGTGACCTCTGATGAAATGCAATGTAGTTTGCTCGTTGTCTTTCGCCTAACTCGCCTTCACTGAAGGTAATGTTGCTGACATCTGGGGTTTCTGCATTCCTTGCCATTGTTGGAAGATGGAAAGGTTTCTGAGGTTTTGGGGTTTTTTCTGCAGAGAGGGAAAAATGACAGAACGGTGATTTGGAGGTTGAATTTGGAGTTGAAGTTTATAGTTCAATGTGGGGAGGACGAAAATTAGTAGTGGGGTAGGAGTTTGGATGTTTGAAAGTGATAATGGGGGGACTGGAAGAGAACACGAACCCTGTTTTATCAGATAGCAGTTCTGGACTGCGTGACGGTCGTCACAGCAGCAAAATCTGCAGAACGCAGAATTTTTGCTCTGAGGGCGTACTTGTGGTGATTTTAAAGCTTAGTATTGATACGGTGATGTAATATAACAGCCAACAAGCAACAATTAATGCGAAAACAAAATAATTGAATAAAAACTAGAATTGAAATAACATAAAATTGAAACAATTGTATGTAGTACATAATGAAAACGAACAATGCGAAAAATCCAAATGATTAAATGAAACTACACTAAACTAGACTAAACTGAAACTACTGCTAAGAACTAATAACTAATCTTTTCGTGCCTTCAACTCATCGAATTTTTGTGAATAGTAGTCGAGTTGGTCGCAGACTAGATCCATGAAGCCTACCAGTTCGTTGTGCATGCCTGCGATATCAGCTTTTACATTAGTCAGAGCTTTATCAACGTCGTCCAATCTGAGTAACACGGTATCCATTTTGTCGGTGGTCTCCTCAGGGATAGGCTCAGGATACGTATTGTAGTGTGTAGGAGTCATAGGGTCTACTTCAGTTTCAGAGGCAGCGTCCTCATAGTACATATAGTCGTGTGCCTCAGAGATGTGGTCATTGTCATACATATAGTTCTGGGGTGTTGACTATGGTGAAGGAGGTCCCATAGGCTCATCCAATTCGTAGAGCCAGTTATCCTTGTTGTGGATGCTTGTCATCAGATGATCAGGCAGTGTGAATAGCTGTACTGGTTTTTCGTTAATAAGGTACTCATACGGTCCAGGTCCCATAGTCCCTAAGATGCGCCTGTTAAAGCAGAATTGTATGTTCATGGGTCTGATGGTACCAAAACGAGTGCTGGCATTTAAATGGAATCTAAGGCCAAGCTCGTGGGCAATCATTGTTACTAGGCCTCCTATGAGAATAGGTGTCTGAGGTTCCAGCGTGAGGCGTTTGAAAGATCTCATCATGAAAGGCACTGCATTTACTGTCCGTCCCTGAGAAGCACAGAACATGATGAATAACTCTTCCTTAGACACTGCAGTAATATTTTCTTCTTTTCCAAACAAGGTGTGAGCTAGTATCTTATGGAAGTATCTGAAGGCTGGGTTATAAATGTCATCATTATGCATTCTGGCTGGTTCGGGGTGATAGTCGCCTGTGATTCTACCCCAGAATTGATCGAGTTCAAAATCAATATCGTCATCTTCTGCACTGATGAACACATGCGGTCCGCTAGGGAATCCTAGGAGGTTAGCTAGTGACATCCGGCTATGAGTTTGGTCCATTCCAAACAATCTGAAGGTAATCAACTCTGAGCGGGTTCCAAAACCATAGTTGGGTGTGTATCTGAAAGAACTAAGGAATTCATAGGTAAGATCCTTGTAGGTAGCGAAACGTGTTTTCAGAGCAGTGTTCTCCCAACCTAGTTGATTGAACAGGTATTGAATGCTATCTGTGATCCCTAGTTTATCCATAGTAGCCTTGTCATAATACAGCGTTAAGGCGAATTCTCTTTCGGTCAGTGATGCAAATCTTGCCTTTTGAGCGAGTCCTCGGAAGTGAACCTTTGTGAAGTCGTACTCGGCCATATTCGCAGGTAATTCGGAGAAAACAGAAGGAATGTTTTGAAGACTTTAAAAATCCTGAAAAGTTTGAAACAGGAAATTGAAGTCAGGATTTTTAGAAACGAAAAGTGGTAGAAACAAAAGACAAAAGAGAAAAAATAAAATAAGAATAAAAGTGCGAAAATGAACGAAAGTAGAAAGTAGTAGTAATTTTAGAATTTTTTTTGGATTTTTCAAAGTAGAATTTTAAAGAAAAATGAAATGCAATAACGAGGGAAATTTTGGGTTGCCTCCCAATAATCGCTGTTTTTAACGTCTAAAGCCTGACGATGGCTTGGTGAGAAGCTATTCGGGTGTCTGAGCTGGAAGCTCAAGCAATGTTATACTGCTTACTTGAGGACTGTCGTCGTTCTTATTGTAATGTTTTAGACGTTGCCCGTTTACGATAAATGGTGCATTCGTCTTATCGGTAATTTCGACAGCTCCACTCTGAAGTACTTTAGTCACTTCATAGGGTCCAGACCACCTAGATTTTAGTTTACCTGGGAAGAGTTTTAATCGTGAATTAAAGAGCAATACGATGTCTCCCACACTGAATTGTTTCCTGATTGAACGTTTATCATGCCACTTTTTAGTTCGTTCTTTGTAGATACGGGCATTTTCGTAAGCGTCTAATCGAAGTTCTTCCAGCTCGTGTAAGTTCAAGATTCGCTTTTCTCCTGCCTCGGTGTAGTTGAAGTTGAGTGTTTTAATGGCCCAAAAGGCCTTATGCTCTAACTCTACAGGGAGATGGCAGGATTTACCGTAAACTAATTTATAGGGGGTAGTACCTATTGGTGTCTTAAATGCGGTCCTATAAGCCCATAAAGCTTCTTGTAGCTTCGATGACCAATCTTTCCTTGAGGTAGCGACAGTCTTTTCCAAGATCTGTTTTATTTCTCTGTTCGAGACCTCTACTTGTCCGCTAGTTTGCGGATGATAAGGTGTAGCTACTCGGTGCCGGACTCCATATCTAGAGAGAAGTTTATCGAATATTCGTGATATGAAGGAGATCCTCCGTCACTAATGACGAGTCTGGGTACACCGAATCTAGGAAAGATTGTGTTTTTGAAGAGTTTGATTACTACTCGTGCGTCGTTTGTTGGAGCAGCAATGGCTTCTATCTATTTAGACACGTAATCGACAGTGACGAGTATGTAGTTATTTCCGAAAGAAGGTGGGAAAGGTCCCATGAAATCTATTCCCCAGACGTCGAAGATTTCTACCTCTAAGATTCCTTTCTGAGGCATTTCATCGCGTCGTGAGATGTTGCCAGTTCGTTGGCATCTATCGCACTTTTGCACAGCGATGTGAACGTCTTTCCAGAGATTAGGCCAGAATAAGCCGGCTTGGAGAATCTTAGCGCACGTCTTGGACGTACTAGCATGACCACCATATGGTGCTGAGTGGCATTGGGAAATAATATTTTCTATTTCTTCCTCTGGGACACAGCGACGATATATGTTGTCGGCCCCTCTCTTGAAGAGTAGGGGTTCGTCCCAATAATAGTGTTTCAGATCGTGGAAGAATTTCTTCTTTTGCTGATAAGTAAGATCCGGTGGAAGCACGCCCGCAGCGAGGTAATTAACGATGTCAGCATACCAAGGTAATGTGACTTGGGCATAGACGGCTTTTTCGAATTCTGGATCTTCCGAGATTGAATTGGGTATGTCACTTTCTAATTTGGCTATCAGACGTTCGTACGGGAAATCGTCATTTATCGGTACTGGTTCGTGTCTGATGCCTTCTATTCGGGATAAGTGATCTGCAACAACGTTCTCGGTTCCTTTCTTATCTTTGATTTCTAAGTCAAACTCTTGCAGTAGCAGGATCCATCTCAATAGTCTTGGTTTGGCATCCTTTTTGCTTATTAGGTACCTTATGGCAGTGTGGTCTGTGTATATTATAATTTTTGCTCCTACTAAGTAAGAACGGAATTTGTCAAGCGCAAATATAACTGCTAGAAGTTCCTTTTCTGTGGTAGCGTAGTTCATTTGGGCAGGATCTAAGGTTCTACTGGCATAGTAGATAGCATGGAGTTTCTTGTCCTTCCTTTGTCCTAGAACTGCGCCTACAGCGTAATCACTCGCGTCGCACATGATTTCGAACGGTAGTCTCCAATCGGGTGGTTGCATGATTGGTGCGGTGATAAGGGTTGATTTTAATGTTTCGAATGCTTTTAAACAGTCGTCGTCGAAGACGAACTCAACATCTTTCATTAACAGGCCGGTCAGAGGTTTTGTGATTTTCGAGAAATCTTTTATAAATCTTCTGTAGAAACCGGCATGTCCTAGGAAACTCCGTATTTCTCGTACGAATTTTGGAGGTTGGAGATCTTTTATAATTTCTATTTTAGCTTTGTCTACCTCAATCCCTCTATCTGATATGACGTGTCCTAGAACTATTCCTTGTCGGACCATAAAATGGCATTTCTCCCAATTTAGGACGAGGTTTACTTTTACGCAACGCTCTAGTACCATTTCTAAGTTTTGTAAGCATCCTTCGAAACTTTGTCCACATACCGAGAAGTTGTCCACAAACACTTCCATAATGTCGTCTATGAAATCTGCAAAGATTGCCATCATGCATCTTTGGAAGGTTGCTGGAGCGTTACAGAGTCTGAACGGCATTCGGCGGTAAGCAAAAGTACCGTAAGGACAGGTGAATGTAGTCTTTTCTTGGTCATCAGGATGGATGGGAATTTGGAAGAATCCTGAGTAACCATCTAGATAGCAGAAATATGAATGTTTGGCTAATCTTTCCAACATTTGGTCTATGAAGGGTAGCGGGAAGTGATCTTTGCGCGTAGCCTTGTTAAGCTTCCTATAATCAATACACATCCTACTTCCAGTCACGACTCTTTTTGTTATTGATTCGCCTTTTTCGTTTTTAACTATTGTCACTCCTCCTTTCTTTGGTACGACATGAACTGGGCTAACCCATTCACTATCGGAGATCGGATAGATGATTCCTGCGTCTAGTAATTTCTTTACTTCATCTCTGACTACAGTGCTCAGGATGGGGTTCAGTCTTCTCTGATGCTCTCGAGAAGTTTTAGAGTCTTCCTCTATTGTAATTCGATGCATACAGATCGAAGGGCTTATACCTTTTAAATCGCTTATGTTATAGCCTAACGCGGTGGGGTACTTCTTTAGGACTTCTAATAGCTTTTCGGTTTCTGGTTGTCCTAAGTCGGCGTTGACTATCACTGGTCTTTTTAGTTCATTGTCTAGAAATTCATATCTAAGGTTTTTGGGTAGTGTTTTAAGTTCTAAAGATGGGTTCTTCGGACCTGGCATATGGTTTGGGGTCAGTGCTAAGCTTTCGCTTAGGTTGTCGTCTTTATACGGTTTACGCCAATTATCGTCTTCAGAAATGTCGGGTATTTGAATCTTTATTATTTCTGAATCCATGGTCTCTTCATTTTCAAGTTCTCTTATGCATTCGTCGATTTCATCTACTAAATAGCAGGTATCGTCTATTGCTGGTGCTTGTAGGAACTTGGTGAGAATGAACTCTATCTTTTCTTCTCCTACTTCGAATGTTAGCCTTCCTTTCTTCACGTCTATAATTGCTCCGGCTGTAGCTAGGAACGGTCTTCCTAGGATAATTGGGGTTACAGTGTCCTCCTTAATGTCCATAATTATGAAGTCGGTTGGAATGTAGAATTGTCCTATGCGTACTGGAACGTTTTCCAGTATTCCGACGGGGTATTTTACTGATCTGTCAGCTAATTGTACGGACATTTTGGTTGGCCTGAGGTCTCCCATATTCAGCTTTTTGCATATAGATAAGGGCATAACACTGATACTAGCTCTTAAATCGCATAGAGTTTTGTCTATTACGAACTTTCCTATGACGCAGGGTATGGAGAAACTACCTGGGTCTTTTAATTTAGGAGGCATGCGGTTTTGAATAATAGCGCTACACTCTGCAGTAAGTGTAACTGTTTCGTTATCCTCGATCTTTCTCTTATTCGACAGGATCTCTTTGAGAAATTTAGCGTATGACGGCATTTGAGTTATTGCTTCTGTAAAGGGAATAGTAATATTCAACTGTTTAAGGAGCTCTACAAATTTCTTAAACTGTCCTGAAGTTTTAGAGTTTATTAGTCTTTGCGGATAAGGAATAGGTGGTTTATATGGCGCTAGAGGTGCTTGAGTTTTTTCACTTGCGGTATCCTCCTTCTCGTTGTCCTCCTTCTTCTCTAACTCAGATTCCTTTTCTGCTTGTTCAGTTGGTTTTTGTTGCATGGCTGAGTTTTCGGTCCTCGGATCGATCGGTTCGTCCAATTCTTTTCCACTTCTTAGTATTACAGCATTTGCTTGGCCTTTGGGATTCTGTTCGGGTTGTCCAGGAAATGTGCCAGCAGGTGCGGCAGCAGATGCTTGCTGTTGAGCCACTTGTGATATCTGAGTTTCTAACATTTTGTTGTGGGTGGCTAAAGCGTCTACTTTTCCTGTCAACTGTTTAATTTGCTCGCTAGTGTGTATGTTTTGATTTAGGAACTCTTTGTTTGTTTGAGCTTGAGTAGCTATGAACTTTTCCATCATCAATTCGAGGTTTGATTTCCTAGGTGCATTCTGAGCAGCTGGTTTCTGATATCCTGGCGGAGCAGTAGGCATTTGCAATGCATTTTCGCTTTTGTAAGAAAAGTTTGGATGATTTGGCCAACCTGGGTTGTAGGTATTTGCGTAGGGATTTCCTTGAGCATAATTTACCTGGTCTGGCGGGATTCCGGCTAGCAATGGGCATTCGGGTGCATTATGAGTGGTGCTTCCGCATAACTCGCAATTTGGAGTTACTGCAGCGACAGTTGCAGTGGGGTTAACGGTCAGACTATCAATCTTCTGTGCTAGAGCATCTACTTTAGCATTGAACTTTTCAAGGCTGCTGATTTCATACATCCCACCTTTCGTTGTGGTTTTCTCTATTGGAGTGCGTTCACCTCCCCATTGGCAATGGTTTTGTGACATGTTTTCTATTAATTGATAGGCTTCATCGTATGGCTTATCCATAAGTGCACCGCCCGCGGCAGCGTCTATTGTCAATCTAGTATTGTATAGAAGCCCATTATAGAAAGTATGGATTGTCACCCAGTCTTCTAGACCGTGGTGAGGACATGTTCTCATCATATCTTTGAATCGTTCCCATGCTTCGTAAAGAGATTCAGTATCTTTCTGTCGAAATCCGTTGATTTGAGCTCTAAGCATAGCAGTTTTGCTTGGCGGAAAATATCTCGCTAAGAAGACGTTCTTCAATTTCTCCCACGTCGTAACGGAGTTGGATGGTAACGATTGTAACCATGTCCATGCTCTGTCTCTAAGAGAGAATGGGAAAAGACGAAGTCTTATCGCGTCTAGAGTTACTCCATTTGCTTTCACTGTGTCTGCGTATTGTACAAACTTCGTTAGATGTTCGTTCGGATCCTCAGTTGCGTTTCCTGAGAATTGGTTTTGTTGTACAGCCGACAGCAATGACGATTTCAGCTCAAAATCATTTCGGGTAATAGCTGGGGCAGCAATGCTACTTCTAGGCTCCATCTGAGATGGTGTAGCGTGTGCCTTCAGCGGTTTGTTCGGAGGTCCTTCAGCCATCTCTGGTTCTTCTTCTTCTGATGTGGGAATGGGAGTGAGAGGTTCGGGAGTGTTATGTTTGAGTTGTTTGAGTTGGTACTCAATGATTCTACTTCTTAAATGTAAGAAGCGTTCTAGTTCTGCGACTGAAGGTTTTACGATATCGCTTTGCGGGCGATTTCTTGGCATACAATCGACAGAACTAGTAAAGGAAAAATGAAAATTGTTAACCTAGTCTATACGGCGTAACAGAAGGTTACACTATTGACTAAACGGGTCCCCGACAACGGCGCCAAAAACTTGATCGCGACTTTCTATGTCTAATACAACTAACTGCAAGTGCACAGTCTATCGCGTAGTAATAATAGATATTGATCCCACAGGGACTCGTAATCAAACTAGTGTTCTCGGGAGTTACTATGTTTAGCTAGGTAGAATATGTTTAAGGGAATAAGATTGTCACTAAAAAGGAAACTAAGATTACTATTTAGATTATAATTAATTGAATCGATACGTAGTAATTGTGTTCTTCAGGGATTTGATAAATTACTGGTGTATGAAATAATTTTCAAAGTTTGTTTAAGCAGAAAATGGAGATTTGAAGACTCTCGTCTCACGATGGTTATTGACGCTAATCATAATCCTAAGGGCCAAACATACACTTTCGTATCTCGTTCGGGGTTAAAATCATTTTTTGGAAATCTCTAAGTTCTAATTCATTTTAAAGTGCTTTCGCTGTTATTAAAATAAATGCCTAGTGTTTACTATCTGACCTTACCGCAGCTTTCGCTTGTTGGTTCGTATCTTAATTAATTTCCCACTTTCGTGGCAAAACTACTTTTAAATAAGTTCTCGCTTTCGCGACGAAGTTTATTCAGTGAATCAATTTTAAACACTTAGACCATAGTTTACTTTTGTGAAAAGAAAGTTTTCAACCAAGTGTTATCAAATCCCATTCGAATTATTACTACATATCGATTACCTAAATTTAGCTAGACATGGAATTGGGAAAAACAAAATATAAATAAGAATAATAAATAATAAATTGCATTATAATAAAACAGAAGTCGATCAAAATGAAAACCTGTAAATATGCCAATTGGCCTTTGGGCAGATCCTCCACAGATGTTGGCAGGATTCTGGTCTTTAGTGCCAATTTGATCGTACAATACAATGGAGATTACAGAAGAGCGGAAATGGGAATAAGGAAATGTAAAGGTAAATGAATACAAATAAAAACTGGAAGGTAATTTGCTCTGGAAATAAAATTCGGCAGCACTTCGTGGTATGAATGCAGCACACTTTCTGAAGTCCTCTGCTTCCCTTTTTATAGAAGTGGAATCCCAACGGTTATCTCTGATGATGATGGACTTTGAGGCAGATAATTTAGGGAGTAGTGGTCCACTTTATGGGAATTGGAACTGCTTTTTTGACGTGTAATCTGAGTGGGGCGTTTTTGCCTGCATGACGGTCGTCACAAGGTGTGACGGTCGTCACCCGTGTGACGGTCGTCACATCAACAAAAACTGATTGTTGCGCTTTTCATTGTATTTTCACTCCTTTTTCGTCCATATTTCATCTGAGATTGCTTCTTTTCTTCATGTTGCCTTGTTTAGACGTGATCGTTGAATACCTGCAAAACATCAGACAAATACACGGAAATAACCCGAAATCGGATCAAAAACGGTTAGACTTTAGTTGAATTATGCATGAAAATATCTATATGATTTCGTGTTATCAGCACAGTGGTTAAGCTTTGGTTTAAATAATTGAAAGCGGTCATACAAGACTCATCGAAAATAAAAGACTTATCTTTGTTGAGCAAGTTTCTCAATGGCTTCGCGATCTTTGCAAAATCTTTGATAAATCTCCGATAGAATCCCGCATGACCCAAAAAGCTTCTGATTCCTTTCATGTTCAGAGGTGGTGGTAGCTTCTCAATGACTTCCACTTTGGCACGATCAACTTCAATGCCTTTCAAAGAAACTTTGTGTCCAAGCACAACTCCTTCCGTGACCATAAAATGACATTTTCCTAGTTGAGTACTAGGTTAGTCTCGACACACCTCTCCAAAACAACATCTAAATTTTTCAGACAAAGGTCAAATGATGGACCAAAAATTGAGAAGTCATCCATAAACACCTCGATAGTCTTTTCGATCAAGTCCGAGAAAATAGCTTGCATACACCTTTCAAAAGTCGTCGGTGCATTACACAGGCCAAACAACATCCTCCTATAAGCAAAGATTCCGAAAGGGAAAGTGAAAGCCGTTTTTTTGTGATCCTCCGGGTTGACAATGATTTGATTATAACCCGAGTATCCATCCAAAAAACAATAATACTTTTGACCGGAGAGCCTTTCGAGCATTTGGTCCATGAAAGGAAGAAGGAAGTGATCTTTCCTCGTAGCTTGATTGATCCTACAGTAGTCGATACACATCCTCCACCCCGTTACAGTTTTTGTTGGAATTAACTCATTCTTCTCATTACGGTCAACTGTCATTCCTCCCTTCTTCGACACCACTTTTACCGGACTAACCCACAGACTATCAGAGATAGGATAAATCATTCTGGCGTCCAACATTTTTACCACTTCATTCCTCACCACTTCTTTCATGGCGAGCATAGTGCCTCGCACTTTCTTTTCTTGATGGAGCATGTGGATATGGAAAATTTTAAATCGGAATAGTGCTCACTTGTTCTTTACCTTTCCTAGACTTTTTCACTTTTTCTTATCTCTTATTTTTCTCTTCTTCCTCACTCTTTTTCACTCTTCCATTTTCAACTAATTCCCCCTCAACATTTATTTCTACTTCTTTCTCAACATTTTCTTTTTCTTTTTCAACTACAACCTCTTCCTTTACTACCTCCTCACCTACACCTATGTCAATTTCTCTACCACTTCTTGTGAGAATCGCCTTGCAATGCTCCTTAGGATTTGGGATAACGGTAGCCGTAAATGGACCTTTTTGTTGGTCGGCTAATTGTTTGGATAATTGACCCACTTGTGTCTCCAAATTATTTATAGTCGCATCGGTATTCTTTTGATTTTACATTGACATTTAAATAAACTTAGTAAGAGTTTTTTCCATCTTTGAAGTTATACTTTTTGCTTGTGGAGGTTGAATTTAATTTTGGTATTGTTGGAGATTTGAAGTTCCGGCTTCTTGCAGCCTCCAAGGTTGTTGATACCCATGATTTGGTCTTTGATACCCTTGATTGGTTGTTGGTAAGGCGGCCTAGGTTGGTATCCCTGATTTTGATTTCCGGCATAGTTAACCTCTTCCACTACTGAAGAACAATACTCGGTAGGATGGTCACCTTTACACAATTCGTAACTTGCCACTTGAGCTTTGGTAGGAACTTGCATCTGTTTAATTTATTGTGGAAGCTTCAACATTTTTTGAGTCAAAAGCCCCACTTATTGTGATAGAAGTTTTTTCTGAGTAAGAATAGCATCGTTGGTACCTAACTCTAGCACTCTGGGTTTTCTTTGAGTTACTCCACGATTGTGATTCCCTTGGTGGTCATTAAGAACCATGTTGTCAATGATTGCAATTGCTTCCTTGGCACTTTTAGACATCAAAGAACCACTCTCCGTAGCATCTAATAAGTTTTTGTAAACCGAGAGGAGACCATTGCGGAAAATGTGAACTTGCGTAAGTTCATCAAAACCATGTCCTTTGCATTTTCTCAATATTGACTTGAATCTCTCCCAAGCTTCATTGAGGGATTCATTTCCTCCTTGTGAAAATACCGCGATTGCCGTCTTTGCTTCTATGAACCGGTTGTGTGGAAAAAACCATTCAAGGAACTTTCCAGCTCGTCATTATTGTTGTAGACTGATCAAGATACCATTCCTTCGCTCTCCCGATCAAAGAATGAGGAAATAGTCTCCTAAACAGTGATTCTTCGTCAGCTTCTGCCGCTCCAGTTGCACCCAAAATCTCATAGAATTTGTAAGATATGTAAATGGATCCTCATGATCTAACCCCGTGAAAGATTTTGATAAATGAGTGCAAGGATTCCTGTTTTCATCTCAGATTGCCTTCCGTTTTGGAGATTGCTCATAAACTGAGCATTGTGCCTCTGACTATTTGTACATGGAACTGAAGTTGAAGGTGGTGGTGGTGGTGGAGCTGCCATGATTGGTGCAGGTGGAGTGGATGAAGAAGATTCCCTACACTCTTGTCTTTCCCTAGCTTGTTTCCGTCTCTGCCTTGTTCGACTATTGAGTCGGCGAGCAGTTCTTTCAATCTCAGGATCGAAAATAAGTTCTTCGGGCCAAACTTCTCCTCGCATAAACGAATTCTGCATACAGCAAAATAGATTAAAAATCATAAAGATTTATATAGATAAGAGATTCACAATAAACAAATCTTAAAATCACTAGGCTATTGCAATGCTGGCAATATCCTACTAAAAAATCCCCGACAACGGCGACATTTTGTTTAAAAGTATAGTTGGAAGTGTTTTATCGTATCCGCAGGGATTGTACGAGAATATTTAATGCTTGCCGTTCAACATTTTAGTGACTTAAGTAAAGGGTTTTCAAATGGTTTCTATTTGGTAACATAAGTTTGCAAGAAGTAAAACAAGGTAAAAGTTGGTTCTTGTTTGATAAAAAGCATGCCAAGATTAGGTTTCATTGATCCGTCTTAAACGTATCCAATCAATCAAATATGTGAACTTAGTTTCAACCAATATAATCGCGTATCCTTGTAAAACCGTTTATCTCTAAAGCTATTTCGTGAATATTATTGTTTTGGACCGTTAAATGATCTCTCAAAATAACACCTGAAACAATAATCGTTAAGATCAATACAATGCAAATATCAACTTTCAAATCTATGTCTAGAGTTTATTAGTTGATAGATGAAGAACTTAGGTCAAGACTTGAAAATTTTATGTCTAAAGCAATCCAAACCATAAATACAATAAAATATAGCAAATAACTTCATCTATATTGATCAAACTTTGTTCACATACAAAAGATTAAAAGAAACACATAAAATCAGAATTAGCTACCTCTAATCTTGACACAAAAGGGGTTTAGCCACCCATTTTCATGGTAGCTTGAGCAACAAGTTTCAAAAGAAGGTTAATCAACATCCAAGTTAAAAAATCTAGATTGGATGGGAATTTACCTTCTTTTGGTGAAATATGGCTCAGAGATTATGAAAATGGGAGAACTAGGGTTTTCTTGCTGAAAAGGTATCAAAAAGTAGTATGGGTTAAAAATTGGTCTCAAGTACTTATACCCATGCTGCTACACTGCCACGTTCGCACTGCGAACAACCAAATGTGGCACTTAAAGTGACTTTGTACAGTTAAACTGTCCCGAGACATTTCCTCATGTTCGTTGTGCGAACAGTCCTTCGTACTGCAAAGCCTTCACCAACAACTTCGCACAACAAGTTTCTATCCAAATACCTACTGCCTCAAGTATGGGACCATTCGCTAGCACTTCGCTACTTCTTTGCTCTAGCGAGTCATTCGCTAGCTTCTTCGCACAACGAGTTTTGGTCCCTTTCTCCTCTGTGTGAACAGTACCAAGCTCCCAGGGGTCTTCGCTGGCAAGTTCGCTGTGCGAACTTGTTGTTGAATTTTCTAGGGAAGTTCGCTAGGAGCTTCGCACGACGAACATCATGATGTTTTTCTATTTTCTTGGTTTCCTTTCTAATATGCTTTTATCTTACTTTTCACTTGTTTTGTGCCTAATTCCTGCACAATAGCACACAAATCAAAGCAACCAAGGCATTTTCAAGCAATGAAGCATATCATCCAAAACATAAGTGGTTCTAATCAATTTATCCATAAAAGAATGAAAGATTCCAACATTTGATAGAGAAATAAAGTAATATTTGGCATCTAACAAAACACTACAGAACTGAGAATCAGATTGTAGACATCATGACAAAAGGAGTGTGTTGTACCCCAAAATTTGCCCAACCTTTTCTTTACTTGGTTTATGTTTCATTTCATTGTTTCAGCATATTGCATTGCATATCATTTTTCATTTACAGGGGATCAAGAGATGTGTGTGCCAAAGGTACTTAACCTAATCAAGGGTTTGTATTCAAGTTGTCAAGTGGTTTATTATCCTCAGAGACAAGTCAAAGCCCTTGGGACAGGCAGAAAAGTGTATGTGGTTCACCTCCTATTTAGGAGGCCATTTGGAGATCATCTGAAGACCACAGGTCCATGGTTATGGAGGGATATTGTCATTTAAACTCATTTGAGATCTTGAGGGTCATTGTGGAGCTCACCCAAGTGTTTATACCAAGTGCAAGTGGCTACAGGCAAAAAGGGTGAAGTTAGGGTTTCAATTTTAATCAGGATAAAGTTTGTTTCTTCAAGCAAATTTGTTTCCATGAACCTACATATGTCCTAAGGTGTTTGGGGATGATAGATTGACCATCAGTTTTAATCATAAGGGCTTCGATTGATTAGTCAATTGAAAAGATCAGAAGATTTGGGAAAAAGTCAACTGTAGTTTGACTTTTGATTTAAATGGTGTTCCAATGGGGGGATCATGGTCCATAAAGTTCATATGACTTATAGAAGTCTACTCAATAAGTTTCAAGGCCTCAGAAGACCCGGAACATCAATAGTCGACTCGGTAGTCGTCGATCGATCGTTTCATTGACCAAAAAGTCAACTCTTCAACCATAAGGAATTTTACCTCAAAGTGTGAATTGAAAATGTTCCTAATGGCATATTGAACTTACCTATGAAGTTTCATGACCATTGGATCAAGGATGGAGGAGTAATCGAAAAATCGGGAAATTAGGGTTTTGAAAGGGGCAAGGCCATAACTCCCTAACCCCACATCCAATTGAGTTGGTTCAAAGCTCATTGGAAAGCTCTTGAAAAGTCCTACAAAAGTCTCACAGTGGTCCATGAGAATAAAATGCATAGATTTGGAGTTATGGCCAAATTCATTACAAGAGGAAAAAATAACTTAGAAAAATTATAAGTTATTGAACTTTTTAGGCATGTTTTTCAGCAACTTTGAGTGGATTTTTGACCTAATTCCATTTGGAATCTGAGGATCATGAAAGCATGGAAGTTATAGAGCTACACGAGGGCTTTCCAAAATGTACAAGAAATCCTCCATAGCCCTTGTGAGTTGAGAGTTATGAATCCAACAAGTTGAGGTTCTAACACTTGAGTTCAACATTTTCACTTTTTCAAAAAATCACCTTTTGATATTCTCAGCCATTGGATCTTGTTTCTATTTGTTATTTAGAGTGTATGATGAGAAGAAATGCAGAAAATCAAGAGGATTGATGAGTCTTGCAAGTGGGAAGCAAGTGGCATTATGTTAATGGAAGAAATGAGGAAAGAGAAAATTTATGGAAGAAAAGTCTTGCAGCTGCAGTTCTCCTACTCCTAGCCATACCTCAGTCAGTTCTTTGTCATTCATGCCACTTGATTTATGCATAAAATATAGCCAAAAGCTTGGATTTGGAGTTGTCCACAATCTTGAACAATTTTGCACTTTACAAAAATCCCTCCAAAATGCAAAAGACAAATTTGTCCCAAGCCTTGCCTTGCCTATAAATAGAGGTCTCCTCTATGTTGAGAGGTACACCAGAGCACTCTACAACCCAAGAGGAACTCATTGCTCTCATACTACTTTGCATTTTCTTACAAGTGAAGAAAACCATTCCAAAAACACTCAAAAATCTGTCTTGAACAAAACAGCTTCCAAAACCATTTTCACTCAACCAAAATCACCACAAACCATCCACACAATCCACAAATGATGCGTGGGAGGTGTTCAAACTCTTAAACCAACCATAACCCTCATTTTCCCAAAAGTCAACTTTCAACCAAAGAAAATTTGACTTCATACTCAAAATCTGCCAAAACACATACCATGCCTATTTTGATCTTTGTAAGCCTCCAAGCACCCTTGGTTTATGATATACCAACTATCCATAACTTAAAAAACCATCATCATCACTTGTTTTAAGTTCTGTCCTAGGGGTTCACTTGTTTACTTCAAGTGCAAGAAAGGCTGTTATCTTCATCAAGGCATTGGATTGGATTTTATTTGAAGGCTTCAAGGTTTTCCATACTGCACAAACTTGCTTGGATGTCTACAAGAGGTTGGTTGTTACTATACCCCTTTAAACTTTCATGATATTGTTTGATGTGCATTAGTTTGGTTTGAGATTAAAATCAATGTGTTTGAATCTGTCATATTCTGCTTGTTTGCTCATCAATGTGTATCATTTTACCATGTTGTATTGCTATGTGCTAAACCTTGAGTTTCTCTCAAATGCTACCAATTAAGTATCATGTATGAACAAGTGAAAGTTGGTTTATAACTTTTTTGAAGTTTGATGATGTCCAGTTTGTGAACATTGTTGATTTGTTTCTGTTACAACAGCATTTTTGAACCATGAACATGTTTGTTAGCATTTTGGTTTGGAAACCCTTACATATTGGATTCATGTAATGTTGGTATCATTTAAAACTGGTTAGGTTTTGTTCTGCACAGTTTCTGTTCTTGCATTTCTCAAAATCATGTACATTTTTCACTCATGTACATTTTTCAACTCATGTACCATTTTTAATGCTAGTGTACTTTTAAATCATTTTTGTGCTCAAACATGGTTTATGACACATTTGGAGTATGCTTATAAGTTGTTTTTATGCTATTGGATTTGGGATGACTCATGTGAAGTTGATGACCAATACCATTTTTTGCTGTTTTAATGCTTGTGGCTGTCATGAGATGTTGATCTTTACCCTTGTCATGTTAAGCATATCTTTATGGTTGGTTTGAACTGCGGATGGTGAATAGCCTGTGTGTATTGTCTTGGTGTTTTGTGAATCATGTTTGCATCCTGCCTTGATTTTGCTTGTGAGCCTCATTGGTCCATATTTTGAGTATTTGCATCAATATGGCATATTCATTTTGTTGTACACCAAACTGTCATGATTAGCTTGTTAGGCCCTTTTGTTTAAATCTGTCTTGGTGTGTAAACCATATGTGAATACATGCTGTTGTGATAACCAAACCTGGCTGCAGCTCATGTTGTTTCTGTTGATATGTTTGATGTGCAAAGTCACTTTACCATGATTAATTTGTTAGGCTCTTTTGTTCAAGTTCAAGTTGCCTTAATTTGAAAACCATGTATGCTGTTTTGGTCAAGAGGCAAGCTGCTGCCAGTTTCTGTTTTATGCCTTCAATTCATGTGCCATCTGTTTTGATCTTGCAAGATACTTTGAATACATGTTTTTGACAGTTGAGAATCCTTTAATGTGTGGTGATTGAATTGTGTATGCATGCTGAACTGATCTTATTCTTCAAAACCACGTATCAAGCATTTTGGTCCATAATTGCAACTTACATGACAATTTTGGTTTGGAACTGATTTTGATTGATCTAGGCATCTATAATCCTTGAATAACATATTTGAAAGATGTGCACACCTTCATTTAACCATGATCCTTTCTGTTTTGAGTTATGGCCATCATAATGCATTTTTAAGGCAACTTGTGCAACTTACACATCAGTTTTTGATTGGACTTGTTTTTGTATGATTTTTGCATCAAGAATTCATGAAACATGTATTTGCAACTTGTGCATATCCCCATCTAATCACATTTCTTTCTGTTTTGAGTTGTGGCTTTCAAATTACAATTTCAAGCTTTACTTGGCAACTTGTATACCAGATCTTGTTTGGATATGTTTCTGTCTGATACTTGCACCTAAATTCCATGTTTATATATTTGAAACTTGCTCAGGCCATTACATGAGTTTAAAGGCATCTGGTTTGGTCCATTGATCTCAAAATGCATATCACACACTAACATGACAGTTGCATTCGTGTTTTAATATTGATGCGTTATCTTGGAAAACTGATCATGCCATTGCAATTCTTGTAAAATTCACCCAAGATAGACTCAAATTTTGCTAGAATTGGTTGAGTATTGATTAAGTTATGATGTTCTCGTTTTTCATGATGTTGCCTTGTGTTTGCTTGCCTAGCTTGCCCAGAAAATCACGCTTGTTTGGTACATGTTTATTTTGGGGTGGCATAATACTTGGATGTATCGCCACCCCAGTGGTTATTTGCCTTGCCTTTCACTATCATGTCTTTGGTTCGAGCCCAACTTGGGGCATTTTGCTTTTTTATTATTCCTTCCATTTTCCATGTTTCATATTTGATGTTTCTCTTGCCTTCAAACTTCACACGCGCGCTGGCTAGAATGGTTGGGTTTTGTGCTTGCAACCCTAATGTCAAGGGTTCAACCCTTGGTGGATGCATTTCCTTGTTTTTTTTAGCACTTGTTTTCATTTTACTTTATTTTTATTACTTATTTTTGTTTTATTTGTTTTAAAAATAGTTTCTATCCAAAAAACCCAAAAAATCATTTTTGTCTATTATTTTTAATGTTATTTTATGTTCCACGTTTTTTTATTTTCTATTTTATTTCATCATTTTTATTTTGAAAACATCATTTTATTTTCTTTCTCATTCCATCTGCGATTGATTTATCTGTTGTTTACTTGGTTTTGTGCCATGATCCCCCTAGGATTCATAGTCCCTCCGTTTAGGATGGGAGCAGGAGAGACATTAGGTGTTCAATCCTGTGCATGATAATTTTAGGTTAGTTTTTTCCCTTTCATCTCAATCTTAGGATCACCATTGCATGAAGACTTTAAGCTTGGATTTAGTCCCCCTTTTTTTTTGCTGTCCTTTCTCTACTCATCTCGAAACAATCATAAAACACTTAATAAAGATAATGGATGTTGTGTCATGAGCCTTATACTTGGGAAATGGTAATTGAGGGGCCACCTCTCAAATGCCTAGAGTGTTTAGTATACGTCCTTAGGGCGATATGCGACACATTCGATCCTAGGTTCTAGACTTTGGTATAACATGTATTACAAACACTCCAATTCAAAACACTTCTTCTCTAAAAAACACAAAAACATTTCAAACCTTTTTTCACCCTTTGGGGTTCTTAATCAGGAAAATCATTTTCATAACAAGAGTGTTGTTAACTCTTAGTTCTACCACAAACGGTAACGCCTAAGTCTTCCATGCTCGAGCTGCATACACCAACTGCTAGAACTACTTGTTAACCCTACTCGGGCCTAAAAAATAGTTGAACAAACCTGTGTTCCCCCGTTAGCCCGAACTACATTTTCTCCGATCTTTCATACCAGATGAAAGTACGTAGGCACAAGATGGCGATGTCTTGGCGAGCAACCTTCCCCCCTTTCACCCGTAGTTAGCCGAACTACGTTGACTCGGACTTCTCATTTCAGATGAGATACGTAGGCACAAAGCGTCGTTGCTTTGCCGAGCCACTTTTTCTTTCTTTTGTCCTCGAGCCTGTAGTTAGATAGATTTACACCCTTTTTAGACTAGACAACAAGCGTGGATCCCGTCGAGTACGACGGACGTGAGGGGTGCTAATACCTTTCCCTTGCGTAACCGACTCCCGAACCCGAGATTTGGTTGCGATGACCGATCTTATCCCTCTTTTCGTCAGTTTTTCTCTGAGCGTTTCCTTTCCCTCTCTTGGGATAAATAACGCGCGGTGGCGACTCTTCTGTCATTGTCGGCCTCGATTTTTGCAGTAGCGATAGAGTGCATGTCAAAGTGTTCAAGAAATTAAGGTCTATGATGAATGTAGATAACTTAGACACAATAAGTTATGTGGTGTGATGAGAATGTAGTTCTTTGTGTCGAAGCATGTTGCTCGATAAAATCAAGAAAATGTTGAAATTGTGTTAATGTCGAAAGTCAAAGTGTGTCTCGACAGAATTGTAACTTAGCTTTATTTGTTTGTTTTAGCTGAGTTAGTTAGGTTAGTTAGAGTTTGCTTAGTGTGCAAGCAATTACAACCTATAAATACGGAGGAATCCTATTATTGATGTAATGTAGTTATATAGAGAAAAATTAAATAAATCTCAGTTTAAGAGTGGAGAGAAATTCTGTAGAATTATTCATCATCTTTCTTTTTTTCTCAAGAAATTCTAATTCCCTTTCTTCCTTAATTCATCTTTTCCTTCTTTCAATTGTCAATTGTGCAGTGAAATTCTTCATAATTTTTGGTGAATTTCCAACATACAATTCATATACATTACAATTGTTTGTCATTATAATTAATATATTAAGTTTAATTTTTTTTATATCTTTTGAATAAATTGAAAATAATTTTACTATACTAATTATAGTTTCTCATAAATTGTGCATGAGACAAATGTGTAAAGAATTACATTGAAATTGGTGTTTTTAATATGTTCAACATAAGAAAAATTATAATACATAAATATTTTAATTATTTTTACACTTCAATGTTTTTATTTCTGAAAATCACTTAACTTTTCCTAAAAATTACCTAACAAAAAGTGTTGTTGGAATTTATAGCTCATACATAAAACAGTTATTTAATATTAATAAATTAATTAAATATAATATTTTAAATAAAATAAGAATAATTAGAATATACTTTTCATAATTTATTATAAAAATCATACATACAAAATAAATATTTATATACAAATAATCATTCATAAAAAACTATAAATATAATAAATTAATTAAAAAATCAACTTTAATTTTTTTGTTGTTGGTAAAAGCCAAAAATGCAATTCAATAAAAGAGCATAAGATATGCTACAATGCCTACATAGTTGAACATGATACAAGCAAAAGAATATGTTGTGAAATGGTACCTAAGAAAATAAAGTATGATTGATTTTTTGATTAAAAATAAAACCACAAAGTAAAACAAAATATAGAAGAAAAAAAGAAAGACAATTCAAAGTGCACTACTACAAATAATGTTTATAACATCCCATGCGAAATATATGTGGCCTCGGCTACCAAGCCGACATAACAAACAGTGACATGGAAAGTTGTCACTTAACACCTTGGTAAATTAAAAATCGAGGGATAAAGTTATATGATCATGTGTTCGATCCCCAGCATCTGCATTTTTATTATTTACACAAACAACGCCTCAAACCTCTCGGTATATTTAAAAACTGAGGGGTTAGATAGTTTATTTATTTAAATAAGTTCATTACATTGCTTACACAAAATATTAATAAATTAATTTGTTTACAAACTAAATTGTTTACAAAGAATATTATATTGTTTTTACATAATATTAAAGTAAAAATGTTGTTCTTCATAATCATCGTTGTCGGTGAAGAACAAATGTTGGATATCTTGGAGAAGAGAAAATGTTGGAATCCCCATTTCAGAGATCAAAGCAATATATTTTCTATAACTTACATTCATTTGTTTTTGATATAAAACAAAAAAGTGTTAACTAAATAAAATAAATATTCAGTTATATGGTTATTTAAGAAAATAAAACTTAAATCCAAGTAATTTTTTGTTCTTGCAATCGATCATAGAGAACTTTTTCAAACGTTTTTATGTTTCAAGTGCTTCATGTTTTATTTAGGTTAGATTTTTAATATTTAACATGTTTTTATAACGGATGTCCCTTAAGTTTCACGTATATCACTAATGACAGATTCTTGAGTGTTGATAAACATTAAATGGACGACAAAGATTTGTTTAAGGATGGATAGTAAAAAACGCTTAATTATCCCCTCGGCTAAGAAGAAAACAGATTTGAGTAGGATATTTTTTTTAAATTACATTTTTTATACATAATATTACGAATACATTGAAAAATCTTTTTTCAATGAGAATTTATATTTTCTACACTTGTAATTCATCACATAGATATGTAGTAGCAACTCATGATAGAAATGGACGGTGGTGAATATTTCCTCTCTTTGAGGTGGCTACATATAATTTAGTATTAGGGTAAAATATGTTTAACAAAAGCTTTAAAAGTAAAATATGCTTACTAACCACCTCGATTTTATTATAAAATCGCAGTTTTATATTAGCTATCACCTTGGTGTTAAAGAAAACTGAGGTAACTATTTCTTTTATTTTTTATTTTTGAAATTACATTGTTTACACACAATATTAAAAAACATTGTTTACATTAAATCTTCGGTGATATCCAAATTTTTTTGCATACCCATTAAAATAATTTTTTTTGAAACAAGAATGATTTTCTGCACTTGCAATCTATCAACTGAGTACTCTTCAAAGGTTGAGCTAGTTCCCTTCTTTGTTGGTTAAGCTCCTTTCTTTATTTAACTTGAAGCAAGAATGATTTTCTACACTTGCAATCTATCAGCTTAGCCTTTTTCAAAAGTTGAGCTTCCTTCATTGTTGGTTAAACTTTATTCTTTGGGTAACTTGAAGCAAGAACGAGTTTCTGCACTTGCAATCTATCCACTGGGTACCCTTCTTTAATTGAGGGTTATTTCAAAAAAAAATATAACAATGATAATATCAACACCATTAGGTTGGGATGGATGGCAAGAGGAGAGAAAATATTTTGTTCAAGATAGAAGAATATTGAATATTTTTTATGTCTTGCAATCCATCCCAAAGAATGATGTTTGAGGCGGCTTCATATTAGTAAGAATTAGGGTAAAATCTGCTTAACGAGTGCTTTTATAGTAAAATCTTATTATTTTATGCCTCAGTTAAATAGAAAACCGAAGGGTTAGAACATTTTGTTTGCATTTATAAATAAATAAATCATATACTACGATAGCTGTGAATCGAAACTTGTACTGAGTTGTTTTTTCACCTCGGTTATTTAAAAATCGAGGGAATTTATGTTTATTTTATTTTTTAAATATTAAAAAATAGCGCACCTTGCCTTTATACCTCAATTTTCTATTGGTCAAGGTGAAAGCTTCTTCATGAAAAGAGTTATTTATTGTAGTGATGGTTAAAAACTAGATACTTGATTCAATTACGCATTAGGAAACAATAATTACAATTGAATCTCAATCACACCACTATCTCCCTCTGATTAGGATTGTCAGGGATTGAAGAAGAAGTGGTGACTGGTATGTTATCTATAAGAAAACTAAACCCTAATTTTCAACTAACATACTAAACAATTGGCCCAACATACTGACCCAACTAAACATGCTAACTTAAACAACAAGCTAACATATTTTGACAAGCTAATTAAGACATATGCATGCAAGAACAGACGTCGACTATGACATGCATATGTTCGACTTCGATAGAGTTTGTTGTAACCCTAGCTTATAACCTATAAACTACATAATAAAAACAAAATAACACACTACCACTTAAGCGGAAAGGATTTGGTGCATATGAATTCATATACCTTAGTGACTTTAACACTATATTTTGTTTATCTATTCATTATCTCTTATTTAATTATTCTATTAATCATAAGTACCAAAAGTACCAAATATGAAAGGTAGAAGATCATTTCCCTCCACATAAGTCATAGAGGAAACAAAATAATTAAGTTGTATAAGCAAAGTTGTGCCCTTAACAACAACTAAACAACCAAAGAAATAGCAGTGCAATCACTAACAATAGAACCAACACCATCACTGACGGCCACTAACATCAATCTAAAAAATACCAAAATAATAAGACAACAACAACTACAACTCTAGAAGCAGCAACCTCATGACCTGGTCAAAACAAAAAGCTTAATAATCAAAATAAAATACATGCGTACCTTTGCAACGAAACAAAAGTTTCTACACGAAACATCACCTTGAATTCACACAGCTTAGACTACTAAATTGATTGACCCTAAAACTGCATTGGGCTTCAAACATTGTCCCAATTATCGCTTATGTATAATTCCTCGCATTTAGCCTTCATACATACCAAGGCATGCCCATGAATTTAAGCATCAATGTGATAGAATATAGCAGAGGTTGTTACTTTTTATGCTCAACCACTTTCATGACGATACCTTCACTTCTTCAAGCATTTTATCAAAACATTATTCAATATTATGAAATAGAATTCCATTTCTTGCGAGACCATAAATAGCCATTGAGAATAGATTCTTCCACTCCTTACTAGTTCCATGAACTGATCAAAATGTCTTAAACTGTCATTATAGAGTATTTTTGTCACTACGAACCAGCTGCAGACTTTGCTTCAAATATTTGTAAAAAAGTAGGCATTAAAAAATATGTGACATTGATTCTTCTTCTCCACAAATGTAACGCCCCGATTCAGATTCCCATTTTGTTGAGTCTTTTTAATTTATTTCGATGAGTATTATTTTAATTGTGGAATTTATGTGTTAATATGTTATGTTTGCATATTATGCTATTTTACCGATTTGGAGAGCTTTCGGGGAAAATAGATTGGAGGGTATTTTAGACATTTAGTATTTAATGTTAAGTTGGATATTTTGTGAGAAAATGAATTTAATAGATATTTTGAGAGAAATAGAATAGAAAGAAATATAAGTGGAAAGAGGAGAGAAAATAGATAGAAATAGAAAGAAGAGAAAGAGGAAAGCTTGGAGAATCATCAAGAACAACATCTAGGCTTCGATTTAATCGGGTAAGGGTGTGAAATCTTATTATTCTATCAATGTGTATGATTATGTATGTGTTTGTTGAATTGGTTTGGATTGTTGGAGAGTTTTTGCTCTTTTTCCATTCTAGGGCAGAAATGGATTTAATCAGTAGAATCGATGTTTTAATGGTTAAGATTGAGAATAAATGATGTAGATTAGTCGAGAAATGTTAGGCTAAGACTATTGGAATTCCTTGGAATTGAATCGGTTGTTTATGATGATTTGATGATTTTGGAGAGTTGGGGTTTTGAACATCGCAGATGTTCGCTAGCACCTTTGCTAGGCGAGCAGGTCGCGAGTGTTCGCTGTAGCGAGCTAGTAGCAAATGGTCCCAGACTTGGACAGAATGTAATTGACCCTCTTCGCTGGTAGCGAGCAAAGTAGCGAAGGGTTCGCTAGGCGAAGCCTCAGCGAGTAGATAGCGAAGCCTTACAATAGCTTTTGTTTGCCTTCGCGAGCTTGTTCGCTAGGCGAACAGGTAGCGAGTGTTCGCTAGGAACTCGCTAGGCGAGCGAGCTAGCGAGTGTGACAACATTTTCATTTCCTTGTGTTTCCATCCAATGTTGATTGTTTGGTTCGATTGTGTTTAATCGTTATCGAAAATGAATAGTTTGTATGCTGATGTGTGATATGTTGTGGGTAGCCGTATAGCGTGAACCCTAGATTATGGAATCGATTATGAAAT